>CM035803.1:32141828-32569328 GCA_020466265.1 Siphamia tubifer | reverse complement strand
ATGGGCTGTATTCAACTCATGTTATTCCGTATTTAATAAAGCCTTTTTTTAATTTATCACTTCTTTCCAGCAGAGTTCTTAATCAGAGGAAGAATTCCCAACAGTGGGAAGTATGAGCACTTTGCCTAGTTTTCCACCTTCACCAGTTTACATCATCTCACAGGAGATCATTTTCATACTGTACCAATCCATACAAACCTCCCCAGAAGCTGTGGAAAAATACAGGATAGAGCCCTCACACACAAACAAATGTATGCCTGTTTGATAATGCTTTTCTCTCTCACCATGCAACACCATCCACCCACAGCAATCTGGAACACATTACACCAGAGCCGGGGGAAAGAGCGGGATACTGACAACACAGAGAGTCAGGTAGAGTCAGGCTGAGGAGCTCCATATGTCTCATCATATTTGAATGTTCTTCAAACCAAAATGCTGCACAGAGCAGATTACCACGCAATGCAGATCATGTCAAAAGGTCTTACAAATGCAGGAGACTGTTTACAATGCCTTACAATTATCTACAAACATTTATACAGGCCTGCACAATATACCCAAAAACATTAATATCAGTCTATGTAGATGACTATTATGATGAACAGAGGGGCATTTGAGGGAATATGGAGTATACCTACTTATTTTTCAGTCAGCACTGAGTATATCCGCATCTAAAACCTCCTGATGTGCACCACTGAGTAGTATTTACAAGTGAAATTGCCCATTCCCCCCCCCCCCTCGAGGCCATGACCTACCCTACTCTGCCTCTGATTGGCTCATCAGCCCTCATGTCCACAGTTAATCAATCTAATCAGTGAAGGTAGTGGGAACTAACCAATTAGAAGAAAATACCGCTGGTTATATCTGGAATCTGATTGGACACCTCAGGTGCCAGTATCATCCCAGCTGATTGACAGGTCACTGCACGTCTCATTGAAAGATGCACAATTATTGGAAATATGAACAGGAAAGGCAGAATAAATGTCTTTCAAATGAGTGAAAGGTATCGAAAGAACTAACAGTCATGGAAAACATAATTTTAAGGTAAATTTTACAGTGGTTTCAAAACAAGTTATCTTTAAAACTACTGGCCTTATGACTACACATTTACAGTAGAGATGTCTCCAGTAGTTACATTCTGTGAGTAGGCTAATGTTATGAAGGCTAACATTATGAAAGGTTAATTGTTTCATATGTTTGCCTCATGATGAATACATATGGCATTAATGCAGAACGCTAGTGTGACCAGTACAACCTACAAACTGCTCCTGATTAAGTCATGATAATGTTATGATAGTGAGCAAATATACTACTGAAGAGGTTTTTGGGAGAAAAACTAAATAGAGTAGACTTATATGTTACTGGCATCACAGGGCATTTTTCTAGACTACATTAAAAGCAAAAAATGAGAGTATACCTACTTTTCTAGGAACCACTCCACCACTGAAGATGAATGATTATTTCTACTCAGTTTGAAAGCTGATGCTTGGTTCTGAGTGAACACTGAAGAGGCACCTATTGTTGTCAGGACCAGACTAAAATGGTGCAAATGATGCAAAATTCGGAAAGATCAAGTCACGAGAACACAATTGTGTGATTAGGCCCTGTCCACACAGCAATGCAATGAGGTTTTATTTTGTACCGGATAGAAAAGTAAGGTCAGTAATGTATCACATAAACATGGCAACAAAACACTGAAAATGATGCAATACACATGCCACACCTCTAGGTGTGCTGTAAGACAGTCTCAGCAGATACACCAGAACAATAGAAGAAGTATATCGACTTATACTGGTGCAAAACGCACCCCAGAAATAAACAGCAGTAAGAAAGCGTCTGCGTAAGCATCTCTGCTGCTCGTCTGTTTGGTTTAACATCAGTAGATTTTCCTTAAATAACACCAATAAACTAACTGCAGCTCTGCTACTACCGCTACGCTGGTGTCCGCCATGATGGTCGCTGTCTTATTTATAAATGAATGTTGTGTGTGAAGCTACTATTTGTTCTGGTCATGTGGTTGTGACGTAGATGATAGGCGGTTTACTCCATTTGACACGTCCACACAGCAACACAACGACACCATTGGCAGATCTTTCAACTCTGGAACTCATTGTCAAAATCTATGTTTTTGGGGCACCCAAAAACTGTATCAGATTCACTCAAAAACATTTCTGTGTGGACGGGGTCTTAGTGCCAACAGTTTTCATTTTGATTTAATAGTGTTAAAACCAGTGTACTTTGAGTTTGTGGTAAAGTAATGAAAATAGCTCAAAAAGATGGTTTCTGTAAGTGTGGTAATTTCTCTCTTTATAGATACAAGGGACTTGATTTGTCATATATTTTCCTCTATATGTTGTTTTTTGTTCTATCTAGTTTTATTTCATTAGCAGGGACTGAGTTAGATGATTGTGTTTGTTGCATATTTGAAATAAACTGAACTAAACTAAACTAAACTAAATGACAAATTCATCATAATATATAAAATGCATAAAAAGGAAAACAAGAAAAACAAAACTTGTCTGTTTTATTTGATAGAGTAAACAAAATAATCCCAAAAGTGAAATATACATATGATAATTATAGCCAATGACATCTAAGGAAAGTTACAATCTAAATCAAAATATTATAGCATATCAATTGTAGCATAAATCATATGTTAACATAATATCTACATAATTTTCTGGTGTACTTTCCAATCCTATATGAGACTGATGGTGTATGATAATATTTATGGTGTGATGATAAGAAAAACACCCCTGGTTATATGTTTTAGTCAAAGTTATAACAATTTACAATGAATCCTGTTATTTTGAGATGTGGATTCATGGATACACACAGGAAGTTTGGATTAAAGCAACACAATCAAACACAGAGGGGAGTGAAGATGACACAGAGTGGGGTAAAGACTGGTTACCCAAGAAAAAAAAACATGAACATTGTACCTAAAACAATCTTCTTCTGTCTTATGGTTTGGGATTGAGAAGTCTGACATGGATTTGGGTTAAAAAAATTATCAAATTTGATGAAGTACGATAAAGATAATAATTTATTCTCATCGAATTTACAGAAAATGTGATATGCATTGTTATCTAAATATGAAAATAACCATTATATTGATATATAGTTTTGAGTTATATCACACATCCCTATCCTACACTGTCTTAATAAGGATCTCAATGAGCAGTGTAATATTGGTGCATAATAATAAAAATGTATAATTTCTAGTGGCAATAGGGGTTCATAGAATAAAAATACCAACTACCCTGTGTTTCCCTAGTGGATCTAGAGTTTGCATATGTACAAAACAACATATTCTATGCAACTTTAAAACCACAGATTTAAAAAATTGCCCTGAGATGTACTCAGGCGATGCAAAACGCTTCTCAGACAGACAATATACTGTTGTTCTGCCTGGTTGTTTGTGATTTTTCCTCAACCACAAAGCCGTCTTCAAGTGTACAAACTGAGCAAGGATGTAAAATACTGGGATGAGCTGCCCAAAAATTTTTGGTATTGTACACATGTGACCCTCCCTATAAAAACCCTTAAGTAAAAATGAGGAAAATTTCTATAACAAAAATACCACGCTTACCTGCACCATTGTAAGAATAAATGACTCTGTCAAATTTGTATGGCCTGATTGAATAAACTGTTTCCCTAATTCAAAATTGTGTGTGTTTTCAATTCAATTCAATTTATTGTCATTACATTTATACACATGGAATGAAATCTGCACCCAGGACCAGCAGTGCACACAATTCCACAAAAACAATTTTAATTTCCATAAAAACATCTGTACAACAATAAAAATCCTATTAATAAACAATATATATATATGTAAAAAAAAAAATTTCTAATAATACATGATTAAAAGTATAGATTAAAAAGTGTAGTGTGTTAAAAACAGAATAAAAAACTGAGTAAAAAAAAAAGAAAAACAGCAGCGTGTTCAGCCTTTTCGAAGCGTTTATCAGTCTGACAGCCTCTGGGAAGAAGCTACGGGTGAGCCTGGTGGTTGTGGCCTTAATGTCTGCTAGAACAACAATAACTATAAATACCTCTGCCAATAAATGGAAGAGGTTATGTTTTCATTAGGGTTTGTCTGTTAACAACATTACTCAAAAAGGTATGGACAGATTTGGATGACATTCTGTGGGACAAAAAAAACTAATTATTACATTATGGTAGATAATGGAGGGTTAGGGATTTGTTTTTTGTTTGTTAGCAAGAGAATTCAAAATGTTACGGAAGGATTTTGCTAAAATTTTCAGAAAATGTTGGAAGAAATGGTGCAAGAAACAAATAATTACATTTTAGTGATAATTTGGGGGGGGGTGATATAACTTGATGGAGGCCTGTGCTCCCTGAATGCTTTTCTAGTTGAAATATAATCCATGAATTAACCTAAATGTTCACCCTTAAAGACACATGCCTCCATATTTTACCCTTAAAGACCCAAATATTAACCCTTAAATACCCTAATATTATGTTGTAATAGTATAATACTGGGTCTCCCGGGGGTTAAAAGTAAAACATTCATGAATTTCATTGTACATTTTTAAAGTTACTTACTATACATCCTCCCTTAAATACACGATGACTTTTAAACTCACACTCTATTATCTTTCATAACAAGGTTATAGAAAAAAAAAGCAAACAGAAATTTGACAAAAGCTAGTGATAAAGCAGAACAAAAACACAAATGACGGCAAAGAAGGAGGTGAGAAAACTTCCAAACCCTGTGATATCTGTGGTGTTGTTTCTGTGCCAAATGAAAGGGTGATAAGTGTGACTCTCGCAGCTGCCACAAACAACAAGTATCACATTGGATATGCTCTGTAGCACAGCAGGATGTCTTTATATGTGGCTGAGATGGATCCTTCTACCTTGACACTGAGTGACAGAGGTAGAGCTGATATCTGACAAAGTAAAGGTAAAGCAGAGGAATGCTTTGACTGACTATGTTAACTGGCACAGCAACAGGTTGAACATATGTCAACTACATCTGTCATAGCTTTACAGTAATCTCAGCAGTTTTAAGGAGAGGACTTCACTGATAATTTGGCAGAAAATAACTTTATATTCAGAATTTATTAGTCATTTCAAGCATTTTGAGAGTTTTGGTTTACATATTTTTCATAAAGTTAATGCTGTTGGAAGCAGTAGCTATGACTGAATACCCCCAATCCTTAATGAAGTTATGATGTGAAGCATCTTCAGGTCATGACCTTTCATTTGCACTTGTTTTGAAGTCAATTTGACAAATAGTTACAGAGATATGAACAAAAAAGTGTGATTTTACATTTTGGAGAGCTCTGTTGTGGGTAATCTAGAATTGGTAAATCATCTAAAAATTAAACCAGTTCTTCCTCTCTGTGATATTCATTGATTTGGAAATATGGAGTTTGTAAACTGAATATTTTTCAAGTTATCACACAAGGGTGTCTAGTGAATCTGGCAGCAGTTGGACCAAAAACATAATATCTCCAAAACTCTATTCAGGAATGTAATTACTTCCAATTGGAGTAAAGAGAACAACATTTTTTAATCCAAATTACATGAATGTAGGTGTGATAAATGTTAGACAAAGTGAATTTAAGCATGCTAATGGGTAGCATTAATCATCAAATAGTTAAGTCTGTAGTTTTAGAGTAGCAATAATCTTTAAAAATAATAATAATAAAAAGGATTCAACAATAAAACACTAAATTCTAGGAGAAATATATAATGTAACCTGTGAGATTTAAATTAAATGAGGCGTATTTAGTTGAATATACTGTTTATGTGTACAGTACGTTCTCTAACGGTTAATTATAGCTCCTAGCTTATCTACATCTTCATATTCAGACTGCACCAATGTCTATTAAACCTGTTGTTAGGCCTTTACACCTTTTCTCTGTATTCCTTTTTTTTGTGCTGCATAATATTTTGGATTGCTATTTCATTCATTATGATATGATGGCGGTTACACACAATACTTTCGTGGTTTGTTGCCATGGACGCTTTTATCGCATAGCCCCTCCTCCTGTGCTTATTGTCCAGTGGTGCAGTACTGGATATTGGCAGACATTTCTATGTAGATTTTCCCTTTCATGTTAAAACAAAACCACCAATTAAAATCATATTTAATTTCTGTATTGAGTTCAGTCAAGTTCCAATAAATTTACCTGCAGAAATCTGGTTTGTTTAATTGTATTAGAACTGAAAGGCTTTAGCAATGTGCTTATGTAGATAGCTGGCACCATAGGCTCTAATCACATTTAAATCTCATTACTATACACTACCAGGGGTTACAACTGTGCCACAAAGCAAATTAATTTGATTAATTAAATGTTACATTTTAATCAAGGTTACAGATTGCAAAAGTGAGATTAATACTTCCCCTGGTGATTTTGTTTTTTGCTCAACAAAAAGTCAAAATGCAACTTAATACCAGCTTGGATATAATTATTCAACCACTTTAACAGCATAGAGGAAATAATATATTTATAACATTTGTTATAAATGTGGACTGTAAAGCCAGCACGGTTTTCCTGTGTATAAATGTGAATCAATAGCGAGTGACTGGGTATTTGATATCCAAATTTAATAAAAAGCTAATAAATGTGCTGAAGAAATACAGAAATATGTAATGTCGAAAAAATATTAGAGGATATAATGAACTATTATGTTGAATTTGGAGTAAATCACAGTCTAATTTTAGGTCCAATAGTTATTTATTCATCTAATTTATTATGAATGTGCACTAGTGAGGCTTTATTTAAAATGTGTATATATATTTTTTTAAGTACTAATGCTTATTAACAGCGTTGCTTGGTTTGGTTTGGTGTTATTTGCGTATCAGCTTAACTATGCTGATAGCTCTGGTGCCAAATGTATACAAAAACATAGTATGGGGGTGGAAGGTTGCTGCGTTTGTCATTTGAGATGTCAGAAATCCTGCGGCTGCTCCGACATTATAGAGGGAAAGGAAAGAAGGGTAAGGAGAAGATAATGACAGAGGAGGAGCAGCAGGTGTAGGTGAAGAAGTAGAAAGGGAAATCTACGTGTCCATTAGTGACATTAAGTGGGGAGCAGTGGTAACAGTTCTATTATACAGTATGTGAGTGACGTGAAGCCCAGCTGTGTAAGAGGCTTGTAGTTCCTGGGTGGTGGAAATGTCATTTCTGTTCGGCATAACCCCCTCTCCTTCCCCTCATCACTTTGGATCATCTTCAAAGCTCCCCCCACCCCCAACAATCATAGCTTCTACACGGTGCACAAGACACATGCAATACTCCTCCTGTTGCTCCAAGGTACATACATCTTATTTAACATTTATGTTTTTCTCTCTAAGTGTTATATCATCCTTTCATTTCCTCAAGTATTATCCCTTTTACAGTGACATGCAATTATCTTTCCATGTCTTCCTTCATCGATTTAGATTGAAATTAATGCAGTACTTTTTTTTTTTCAACACTCCAGGCACTGCTTGGAAAACTGATATGTCATTTTTATTTTATTAGAAATGTGTGTTTTGTATTTGTAGACTGCTCTGCTATGTTGCATAAAATTAGTTTGGGATGATAGAACAATTTCATGCTGTCAAAAGTTATTTGCATCACTGGTTCTATAAACCTTGATGGAAGTCGAGGATTTCTTTTAAAAACTCAAAAGTTTTATACTTAAAGGCTACAATTTTACATCCATGAAAATGATGTACATTCTATTACATCTTCAACATTTTATGTCAACACAGTAGAAATGCTGAAGTCTATATGAAACAACACTTTGTCTTTTATACTGTACAAAGCCAACAGTTTCTTTGAATCTGTCAAAAACATTTACTTACAAAATAAAAATAAAAGTTCAAATGTGAATCGATCAATCCAGGATCTGACGACTTCAAACAACAATAGATCTAAAATATATATTTAAACTAGTCTTACACTGCCAGAAGTGAGAACTAGGGGTATATCCCGGAATGTTCTCAATTCTTAATGAGACGGGTATGATGTCATGATGATGTGACGCATCCCCAGGTCATGACCTTTCATTTACACTTGATGTGAAGTCAATCAGACAAATAGTTCCTGAGATACGAACAAAACGGTGTTTAGTGGATTTAAAGGCGTCATTCCACTGCAACCATTTTTCCACATTTCTTTTGGAATCTGATGGGTCACCCCGACTGACTGACACATGCTGCCGTTGACAGTGGTTTGTGGTTCACAGAAAATAACAAGTGGAACGAGGGACACAGAAAAAGCTGATCCATCTGATGATAGAGGGACTTTAGCGTCACCCACGTGGGGTTAAGCCCGTCCCCAGCAGCAAATCTGAAGTAGCATTAGCATTAGCATCTACAAGAGAAGGCGGAGCCACAGTAGCTGCTGCACAAACTGGGAAAAAATGGCAGATCAAACTGGTTCATGTGCTCTTTGTGGAAATAAAGCCTTGTTTTTTTGGTAACACTTTACAATAAGGGTACATGAATAATGTTGGAATCATGTTGGAATCATGGTCTGATTCATGATGAATTAACATATGACTCATGTATGTACTAATGATTAATATATCATGAGTCATGAAAGGATTCCTGTTGGAATCATGATGACTCATGATGAGTCACTATTAATATATCATGAATTAACACTGCTGTTAATTCATGTTGTTAATATATCATGAATTGTTAATTCATGTTGTTAATATATCATGAATTAACACTGCTGTTAATTCATGTTGTTAATATATCATGAATTGTTAATTCATGTTGTTAATATATCATGAATTAACACGGCTGTTAATTCATGTTGTTAATATATCATGAATTGTTAATTCATGTTGTTAATATATCATGAATTAACATTGCTGTTAATTAATGCTGTTAATATATCATAACACTGCTGATAGCTATCAATCAAATTATATATGAATCAAACTTTAGTGAAGGGTGCATGAGTAATGATGGAGTAATATCTGTTTTATGGTGAATTAAAACTAGGACGGGGGCTTCCAACCTTCATATCCGTCACCTGCTGGCCGTGGTCTACTTACCCCTCTGCTGGACTCAGCCCCTGGCCTACTGTTTTCCACAAGTCATATTCATGATGAATTAACTTATTAATTAGCAAAATCTTTTGAGTCACTATATGAGTCATGATATATTAATGATTAACATATGATGAATTCATGTATGAACAAGCATATTCATGATGAATTAATGTATGAACAAGCATATTCATGATGAATTAATGTATTACTTAGCAAAATCTTTTGAGTCACTATAGGAGTCATGATATATTAATGATTAACATATCATGAATTAATGTATGAACAAGACATATTCCTACTGTGTTAATGCATACTCTGAAAATAATTCATGTCTGACTCATGATAGGTTGCCCCTTATTCTGCAGTCATGACATTATCATGATTACTACACCATGAGTTAATGTATGAACAAGCATATTCATGATGAGTTAATGTATGAACAAGCATATTCATGATGAGTTAATGTATGAACAAGAGATATTCATGATGAATTAACATATTACTTAGCAAAATCTTTTGAGTCACCATATGAGTCATGGTATATTAATGATTAACATACCATTAATTAATGTATAAAGATGTGATATTCAGAATGTGTTAATATATACTTAGAGAAGAAATTATGATTAAAGTTTTCTTTGCCTCTTATTGTAAAGTCATGACATCACAATCATAACTATACTATTAACCAGTGTGTAATATACAATTACAATACAAATGATTTATATAAACCAAGTGAAATCACAGCATTGTGTATTTTCCGAATGTCATCAATACAACCAAAATACCAGATTGGGTACAACAACATTTTAATTACCAAAAATATCCAAAGGCAGATCACAGAGAGAGAGAGAGAGAGACAAAGAGAGAGAGAAACGAAAAGTCATTCTCCACAGTACACGGATGCATTGTCCTGCATGAAAAAAGTTAAAAAGTGCCCAAAAGTCAAGTCAAAATCTGCCTTGTTCAGAGAGACAACCAGAAGGAGGTTTTCCTGCCGCCTTCTCCGCAACCAGCCGTTTCTGGCGATCATGCACTCCTAATATGCCGAATACCCACTTTTTCTGTCGGCATGCTTGCTGCAGCCCTTCCGCGGTGATACTGTAAAACACAAAAAGCAAAGATGGCAGACTCATGGTGAGGACAAGGGGGAGTTTGTTAAAAAAAAAAAGTTTGAGAACTACCACGTTAGTGTATGTGACCTTTTCTTTTTTGCAGCATATCATCAAAATAGTGTCCACCATGCCAAACAACGCCAAAGCGATCACATGGAACAAGCTCCAGCAGCACCTACTGTCCCATGCCCACACTAAACTAAATATGTGGATTAGAGATGGTCTCCACAGCCACCTTTTGCACCACAAGAACAAAACCTTCACTGACAGGACACTGTGTATAATAATAATAATAATAATAATAATAATAATAATAATAATAATAATAATAATAATAATAATAATAATAGACTTGTCTTTTTATGTCACCAATGCTGACCTCATTTAAAATAATATAAGTGCTTGTGAATTTTGCCTTTGAGTAGTAAACAAGTGCATGCAAAATTTTAGATGTTTTGTAAAAATAATAAAAAAAGACAAAGTTTGGCCCTTGATTTCATCCCAGATTAAAATTTTGCCCCACTGTGAATTTCAGTTTGACACCCCTGCCCTATCCCACCAAAGTACTGCCTCTGGTTCAGTTTCATCATGCAAATATTCCACTATTTTAGCCACCTTGGGTTCCATGAAAGGCACCATATAAAACTAAGTTATTATTTTCACATTGCTGTAAGAACAACAGTGTTTCGGGGAAATTGTCAGAGGTGGAAAAACTACTGAAAAAATATAGTTGAATAAAATTATCTTTACTTTGTTTAAATTCTACTCAGAGTAAAAGTACACATCTAAAAATATACAAAATTACTTTATTTAAAATATAACTTGAGTACAAATTACTTCATTAAAAGTTTCAACCTGCGCAGAGATCAACCACGCATCTATGAGGGGTCAGATAGTCAACAAATTATGTTCCATAATTCTAGCAACTGGAGAACATCAGCCAAATGATATGTCCACAGTTTGTTTTTGACGTTCAGAACTAATAAATTATGAGAGATTACCGGCACAAATTACAAAGCGGGAGGGGGCAGGAGATGGGTCTGAAATACGGGAGAGTCCTGGGAAAAACGGGAATGTTAGCAGTTCAGTGCAAACATTTTTCAGTCCCATTGTACAGCCCATAACATGAGAATAAATAAATTTAAACGGCAATTAAAACTATTCAAAACACAAAATGCACGCAACACAAAGTGCCCACAGGATCCTAAAATTAAAAATGTCCACATTGGGTCCAACTGTTTAAAATACATTCTTTTGAACTACGACTATCATCCCATTCCCTTGTCTACTTCCCTTGATCAGAGTAAAAATAATATGACGGCACCACCTTGTGCTTACATGGGAAGGTTGTTATGCGGGGTGTTTAAAACAAACAATAAATTACCCGTTTGTAATGTGAGGGACAAGGCACGTGTGTTAACTTACCGCCACATGCTTTCGCTAATTTGACGTAGAATTCTTCTCGGAATCCTCGTCCATGATATCTTCAACTTCAGAAAGGTTGCTAGCAAGACAAGGTCACGCAACTGACGTTCACTTCCGGGGTCACGGTTGTTTTAACTTGTAATTTTTAGAGTGGTTTGTTAAATGTGCAATTTTTACTTTTACTCAATTACATTTTGATGCAAGTATTTTACACGCTATATTTTAAACCCCTCACATTACTGAGTACAATATTGATAGTGGGGGAAAATATATTTGGGCGGAACATTTTGACCCCGGAAGTGAACGTCAGTTGCGTGACCTTGTCTTGCTAGCAACCTTTCTGAAATTGAAGGATTCCGAGAATTCTACGTCAAAATTAGCGAAAGCTTGTGGTGGTAAGTCATCACATCACAAACGGATAATTTATTGTTTGTTTTAAACACCCCGTGTAACAACGGGACACAATGTAAGCACAACGTGCCGTTATATTATTTTTACCCTGATCAAGGGAAGTAGACGAGGGAATGGGATGATAGTCGTAGTTCAACACTTTGTGTTGCGTGCATTTTGTGTGTTTGAATAGTTTTAATTGTTGTTTAAATTTCTTTATTCTCATGTTGTGGGCTGTACAATGGGACTGAAAAATGTTTACACTGAACTGCTAACATTCCCGTTTTTCCCAGGACTCTCCCGTATTTCAGACCCATCTCCTGCCCCCTCCCGCTTTGTAATTTGTGCCGGTAATCTCTCATAATTTATTAGTTCTGAACGTAAAAAAACGGCTGTAGACATATCATTTGGCTGATGTTCTCCAGTTGCTAGATATCATGTATGGAACGTATCATGTCATTTGTTGACTATCTGACCCCTCATAGATGCGTGGTTGATCTCTGCGCAGGTTGAAACTTTTAATGAAGTAACCTGTACTCAAGTTATATTTTAAATAAAGTAATTTTGTATATTTTTAGATGTGTACTTTTACTCTGAGTAGAATTTAAACAAAGTAAAGATAATTTTATTCAACTATATTTTTTCAGTAGTTTTTCCACCTCTGACAATTTCCCCGAAACACTGTTGTTCTTACAGCAATGTGAAAATAATAACTTAGTTTTATATGGTGCCTTTCATGGAACCCAAGGTGGCTAAAATAGTGGAATATTTGCATGATGAAACTGAACCAGAGGCAGTATTTTGGTGGGATAGGGCAGGGGTGTCAAACTGAAATTCACAGTGGGGCAAAATTTTAATCTGGGATGAAATCAAGGGCCAAACTTTGTCTTTTTTTTTATTATTTTTACAAAACATCTAAAATTTTGCATGCACTTGTTTACTACTCAAAGGCAAAATTCACAAGCACTTATATTATTTTAAATGAGGTCAGCATTGGTGACATAAAAAGACAAGTCTATTATTATTATTATTATTATTATTATTATTATTATTATTATTATTATTATTATTATTATACACAGTGTCCTGTCAGTGAAGGTTTTGTTCTTGTGGTGCAAAAGGTGGCTGTGGAGACCATCTCTAATCCACATATTTAGTTTAGTGTGGGCATGGGACAGTAGGTGCTGCTGGAGCTTGTTCCATGTGATCGCTTTGGCGTTGTTTGGCATGGTGGACACTATTTTGATGATATGCTGCAAAAAAGAAAAGGTCACATACACTAACGTGGTAGTTCTCAAACTTTTTTTTTTTAACAAACTCCCCCTTGTCCTCACCATGAGTCTGCCATCTTTGCTTTTTGTGTTTTACAGTATCACCGCGGAAGGGCTGCAGCAAGCATGCCGACAGAAAAAGTGGGTATTCGGCATATTAGGAGTGCATGATCGCCAGAAACGGCTGGTTGCGGAGAAGGCGGCAGGAAAACCTCCTTCTGGTTGTCTCTCTGAACAAGGCAGATTTTGACTTGACTTTTGGGCACTTTTTAACTTTTTTCATGCAGGACAATGCATCCGTGTACTGTGGAGAATGACTTTTCGTTTCTCTCTCTCTTTGTCTCTCTCTCTCTCTCTCTCTCTCTCTCTCTCTCTCTCTCTGTGATCTGCCTTTGGATATTTTTGGTAATTAAAATGTTGTTGTACCCAATCTGGTATTTTGGTTGTATTGATGACATTCGGAAAATACACAATGCTGTGATTTCACTTGGTTTATATAAATCATTTGTATTGTAATTGTATATTACACACTGGTTAATAGTATAGTTATGATTGTGATGTCATGACTTTACAATAAGAGGCAAAGAAAACTTTAATCATAATTTCTTCTCTAAGTATATATTAACACATTCTGAATATCACATCTTTATACATTAATTAATGGTATGTTAATCATTAATATACCATGACTCATATGGTGACTCAAAAGATTTTGCTAAGTAATATGTTAATTCATCATGAATATCTCTTGTTCATACATTAACTCATCATGAATATGCTTGTTCATACATTAACTCATGGTGTAGTAATCATGATAATGTCATGACTGCAGAATAAGGGGCAACCTATCATGAGTCAGACATGAATTATTTTCAGAGTATGTATTAACTCACTAGAAATATGTCTTGTTCATACATTAATTCATGATATGTTAATCATTAATATATCATGACTCCTATAGTGACTCAAAAGATTTTGCTAAGTAATACATTAATTCATCATGAATATGTTTGTTCATACATTAATTCATCATGAATATGCTTGTTCATACATTAACTCATCATGAATATGCTTGTTCATACATTAACTCATGGTGTAGTAATCATGATAATGTCATGACTGCAGAATAAGGGGCAACCTATCATGAGTCAGACATGAATTATTTTCAGAGTATGCATTAACACAGTAGGAATATGTCTTGTTCATACATTAATTCATGATATGTTAATCATTAATATATCATGACTCCTATAGTGACTCAAAAGATTTTGCTAAGTAATACATTAATTCATCATGAATATGCTTGTTCATACATGAATTCATCATATGTTAATCATTAATATATCATGACTCATATAGTGACTCAAAAGATTTTGCTAATTAATAAGTTAATTCATCATGAATATGACTTGTGGAAAACAGTAGGCCAGGGGCTGAGTCCAGCAGAGGGGTAAGTAGACCACGGCCAGCAGGTGACGGATATGAAGGTTGGAAGCCCCCGTCCTAGTTTTAATTCACCATAAAACAGATATTACTCCATCATTACTCATGCACCCTTCACTAAAGTTTGATTCATATATAATTTGATTGATAGCTATCAGCAGTGTTATGATATATTAACAGCATTAATTAACAGCAATGTTAATTCATGATATATTAACAACATGAATTAACAATTCATGATATATTAACAACATGAATTAACAGCCGTGTTAATTCATGATATATTAACAACATGAATTAACAATTCATGATATATTAACAACATGAATTAACAGCAGTGTTAATTCATGATATATTAACAACATGAATTAACAATTCATGATATATTAACAACATGAATTAACAGCAGTGTTAATTCATGATATATTAATAGTGACTCATCATGAGTCATCATGATTCCAACAGGAATCCTTTCATGACTCATGATATATTAATCATTAGTACATACATGAGTCATATGTTAATTCATCATGAATCAGACCATGATTCCAACATGATTCCAACATGATTCATGTACCCTTATTGTAAAGTGTTACCGTTTTTTTTTTTCCTGTACGTTGTCAGAACAAGCAACATCGTAACTGGATGTTACTTGGGTAAAGCTAAATACATACACAGCGAGAGGGGAGGGGGGAGTGTTCCTTCACGCATTCTGAGCCAATCAGAGACGCCTTGTGACCGCGTATGAGGAAGTACCAGTAAACTCTGTTGTTGAACTCAAGTCATTTTTCTACCGTGTAAAAACAACTGGAAACAAAACAATATGGACATTTTTTTAAATAGAACCAACGCATAATGTATTCAATAATAATGGAGAACACAGTTATATTAATGAAATAATATGAGTCTCTCCTTATGGGCAATCTAGAAATGCTAATTCACTCTCATTTCTTCCCGAAAACTCTATTTGGGGATAAAAAAAAAAAAACAGGAAAAATATCACTGACAGATGATATTTGACCCCCCCCCCATAAATGACTGCACTACACCTCAGTATACATCTGCTACACTAGTCACTTTACCTGTTCTTATCTATTTTTAACTACTTACTTCTGTCTAGTTGTTTTCTTGTTTATTTGTACATAGGAGTTATATTTATTATTCTTTTTTTTTAACCTTACTTTTCAGTTTAAGAACATTTATTTATCTCTATCCTTTTCTTACTTCTACTTTCTATTTACCTATAGTATTTTTAACTTTAATATATATATATATATATATATATATATATATTAAACAACAATACAGTATGTATAAAATATATGTTTAAAGTATTATAGGGGAGGATTTTTTTTTTCTTTTTTCAGTGTAATACAAAAAACACAAGAATATTTTTTTTCTGATATGTATGTCAGAAGAACTATAGATACGGAGCTGATAGTCTTTTATTCTGTTATCATTAACCTCTTATTAAAGCACTATCTTGTTTTAGGCTTAAAAGATGATGCACCTGTGACATGTGTGATCGAGAAAACAAAAGAAAAACAATAGGAATCATCTTTAAAACCTTCTGAACCTTGAGCTTTGAAGGCTGGATATCAGTATGTATGAGCTTCTCTTGCATTTTCCCCTTCTTCAAGGTCTCTGAAAAAAAAATAAAAATCCCCCTTGGTTTCTTTTTCTCTTGTTTAACTCCAGCACATGTTTCTTCCTCCTGATCTCTGTTTGGGCTGCAGTAACCAAGTGGGTTTCCAGGTTTGTGTGTCTCCCAGGCTCATTAATATAACTGCGACTATTGACACTGGGCCTTTAATTAACTTGACCCAATGTCTCCACAAGGAATTACTGTGACATTTGTTCTTTAAGCTACAACACAGGCCAGATTCAGTGACTACATAAACAACTCATCCAACAACAGCTATTCTAATCAGTGTAGTTAACATGTTTCTGAGCAAATACACACACTTTTTCCAGCACGATGGAGGCTTGAGGTTGAAATCTAGTGAATTCACACCTAGTCCAGAGCCAGAAAACCAAGAAGTTACTTTAACTGATAATAAATATTCATGGTTCAAAAGCCTACTTATATTTATGGTAATTCTGATTTATGATTCCATTACTAATAAACCCTTTAGTAATAACTGGAAACACAGATGTACACAGCTATGAAATAGACACTTGTTTTTTCAAATGTATATTATTTTTTTGCATCATATGCAGGATTGCTTTGAATTTATTTTGACACACGTGAAGAACTGATATGTGACAGTAGATGGAGTAAGGAGACCCGCTCCTTTTCAAATGTGTTTTTAAACTTTTTTAAAAAACTTTTTTTTGTTTTATTTTATATTCAATCGAAGATACATCATGATATCTGGGAAAATGCAAAAAGCAGGAATGGTGTATTAATTAATTTTAATATTAATGCATTTGGTATTGAACTTAACAACTTAGACTGGACGATGTTTTCAAAAAGTCTTACATTAGTGTCTAACACACACACACACACAATTCTACACCAGGATATCAGACATACAAAGACAAAAAAATACATTGATATTGTACCATTTTGTTATTAGCTAAGAGAACCATGCAAGCTTGTAACACAGAACCTGAGCTAAATAGTGAAATATGCCAATAGATAACGGCAGAAAATAGAGACTGGTCACATCAGTATGGGCACTGAAAACTCATTAGACTAACCCACACATACTGTAACTGGAAGGTTGGTCTACTCACCTCTGCACACATGATTGCACTGTGACATTTGTAAAGAGAAGAACCATTAAGCAATAACATATTTAAGGGCATAGTTGAGTCATACATGCATTTTTTATATGTTACAAGAGAGCTTTAAACTCAAAGCTTCCCGAGTCTCAGTATTTATATTCCACAAGATAATTACAAAGTCCTTCAGTGTCTCAGGGGTTCCATGTTACTTGCACAAAATGTCATATTTAGATAATAACTACAAATCAACACAATAGGAACAGTTTCTTCTTGTGTTTCTTGTATAATGTGTATAGTGTGGAACACCTGCAGGCGTTATCAATGACCTATCAGCTCATCGTGACACAGCACGTCGGTGTATCTTGCTATACTTAAGTCAGCAAAGGTGGTCTTTGCAAAGTTTATTTCGGCCATATCATTTCAACATAAATCTTAGATCTCATTGTTTTCAGGAGTGAAGCTTGAGACTATCATCAGGAGACAAAAGGTGAGAATGAGCAGCTAAGCTTATAAACACAGAAATACAATTTTCACTTCACATGGGATTTTACCCAATTACATTGAAGAACCTGTGTGAGACAGAGCCTCCATTTCACTCCTGGAGCCTGAGATTTCATTTAGTTTCCTCTGGCTATTATACTATTTTTACCTTATAATCCCTACTCAATTTGCTCTCTTCACACCCTGCCTGTTTTGTCCCTTCTCAGGCTTCATATGCTGAGCCAGCAGTGGGCCCTGAGGTGTCATTTTGAAGCTATTGCCCTTGATAATGGATATGAGCTC
Organism: Siphamia tubifer; assembly: GCA_020466265.1. NCBI lineage: Eukaryota > Metazoa > Chordata > Actinopteri > Kurtiformes > Apogonidae > Siphamia > Siphamia tubifer. The sequence goes on along the minus strand of CM035803.1, from coordinate 32,551,141 downwards.
CTAATTTGTGCTTTTTACCCAATAGTGTCAACATCACAATCTTGTCGTTACATCTAATAACTTATTTTTCACAGGAGGTGTGGGGAAGAGCAGTTCGGCCTTTTCCACTTACATCACAGCAGCATCGTAAAAGATTATATATATATATATATATATATATATATATATATATATATATATATATATATATATATATATATATATATATATATATATATATATATATATATATCAAATAAAGAAACACAGTTGTATTGGTAAAAAATAATTAACTAATACTTTATATATAATTAAGTAGACATATTTCTATATTTAGGCCTAATAATGGCTGGTTAAGATACTCTTTGAGTCTTCTCATTGTCTTTTCATTAATGTAATATCACAATGATAGTTTACAATCAGTTACAGTATTATAACATATTTCAGCAAGGTTAAAGTTACATAGTCTGGAGTCCTAAAGTCCAGTCTAAGTCTAGTCATTGAGTATACATGGCCTGAATGGCCACATAGCACAAAGGGGGGGGGGCCCAGACACAGCTTTAACACCTTCCCATGGACCCCTCCTTTTTCAGATGTTATCTGTCTTTAGCTCCTGAAGGTTCGTTGGGCGTCGGATCTTCTTCTGGAGGCTCCCGTTGTTTGTTCAGATTCTAATCTAATGTTCATAATCTAAAGATTATGGCCCAGTTGGTAGAGCGGGTCGCATCCTGGCTCTGGCTGACCACATGTCGAAGTGTCCTTGGACAAGACACTGAACCCTAAGTTGCTCCCAGTAGGGTCAGGCAGTGCTGGTGTATTGGCAGCTCTACTGGTGTATGAGTGTGTGTGTGAATGTGAGGAATTGTAAAGCGCTTTGGGCACCAAGTGGTGTATAAAATGCGCTATATAAGTACAGTCCATTTACCATTTAATCTACCTCAACCCCCACTGGGCCTAGGGCCATCCCATACTGCGCCGACCTGCATCTGAAGCACAGGCTTTAACTCCCAAGAATGTTACATTACTTTAACATTTATATCTTTGGTCCCATTGTAATTTTCCAACCCACAGTACATTGGTGCTAATAAAATGTCTAAAAATCTGTATAGTTAAGTTCTGAATTTGCATTTCTAAAACTGTATAGGTGTGAGTTGATCATCTGATTCTATCTCATGCATTGTTAAATCTTAAACACAAGTATATTGCAGGTGACCATGACTCAGGAGGTCAAGCGAGTCGTCTTATAACTGAAGGGTTGGAAGTCTGAATCCTGCTCTATCCTAGTCATGTGCTGTTGTGTCCTTGGGCAAGACACTTCACCCTCCTTACCTCCAGTGCTGTTACTCACACTAGTGTATGGATGCATATGGATGTTCAGTGGTGATGGCCCAGGGCAGCTGTACCTACAGTACATATGTATTTTACCACCACCAGAGTGAGAATGTAACAGTGAATGAAGAATGGATCCAGTGTCTGCACTTTGAGCATTCATCCATAGATACTATGAATACTATATAAATAGATCCATTATTATTAAATAATTTCTCATGAAAACATGAAAATGTCTTAAAAACATTATATTGTCAGATGTTGGATCTGGTCTTTATGGTCTCTAATCTGAATACTATTCTCTGAGAAAGGTAAAAGCAAAGAGTAGTACATCTAATTTCAGCTTTTCACCAAAAAAGAAAAAAAAAAGCACCCAGCATTACACCTCAAGTGTCAGAATATGATTAAAAATGTCCTCTTTTGATGTTTTTCACACTAGCCGTGTCATCATCTGCACTATTACCTTTCAGGCAAGTTGAAAGTGATGAGAGTTTCAGATGATTTTAGTCTACTTTCTGCCAAAGCTGTAGGTGAGTAATTTGTACAAATCTGGCATGACCTACAACAGCAGCATGCACTGCTTTTGGAATAAAAAAAAATAAAAAAAAGCAGTGGTACACCAAAAAGCTGGTATAGGCCGATGGGCAGCTTTCATTTTAACCCATAAAGACCCAAAACCACCTACTGATCTAAAATGTTTAATATCTGTTGATCCACTAATCCTATTAATTAATGTCAATAATTGGTGTAAAATGCTATTTGTTATCTTTTCACAGTCATCAGATATGACCCATTTGGACATTCAGAGGCTCTGTAGTGAATGTACAAACACTGTCATCTTCTACAAAGTCGATTCACCAATGAAATCTATGGCGTTGGATAAATGACAGTGGATGGAGACAAGTGATTAATGTCAAGTTATATTTGGAAGAAAAAGTCACTTTTTCTTTAGTTTTCTCTATTTTTGATCATAATAATTCCCAACTATCCCACACAGGAAAGAACCTTTATAAAATATATAATATATAAAAAATATACTGCCAAATATAAGTTTCACATATATGTACATATATATATATATATATATATATATATATATATATATATATATATATATATATATATATATATATATATATATATATATATATATATATATATATATATATATATATATATATATATATATGTGTGTGTGTGTGTGTGTGTGTGTGGTATATATTGCACATATATGTTGCATATAATTACATAAAATTGACTATTCTCATATATTGCACATATAGATTCTTTCCATGTGGGCTTTTATCAACATCTATATGATCAGTAAATTAAATATAGTTTTTACAGTAAAAACACACCAAACAGAGGATAAAATTACAATAAATGTTGGTAAATCAATTAAGGAAAGTTAAATATAGAGGGGAAACCTCTTTTGGAACTGCCACAGACCCAGTGCTACTGACTTAACATAAATGGGTTAATTCACAAAGAGAATGTTATCCTTCCTCCTGGGTTAAAAACATACTGTGCTCTGATATATAATGCACTGTAGTCCATCACTTTTTTTCACTCTGTCAGTGTCCTTTACCAGTTTAAAACCTGTTCTTATCATGCTTTGCTTAAAAATATAAGAGGCCATGGCCAGGCTTTTACAGCCTCCACATTCTCTTTTCAATCCCAAGAGACTAAGAAAAAAAATCTATTTCTCGTGATAATACATTTCTGAATTACATTTTGATGGATGACATACACCAAATGTTACAAGGCAAAAGAATTGGTTTCTTTCTATATGTGCATCACATTGAATATATCCATCCAATGGATATTTCCATTCACCCTCCATGTACCTTACTTTATTGAACTGGTGGATCATTAAGTGTCTATAAGGCCTTGTTCATTACTGCAGTCATTGATTTAGAAAATTCCTACTGTTTCTAAGACTAACAGGGAGAAGTCATGCAAGGGCTGTACTTCTGGCTTCACCTGAAGTTGGTTCAGTAGCTTGCTTACTGAAGAGTGCACTATGTAATTGTGGAGTCGAGAGAGCATGAATCTCAAGGCCCACCCATTAAATAGTGTTTAGCAGAGCTGACTTGATGCCATTTTATGGATTTGATGGCACATGTTCAAAGCTTTAGGGTGGTGGAGACAGAGGGTGATATACACTTATTTTCTTGCCTCAGCTCAGAACTATGTTGATAGATTTTTTTTTTTACTCAAATATAAAGAAAAAAAAGGAAGAAAACTGTTTTTTTTTTTGTTTTGATCATATTACCTATATTACAAAGCCCTACATAGTCCCTGTTCTGGGACTACTCTTGGCTCAGTAGTCGGTTACAAAGGAAACTGTAGCAGCACTGGTTTTAAATGCAGTTTGGTGGCTTTGCTCACATTTAGCACAAGAGCTGACCTCCATTTTCTTCCTAATTTGGGAAACTTACTGCCCCCCCTTCCCTCTTCTTTTAGTCTTACCTCAGCAACACAGTCTGGAGTTGCACATCACCTTTTTCAAGAGTATGTATATCTATCTTACTCTTTAACTGATGATTTATTTTAACTGATTGATCTGTTTGTCTTATTGGTTATGTTTTAACTGTAATTGTGTGTTTTTAACTCATCACTTCTCCATTTTTGTTAAGCACTGTGAATTACCCTGTGTATGAATTGTTGTAGATAAACTAGGCTTGTTCTTCCTGAAGTGATAACAAGGGATATATCCCTTAATACCCCCAATCCTTAACCAGACACCTATGATGTCATGATGTGAGGCATCCCCAGGTCATGACCTTTCATTTGCACTTAATTTGAGGTTTGCTTTTTGTTCAGTATTCATTATTAAATCTGTTTTCACTTTCATATCTTCCTCCACCACACCCCTTCTGACTGTTTGGTTTCAACTAGTACTACTTCCGCGAGTAGTGGTCTAACCCCCCTACACACACACACACACACACAGACACACACACATACACACACACACACACACACACACACACACACACACACAGAGACACACACACACACACACTCTCCACTGATCACCACCAAAAATGAAATTCATAAATGTTAAACTTCTAATTCATGGACTATATTTCAACTAGAAAAGCATTCAGAGAGTACAGACCTCTGCCAAAAGGTAGATCAACCCCCCCCCCCCCCCTCCTCCTCCAATCATCACTGAAATGTAATCATTTGTTCCTTGTGCCAGTATCAAATTTTCCTGAAAATTTCTGCCAAATCTATCTATAACTTTTTGAGTTATCTTGCTATCAGACACATATAAACACTTACAAATACATAACTCTGTTGTTCCTTGGCAGAGTAATAATATTCTGTTGCTCTTTACTCCATACTATTTCTGTACAAACACTATTTTTTGCTGCATTAACTAAATGTTTTGTAATGTTTTTTTTGTGACATGTCAGGTCAGGTCTAGACATAGCAACATCTGAATATGACCAGACACAAACACAGCTGATTATCAAAGAGTTTTTCAAACAGTTCTCACCCTCTTATCATTACAAGATTGTGTCTGCATCTTCAAACTCCTATAGCTGGCGTCACACATCATAATAACTCTCAAATGCACATCCTCATACTGTCGTTATATTTGCAGAAGACATTGTATTTGTACTTAAGCCATTCTTCAGATGGTGTGTCTGTGCATCCAAAATGACTAAGTGCAGCAATTTAAGATCTGGCGTTCACTCTGAACCATAATTCACACTTAATCCCATAATGAAAGTCAAAGAACACACAGTGAGACTGCAGGAGGTCATGACTGATTACCTCTGCCAAGTAGGTTTGTTTTCACGTATGTCTGTATATTTGTTTGTTTGTTTGTTTGTTTTTCTATCAGCAAAATGGTACAAAAACTACCTAGTGGGGCCAAGGATAAGCCAATTCATTTTTGGAAATATCTTTTTTCAAATTATTCATTTTCAGATATTGAAATAAAAAGGTGATTTTAGGGTAACACGATGCAGAATAGAGATGTAATGTACTGTTAAATCATGGAATGAGAAATAAATAAGGAGATCATTTTAGTTAATGGAAAACAAGTCAAAGTCCAGGGTTGTCCCTACTGGTGAACATATGTAGAGTCTGATAAACAAAAAAAAATATTAATTCATTCATTCATTCATTGTCTACACCAGCCTTAGCCTCACAAGAGTCACTGGGGTCACTGGAGCATTTAAAAGATAATACCATTTTTGAGATTTTTGGCCAAATTTGGAGCCATATTGTGGAGCAACTAATGTAGATAGAGTTAATCTGATCAACATTGGCCAGGGAGAATAAAAATATAATATGTAGGTCATATGATAGAGGAGCAGTGGAAGCTCAAAGTTGGATGAAACGCAACTTTGTAAAAAAAAAAACAAAAACAAACAAAATACCCCAAATTTGGGAAGGCCTTTACTTCAAAACTATTAGGGATATTAGTCTAAAACATGGTATTATTTCATAAGTCCATAAGAGGAACCTATAGGAATTTTTTGGGAAATGAGGGAAATGTCTGGAATGATCCATATAAAATTTTACCTGCATTTGAAATGCTTGTGAAAATACAGTCATGTACCATGGAGATGATAGTTTTCTTTTTCTCTTTTTTCTTTTTCATTCTTTTTCACTCCAAATGATGATGAGCTATTTTGGGGGGAAATACAGAATGAGGGAAGTGATAGGTAAAGAGTGGAGAGGCAGTGACATAGACAGTGAAGGCAGGTTGTGAGGGGTGTAAATATCAACCAAAAATGCAAAAAATAGTAACATGTCAATAGTAATGTATTGATTCTTGGTTGTTCCAAGGTCCAGACTGAAGCACAAGGGAGAACAGGTTTTTTACGTAATTGCTCCCAAACTATGGAAAACCCTACCTATCCATATCAGGCCCTCATCTACAGTTGATATTTTTAATAATCATATATATTATTATATTATATATATATTATTCTTCGGCTTTTAAACTTGTCTGAAATTTTAGCATTTTATTTATGTAGATTTTATTAGGGTTTTTTTTGTCTGTTTTTTGTATTTATATTCCTTCTTTGAATCTGTACAGAACTGTGGTCAACATCTGTTGATTTTTAATGTGCTTTATATATAAAATTGACTTGACTTGATTCTAAACTTTCAAATCTGGTGATCTGGTGAAAATGTAATCTAATGTAATCAACATTACAAGTAGTTGAACAAGAACTTTAAATTGTACAAGCAATATAAAAAGCCACATAAAGATAAAAATATATATATATATTACCAGGTTGAAGGCAGAGAAAATAGGAAAACATATGGAAGGATATTGAATCACACTAATTCCAACTGTGTGATCAAAGCAATACGACTGTTAACTGACAGCCAGATATAATAATTAAACTGAGACAGACAGATGGAAAGACAGGTGGAGGAACAGAATGGCGGTTTGAATGAATGGACTGGCAGATAAACAGATAAACAGATGGACAGACAGAAAGGCAATGCTGTAATACTGCTCATAAAGACACACAGAGAAGTGGACAGGCACACTTGTAAAAAGACCAGAGCAAAAACAGACACACAGACTGATAGACGTTATCTGTGTACTTTAAGAAAGGTCCATCTGAACCAATTATTTTTATTATCAAATAGGGTAAAAAAAAAAAAAAAACTATTTAAAAAACCCTCTCTTGGGTTGCTAGTATTTCGTCAGATCATTCTTGTGTTCTTGACCAGCGCGAAGCCAAGAATGCTGTGATGGTGTCTTTGCAAAGATGTTGAGGGGGAACTTGTTTTTTTGTTTTGATGGAACATTTGTGGAGGGGGCGGGTCATTAACATGCAAAGCAAAACTCCACCAGGAACCAAAGAGGCCAGCATAACTGGATGAGCTCAGAGGTTGTTGTTGTTTCATGTAGCAAGGGAAAACAATGACGATAACACATAGAGAGCAGAAGGAGAGAAGAAGGCCAACCAAAATAGCCAGTCTTCCTTCATTTCAGGGTTTTAAAGGTACGCTAGCATGAAGGGCTATGAGATGTGTAATGGCAGCAATGGTCCCTGATGCTATTTGGAACAATGCATCAGTGCCATTGGTACTTGATATTGTTTCATGGGGTTCATTTTATGACTACACAAACAAGGTAAAAAAGTGTCATCACACATTCATCCCATGGTTTGGTGTTTTTTCATACAGGCGCACTACTGACGACATTATAATTTTGTGGAATACCATCATTGCGTTGTGGACTGAATTTAACATTTTTACTGCAAGTCTTAAATGGTGTGTTGTACGTTGATAAAGCAATGATGTAGAGACAACTCCACTAATCAGTGTCCATGCTGTTTACATGTCACTTTATTCTATGATTTGGAATGTCAGCGGTGTAGATACCAAAAACCAGGACCAGGTACCATTGGACTGGGTACTTTTTTGTAGTGGAAATGCACCAAAGCAAATAGAATCAGGTAGAATTGGGTAGAGCTAATACGTGTGGAAACACGGCATTAAGTCTCAATAAAGAAAAGAGAAATTTAGACATATTTCTCCCAGGATGTAACCTCCCTAAATTATACTCTTGCTATGAGCCATCCCAAAATTAAGGAATTTTAATCAATTATTGGAGCCAAAAATAGGACCAAAACTGGAACTAAAGCTAACTAGGTGTCAGTGCATTTGATGTGAAAGCATGACTGCAAAATGGTCTTATATTCTCCTATGAGTAAAGACACTGTGTTTACACTTAGTGTTTTTTTCTAATCCAGACTTTCAGGTTTTTCATGAATCTCATTCCAGTTTTTGTGTGTAATGCACCATGTCCACTCATGTTACATGTGGTGATTTTTGTGAAACACTCTGCCTTGCATAATTTACTTTGATTCTCAAAATGTACCTGTGAGGGGATAAAAAGATGTAAAAAAAAATAGTACTGTGTAATTTCCATGTCCCTTTTACTGTTACCATGGGGTTTTTTTTTAGAGAAATAATATAAAAATGGGTTATATAGTATATGATTTTTCCCCCTTTTATGTCAGAAAATATTTATTCCTAAAATAGACCCAAAGTGCTTCCAAACTTGCTTCATAACAGTAGTCTGAATTTTTAGTCCGTTTTTAGGCACCCATTTGTTTCTCATTCCCTTTTCTTCAGATATAGTAAGAAAATACAGTTAATATCTGCACAGCCTTAAAAGATGTTTCACAGAAGGCTAGACTAACTGGGTTTCTAAAAGTTAGAGTTCTTATTTAGTGAAACCCATGACCCCATGACAGGCACCTTAGAAACATCATACATTAAATGAATTGAATGACATCAGAAATATAATGTAATGAATGAAGAAAACGTCATGGCAACAGACTAAATACTATCACATATAGAAACAGTTTTTTTGTAAAACTTCTGCTTTTAGGGTGGCACGGTGATGCAGTGGTTAACACTCATGCCTCACAGACAGAAGGATGCTGGTTTCATTCCCACACTAGACCTTTGTGTGTGGAGTTTGCATGTTCAGTGATTGTTTGTCTATATATGTTCAGTGGGTTCAGATGATGAGATGAGACTTCAGTTTTTACTGCTATATACTGTATGCTTCTCATATATCTAGGTTGTATCTTAATATAGCCACTTAGTATTGCTTTTATGATGTCATTATAACTTTACTAAACTAACAAAGCTAATGTTGGTCCAGGACTTTTGCACAAAACTGTATGTTGATTTAAGCACGAATCACAACATATTTCCATACATCAAAATAAATTAAATTTTGAAAATAAATAAATAAATAAAATTAAAATGTAGTAAGTGTAGAATAAGTAGGAAATGGCAAAGTTGGACCTTAGAGAAGTAACAGAAATCATGTCCAAGTATTAATTTTCACAAAATTGTGATGAATATGGAGTAGCTAAAATGAGAAAATTCTAGAAACTGGAATTACTCTATATTTGGAAGCCTCTAGAAACCATTTAAAAATGCATTTTACATCAGCCTCTGGCCTTTGGTCATCAACATCTAAAGAGTTCATCCTTGAGTTTAATTTAATTTGAAAACAAAAAAAACAAACAAAATTCACCAGAATCACTCAAGTGAATAAATGCATGAACAGATAATCTTAAGGTCCATACATTTAGAACAAGAGTGGCGATACAATAACACAATAACACAGAGCAAAAAGATTTGAACCAGCACAATACGTAATTCATCATGTGACCAAAAACATGACTATACATAACAATGTTAATCTACAGCTGCTTGGGTTTGTAAATTAGAGGCAAGTGTTATGAAGTAGGAAAAAATCACCTCATGAATATTTAAAAAGTCAAGATAGAGCATAGCACCAATATCCCAGTGAGGTCTGGAAATGTACTTCCAAGTGTGCAAAGGATAAATATAAGCAGTGTAGGAGGTAGCCATCAAAATGTAGTCATCAAATAATGATGACCCAGGAACTGATTCTTAACATTTAACACATAAAACAGAAACAAAACCAAAAAAATAGGAACAAAGCATCTAATGTCATACCAAGAGATCAGGCCAATGATAGTGTTAATATTAATGCATGCAAATAAAACCAGTAAAGACAGTCTTGGTTTGACAGAGAATGCTACCTACTGCCTCTGTATCCATTTACTGCTGCTAAATATTTCATGTTCTTATCCAGACGTATTTGTCAGCTCGACATACAGTGGTTCTGTCTAAGCCATCTGTCTGCTTTGCCAAGACAAGCTCGGTCTACTCTATCCATCTTATCCTACTTTCCCTGCTTTACTTTTCTCTCTGTTCAAATGCTTTGCTGCGAAAAATACATAAAGCTTCTTCAAAAAGGTCAAACTCAGACCATATCATGTACTTAGACATATCTTGAATTACACCCTTTGTTCTGCCAGGGTTATGTCTGTTTGCTTCTCCAGGGACAAGGTCATAAAATTCCAGTATCCATAAAACAGTGTCCACAATAGTAACACTGATCACATTCTCCCCTATTATTTAACAAGTTAAGGGCATTCAATATGCTTTAAGTACCTTTAGTGCATCCATCTGTATTGCCTGGTCTGGCTTTACAACGTGCTTATATTCAATGTTGTGTACATCAGCTTATAGAAGCAGTTATAGAAGAAATGATTTACCATTCATGTTTTAGGTCTTTGCAGTAATTTCAGGATCAGTTCCATGAATTTATGACATTAAATCTGCTTTTCGTGTGATTTTAATGTAGGTATATTTGGCAGAAATAAATATCAATGACAGGAGACTCTATGTCCTCAGTTTGCTGTTATAAAATCTGAATAGGAAAGTAATGACGTGAAATGTAATGTCAAGAATTATGATTTATACTTTTGGAGTTAATTAATGTTGTCAGATTTTCTACAATATATTTGGATTAAGAATGAGATTTATAAAACTAATGACTGGCAGACGCACGTACTGGTGGTGAAAAAGCTAATTTTCCACTCTGGTGCACTTGCATACACCCTGTGGCATGACCGTACATACAACAGACTTATAACTTAGCTTTGAGGATGATGATTATGCACAACAGAAGAGGACAGTCTGTGTTTGCACATGGACAAATACACACACACGCACACACACACATACACACACACATACATACATACATACATACATACATACATACATACATACATACATACATACATACATACATACTAACACACACACACACACACACACACACACATACATACATACATACACACACACACACACACACACATACACACACACATACATACATACATACATACATACACAGACACACACACACACACACACATACATACATACATACATTCATAGGTGAAACCTTGATTCTGTATGTTAAGCAGAAAAGAAGTACAGTAAAGGCTCATGGCCTTCTGCAATCAGCTTATTTTCATGTTCCACTGTCACATCCCATACAATAAGAGCCTCATTCAAAAGTCATTCAAAAGTCAACCTTTTTCAAGGTACAAAGAGAAAAAAAATTCTGCTTTTATACTAGTAGATTACACACACATAAACCAAGGTGAAATATGTCTGATTGGTGTGTGTGTATAAAATACTATAAAAAAAGTTTATGAATAGAACTGCAACTATGACTCTCTCTCTCTCTTTATATATATATATGTATATATATACATATGTGTGTGTGTGTGTGTGTGTGTGTGTGTGTGTGTGTGTGTGTGTGTGTGTGTGTGTGTGTGTGTGTGTGTGTGTGAAATTTAATTTACTTAAGCTGCACGACAATGATAAAATAACTTTGAGCCAAATCATACTTTAAAGTCATTAATCTACTACAGTGCCATAGGTTCATGATATGATGAATCAGGCAGGTTATATTAAGAAAGTGGTAATAAGGCAAACAGCTCAAAGTCACAAATGTAACAGATGACAAGCCTCACACACATGAACACATACCTGAACGAGGGTGGATTCACACATTCAACCAATTAGTTTGACAGTGGAGAAGTCAGTTACTATATGTAGACTCTAATATTCCTCTATTGCGTATTACCCAGCAATTATCTGGAAATGTATTCAGAGAGAAAATGTGATTCTCTGCACCGCATCACATTTGGGTGATGACTGAATCACATTTGCTGACATATTGGTCTAATTTTCTTGTCTAATCATGTTTAAAAACTATTAAATTTCTAAGAACCATTGTTCTCCTGTATTTTTATAAGGTAAATAGCTTTTAGTACTAATGAGGAATGGTGGAGAAAAAAAAAAGCTATGTTCTGTTCACGGAGAGGCTATGTCAGTCCATACCTCAGAGAGCCAAGTATATGAAGGGAATGAGAAGAAATACTTGTACCTTACATTGGCCATAAATATTTAAATTACATTTTCGTGTTCTGAAAGAATGAAAGCACATGTTCCAGTGGCAGAACAAAACACATATGAATGAAGGTGTGACATATCTTTTTGTGGGTGTGATTGATATTCAGCGTATTACTTTCAAATGCTTTTCTAAGGTAAAGTGGCCTGCCTGTCAGAAATCCAGCAAAGCTAATGGATTAACAGCATCTAGCAGTTACTCAACCATACAAGCAATGTAGTCTCTAATGACCACGCTATATTTACTGTACCTCTCTCCCATCAGTACAGGATGAGAATGAGCCACTGAAAAAGACATGTCTTCTATTTAGTCAACAAACATTTCTCCACGATCGCACAATATCAAAATATGTGTTGCCGTATGAGCTACTGTACAAAACAACAGAAATTTAAAAGGAGTGTAAAATGCCTCGCAAAACCAAGTGAAGTAGCCAGGTCCAATTGAAGGTGTGTCTAATGTTTTTGTAGCAGACTGAGCAGCTGCCACTCCCAGAGCCCTGCCATGGAAAACAGCATTGGTTTTATTTATTGGAACATTGCTTAGTCACTGGCCTTTGGTGCTGAAAAAGAGACAGGCCTGTAGCCTTCACCAAAGTCAATATTTGCTACAATTACACAAAAGCAATGTGAGATGGTAAAATGAAGAGTAGTAGTCAGGCCAATGAGGCAATATAACAGTCATCTGCCAACCCTAAAGCAAATAAATGGAGAGGATCACATGTAATATAAAATATCTGCATTCAAGTTTTATTGATTATGACATGTGTAAAATTTACCTGAAAGCTTCATAATATGTTCAATATATAAAGCTATTTAGGTGATCAAAAACTCCTGCAAAAACCCTATAATTATTTGGAGGGGAAAAATTATGAAAATGTCAAGAAGAGATAATGCAATAGGTATTATGTGTAAATAAATATCTATATATACTGTATATATATTTAGTATGTGAAACAAAAGGAATACTGTTTGTTTTATTTGAATATTTAGACACTGACACATGGTTGCCTCTGTGAATTACAGGGTGCTTCAAGGCTATGGTTGTACTTCAGTTGCACTAATCTCCAAAAAGGCTGTTCCATGTCTCAAATGTTCTTCAGTGAGCAGGTTATGGTGGTAGGGAGTGACAGTCTCCAGGCACTCACTGCCACATCCTGTTTGGGTCACTTGATGCTGACATAGTGACTGTTTGACTGAATCCCTAACTGAAGAGGTTTGAACTACCCTGCATCACCCCATAATCTCCTCCTAGCTAAATGCAGTATTTCATTTTTAGTTTGTATTCAAAAATATGTGGAAGGTTTTTATCTCATATCATTCCCTGAAAATTACACTTAGTCAACAAACCTGTTTCTTAGACAAACACTGATATTTGATTGTGATTTTAAGCAAAAATCAATATTAGCAGAAATCAATAAGCTGCTAGAACAGCATGTGACCGCATGAGTCTAAATGACATTGCATTGATCTTTTTGTCCTTATTAATGAATATTTGCATCTCTAACTAAACTATATCCTACAGCAGTAGGAGGGCTGCATATCCATATGTGTAATGCCCATGTAGCTGTATTTTTTTTTTTTTTAACCAAGAGACAGGAGGATGCCCTTGGGGACATCATGCTCCATCTGGTGATTTCTGAGTAGGCTACTGTGCATCCCACTGCAACTATATGTTACATGTTAAAATGTTGTAGAAAAATGATCAGACACACCACATGCAAAATGATGTTCCTGATGGCCAAAAATGAATGGTTTTATTTTTCTAGATATGGCCGTAGCATTTGAGTGAGCACTGTATTTTCTGGACTATAAACCGTACCTTTATATAAGCTGCATCTGCTGTATTTTTAAAAAAATATAAAAAAAAAAATAACATACAAACTGCACCGGCTTATAAGTCACAGATATCTATGTTAAAAAATTTGTAACACTTTATAATACCTACACACAATTGACTATGTATTAACTATTTATTACCCATTTATAAATGGGTTGTTCATTATGTATTAACCATTTGTTACCTATTTGTTAATGTCTTGTAAAGGTTCATACTAGTGTCTTCCAAAGATAAATGTCAAATTTGATTATTTTTAACCAACAGGTGCAGTTTTTACAACTGTTTCTTTGTTTACCTGTAAAGCAGATATACAAACACTGCACCCGTTGGTTAAAAATAATCAAATTTGACATTTATCTTTGGAAGACACTAGTATGAACCTTTACAAGACATTAACAAATAGGTAACAAATGGTTAATACATAATGAACAACCCATTTATAAGTGGGTAATAAATGGTTAATACATAGTCAATTGTGTGTAGGTATTATAAAGTGTTACCAAAAAATCATATATTTATTGCATGTACAGAATGCTTTTGAACTGTAAATGTAGTTACATGTATGTACCTGTACAGATGTTTTTTTTTTCTAACAGTGACTTTTAACACGGCAGCAACTTTACTGATTAAAACAGAACAGAACCAAGAGAAAAATAACCAATATTTACTGTATTTATCTTCATTTCTTCCATGTTTTAAATCACAAATTACTTTAATTATCTTCACTTAAACCCATGAAGTCATCTTCTTCTGTGTCAGAGTTGAACAACCTCAGAAAACTTCGCCACATCTGTCTCCATGATGAAGGGGTGAGGTTTGAAAAAGAATTAACAGTTGCAAATTTGTGTTTTGTATTCTATCTGCTAAAGAAAAAGTAGCATACCCTTCTTTGCATTGATTTTTCTTTGTAGTTTTGATTCTAATTCTGGTTAGAGCGCCCCTAGTGGTGGAAGAAAAATCCACAGAATAGACGCACCTTTGTATAAGCCTCATGGTTCAAAACATATGAAAATACGATAATTAGTATTTTACACAAACAGATCATCAGCTGCATAAACTGAATGCTATGGCTTCTACCGCAAGAGAAATAATTTAAAAAAAAATGGATTAAGTTCAAAGCAAAAATGAACTACATATCTTCTGTTTCTAATGGTGGCATTTTGCATAAATATACACAAGGCCTAAATGTGCATATGGCTGAAAAAATAACGTAATTACAGCATGGATAAGTGCCATGGTTTCAGGCTCATGACTTCTGTACGTGACTAAAGACCACAGAATGATAGACCCTGGGGAGTTTTGTTTTTTTTAGCAATGCTCTAATACACATCTGTGTATTTTACTAAATTAATAAAATAAGAAAAATAACTGTAGATGTTGAGAAAATACACAGGTATATAGTTTTGTGTGTGGCTATTTTCAACATTTAGGATCCAGAAGCAAGAGGTTCTGAAGACTATACTTGATATCACAAAACAATGTCTGTTAATATGCTGCTATAATAGACTTTTGAAAAAGCCTTTCATTAGATTTTAGAACCTGGCAGCAGCAACTGGAAGCCATTTCACCAAACAAGTATTAATGAGTTTGGCCACTAAACACTGGGCGCTGATGACTGATTCACAGTCAGCCTTTAAGAGATCAACAGTCATTATTTTTGCCTTTCAGTATTTGTTCATAAGCCATATATACATACAGGCATACAAATATAATGTTACATTGTGCAATCAGCAGTGTTCTATGTCATTTATTGTCATCTATTAAAACTGTTACCCAATTTCATTCTAAATACTTGCTCTTTCAGGCCTCTTCTCTACACTATCAGAAAAAAAGAAGGTACAATAGGGTTACACATCTGTAGACTAAGGTACAATAAACACCAATGTACCCCCAAAGGTTAATATTTGGACCTTAAGGTACTGATATGTACCTTTTCAGTCCTGTAAAAGGTACAAACAAGTTGTCAAACAGTGAAAGCCCTTCTTAAAAGGTACAATTATGTACTTTTGAGGGTATATAATTGGAACATTTAAGAAAGACTTAAGGTCCAAATATTAACCTTTGGGGGTACATTGGTGTTTATTGTACCTTAGTCTACAGATTTATACCCCTACTGTACCTTCTTTTCTCATAGTGTACCTATAACAGGACCATTTTAACTGTTCCTTTCTATACTCTTTCCACAACATCTTATCTCAGTATGCATTGTTTTTATGCCTTTGCAGCACAAAACAAACATTCTGTCATTCCTGCTTGATTATACTTGATGGTTTGGTAATACAACTATGAAAAATTACCATTTGCATAGTATAGCCAAAAACCAACAGCAATATCTTTGCCCTCCTTGTACACTGTAAACCCAAATGTTCAGAATAATGACATCTATTCAGTTGTGAATACTCAAAGTTTTAGAAATAGTACTACTAACTCAAATGTATTCAGTTGCTGTAACATATTCTTCTTTTTAAGTATTTTCAACTCATATTTTTTTTATTAAGGGGAACTATTGTGGATATAAGTGAACATAACTTAAAAACATAGATGAGGTAAAACTGAGTGGAATTAAGTCATTAAATGCTGAGAATAATATTGTATTGTTATTTCTATTGTTTCAAATAAGGATGATTGAAAAAAAAATAAACTTAACTGATGTAGTAGATGATGAAATACAATGTCAGAGCACTGCAAATAACCACCAATATCTATTACACCAAAAACATTACAATCACAAAACACAGTCATTCTATTCAGAGGCAGCTGTGGTTCAGATGGTATAGTGGGTCGTCCAATGTCTGGCCTCTGTCTGTCCACATGTCCAAGTGTCCTTGGACAAAGACATTGAACCCTGACTTAGCTGACAGAACCTTAGAATAATAAGTAATGTTTTAATTCAAGTATACTTTAATAAGCATCTACATTTTAAGTTCTAGAAACTTGCACTTTTTAAGTTTCATCAACTTAAAAATAATTAAGTCAATCAATTGCCTTCAGTTTTTTTTTTTTTGAGTACTGCTAACTTATTGGGGTTTACAGTGTATGTAAAACTACTGAAGAAGATCATAAAAGAAGAAGCACAGCTGGTGATATATTTGTCAAAGGGATGCTTGTGCCAAATTTCCTTAATTGGTGACATAAGCAGAAACACTTAAGCTTTACCTATTACCCTTAATTGAGATAGGCCTGTTTGGTACAAGCAATATAAAAACAGGTTTTGAAAAATTTGCTTGGAAGTTGAAGGCAATCTAAAAGCTGCTCTGTCTGTCCTTTCTGTGAGGCTCTTATTCAGTGGCAAGTCTGGGGTCTAATAAACTCAAAGCTTGGATTCATCTACCTCCTATTTGAGCATATTACCTCAGAGCTTTCTAATGTACACCCTGTCACTTTGGCTTCATCACTTTCATTTACAACTATTACAGTCCCAGCCTCAGTTCTTCTTACCCTGTGTACTCATGTCTTTTGCTTTCCTCATTTCTTACGTACATGGTGACATCTATACTGGCCACCTGGTTTTTGGACTCTATTTCAAACCTACTTATGTTTGTCCTCTACTGGTCCTTTACCCGATCTGTGACCTTTCCAAGCTAAAGTCGACAACATTTTTCTTAATATGCTTTCAGCTGTGTTAAAGTAAAAAAAAAAAAAAAAAAAAAAAAAGCATGAAGGATCTAGCTTAGAGCTGCAATTTTAAAATAAGCTATTGTGCACTAAATTGAATGATTGTGAGGGAAAGATCACAAAATTCTACTTGACATTTTGACACCTGTTTCCTACGGCACATTACAAACCCCATACACTGCTGCCGTCTCTCTTAGTCCTATTGTCAGGTGTTTTCGCTTGACAAAAGAAATGCTGCATATTATAATCTTTCCTTCTTTGGGTGGTTGGTTGTACTTGTTGCAGGAAAAGAAACTAAAGATTCATTCTATGTGCATTAAAGACTAAATTAAAAAGTAACATTTAAAGCAAAGTATCTAAAATTTACTGAAGCATACAAGCTTCTTTACATTTTTGGCAAATGCTAAATGGGAAGATTTGGTAAAAAAAAAAAAAAAAAAAAAAGACCATGAACTAAAAGAACTGCACTGTGTGTTCTCAAAATGTTGTCTGCTGTATGTAGAAGAGAATAAACAACCCCAAACAAAACAGCAGTGTGGAGGATTGTTCTTTTTTCACAGGATGTCAATACCAATATTGATTTACATTTGAGCCCTGGAAACATGAACATTTTCAGGCATGTTTATAAGACTGAACTCAAAGCATTTGAAGATTAAGATTTTCTTGCTTTTTAAGGACTATGTGTTTTCAATCGAACTTAAAACAGACACACACACACATACTCATTTCCATGTGTCATAAGGACAAGGTTTGTAATCAAGTAGCCATTAGGCAGTGAGTGTAAGTGTACTTTTTTTTTTATTCAAATTTTTTTTTTAATTATAATGATAAAAATGTGAAAATTAAATAAAATTATAATTAATGAATAAATAAAAAATAATTAAAATAAATAAATAAATGAAATAATAATGATTTTTATATATATATATATATATATATATATATATATATATATATATATATATATATATATATATATATATATATATATATATAACATGAATAAATAATTTTTAAAAATACATACAAATAAATCCATTTTGTAAATAAACACATCTTTAAACGTTTGAAAAATGAATATTTTGCTTTGCACCAAGTTTACCTCATGCTTTATGAAGACTTCTGGAAAAAACAAATTAATGTATTTATAGGGCCACATCATTTCTATTTTACTAGTGGGGACATTTCTTTATATTTAACCCTTGTGGGGACCTGGATTTTGGTCCCCATAGTATTAGAGGTCGCCATGGTGTGACTGTGTAAACATATCAATGTCCCCATAAAGATAGGAATACAAGGACACACACACACCTACACACACTTTATTCTTACTACCTGTTCCCATTTCAGTTTGGGGACTAATAGGATGTGTGTATAAGCAAACCTGTAGAGAAAGTTCTGTGCAATGCTAATAAGCTGCTAACAGGTAGCAAAAGCATTTATATTGATTATCTTAAACAGACAGTTGCTGTAAATAATATATGAGTGTTTGGGTAGCTATTGATTGTAGCTCACCCACTGCCTCCAGAATGCAAAGTACAGCAAACAAAAAGACTGTGTGTGTCAGAATGTGGGTGAAAGTAAAAAGTAAGAAAACCACATATGAAGGTATGTCTTTGGGTGCATATGGGATTTCAACCCCTGTAGCGGTGGGAGCTTCAGGATCTCCGATGTGGAAGAAGTCCATCTGTTAAACACCTAATTCATTAAGTGAGCAGAGTTCTCTCATCATTTATTATCAACTTCATAATCTAACTGTGGGTGCAGCATAAGTGCAAAATGAGAGTGTTAAATTCAGAAATAATGAAGTGATCTCTCAATAATGCTCCGCTCATACTCAGAGAGCTCACTTGATTACATATGTGCTCAACAGTGTGCTGAATTAATGGTTCCATTAATTCTTCACCCTGGTCTCAAACCAAACACACTACACTAGATCAACTTTCAGAGACCTATTACACAACATACTATATGAGGCACACACTCCTCAAGGCAAATTCTGCAGGTGTGAATGTGTTTAAGCATTCTTTATGTTACTGCCACTAAGCTGGTGTGAAAAATCAGTTAACAAGATGACGCCACTGACTGCAGGGAATAGTGTAAAAGGAATATAAGGACAGTTACATGCACCCTTCATGTTATTGTAGGTATTAGTCAAGGTAACAATAACACTTCCTGTTTCATCCCATTACTGTTATAACACTTTTATTGAACTGATTTCACATACAATACAAATGTATACTATTATCTATTCAACCTTGTTTGATTAGAAGGCACTTAGCCACATTGACTGTGAAAATGTGTTAAATAATCATTAATCATCATTATTACACAAGTAAAAAATTATGCATATCCATCATCTATCTTTGCCTTCACCAGTTTCCATTGTGATCACATTTGTCATTGCTTCTAACCAACACAACTTTTTTTTTTTTTTACATTTATTTCTCACCACAACCCCAATACCCCATCCTTCTATATCCAGTCTTTCTACATCTTTCCATTCTTTATTTCTGTCTCTTTTTTCCCCTGCATAGTTGTGATAACAAGAGCAGAATGTGATTTATGGGCTAGTCTCATGTGCTACACAGTACAAACACAATTACGCATTACGTAACGTTATTAGGTTTGCAAAATCACTCTTTGATTCATTAAAACATGAAAAAAAGAAGATTGTAATTGATGACTCTTATAACTTCAATATAATATAGTTCACTTCAGAGTCTGTGTTCACGGTCTACTTCACTACAGTTGTGCATGCACTCTAGTGGCAGAAAAACATTGTATATCATAGGAGATCAGAGGGAAAAGAGGAGGAAAAATGTTTAGTTGTGTTGTAGGTTGCCAGAATAAAAATATGAAAAAAAAACCAACTTCACTTTTACAGAATAACAAAGCTTATGGTTGAAGCCATTACAGACAGATTAGACTGTGTTCTGCAGTGCTGCAAGCTCAACTTCCCTTAATATGTCAAAAATGAAATGGTCAAATGTACATTTGTGTTCATATTTCACTGACTAAATGCATTAGAACACATTTATTTCAAAGATGAGTTTGTTCAGAATCAGCTACTGTACCTATCCCAAATAGGAAGAGTCAAAGGTCTTAACTCCTCATACATTCCTACAGCCAGTGTTCCAACCACACCATGGCTGGAGGGGGTTCCTACAAACATGCGCATACATGATACTTGTCATACATAATATAACAAGCAGAGTTACTTGTTTTCACTTAAACATTTTGAAACAAGATGTCTTTGCAAGTCTTTGTTCCCTTTTTTTTTTTTTTTAATTCTTATTATAGTATTTTGTGTGTAGCCTAAATTAGGCCTGAAGTCTAATTTAACCTGCAGTGCTGCCATGCTTCAGTGGCCACAGTAGGTATTGACACCTCCGTGATAATATTAGGCAATAGAGAATTTGGAGCAATCATATGAATCATACATTAAATAGATGAAGAATTTTGTATATCAAAATATTAATATTCAAAATTTTAAAAATATATATTAAATAGAAAGTTTTTTGTCATTATTATAGAGACCCCCCAAAATTTCAGAAATTGTTTCATGTTTTATCACGGGGGTCTATGGCTCCCCCAGATCCCCATGGTTTGCACCTTGCCCATAGTATTGTTTTCTTATACAGTCTAGAGTCAATACATTTTCCTGTAGAAGATGAATGTCCATGCACTTCAGTGGGACTGAATGCAACAGTTTTTTTTCATTCCCTCAAAACTCAATTGTCATTGGGTAAATACCGAAAATTTTCCCACCCCCAGTCAATCAGGGGGGGAATGGAGCTGTGGGCAGGCCTGGACGCTGAGCTCCTGCATGATGATTAGAGGATCAGTCGAAAGGCATTTTGACATATACACCATCAATTGACCGCTCAGCTCAGTTCCATTCCGGATTTTACAGAAGAAGTCGAAAGACAAACTGTAACTCATTCATTGGTATTTACTCTGTGAAAGGTCTTGTTCATTTCTTACACTGCAAATAAAACACACTCATAGTATTTCCTTGTTTCAGTTTGATGTAATTTCAAAATGTCCCTGTTCAAGTAAGATGCCTACTTGGTATGATAGGGTCACAGAACAGAGGGGGGAATTTACATATCAAATAAATTGACAAATTATATGATGTAAGCTGACATTGAGCTTCCCCTCATTGAAAGACAAAGAGTATGTACATTAAACAACACTTAACAGCCATGCAAGTGTAGTTGTCTGTCAGTATACAGTTGGTCCACTACTCAATGATTGCCCACATCTTTTCTGTCGTCGTCACTGACTAGGCAGCACATCAGTCCTCAACACACAAAAACCATCACACAAATGTCAGTATTCGATATTCTTGACATAACCACAAAGTACAAAGTTATAAGCATAGAGGAATATTTGTATGCTTTGAACTTTTCTGGCTTTTTCTACAGGATATGAAAAGATGTCTGGCCACTATAGGTTTAGCCATTTTGTTGCCTCCGTTACCCACTGGGCTGACAGTGAGTATGGATCAGGAAATCTCACCCCGCTGCTAATGAACAACATATCTTTGTAAGACACTTTGTCTCTCATTGACAGACCATTAAAATACTTTTCCATTCCATTACTCTATTTCTCTCCTGATTTTTACGCTCTTGACACCAACTTCTATGAACTGTTGACACTTTCTGCCACCAGTTAAGTTCTAACCACAAAATATGTCATCAATATTTATCAGCATCAAAATCCCCCTTTTTGACCTAAATCTATAATTCAGATATTATGTTATAAATAATACAGTTTTCTAATTTTAAAGTGCCAAGACAAATAATAATGAATGTCAAAACCATATGTTGAGCTATACATTATTAATCACATGTGGTCACTAATGTTTGTTTTGCCATGTTCATGATGTCTGTATCTAAAAGGTTAAGTAGCCTGGCTGACTGGCTTCATGCAGCGGGTGTGGAATGTGAGCTGCTGAGTGGGTCAAATTTGGTAAGCATTGCTGCAGGTTTCCATGAGTCATGCAGCTATCTACCTCAGTAAAAAATGATAAGTATGGCCATTTTTCTTGAAACGTTGTTGTAGATCACAATAGATTTAGATATCAGTGTGTGGTTGTAAATGTACCCCCCCCCCCCCCAGTATTCAATTCAATTCAATTTTATTTATAGAGTCCCAAATTACAACAATGTCATTTCACAGGGTTTTACAGGAGAAAACAATCAACCACAGAAATAAGTAACTTATGACTGTGTATATACACTATGTTACCTCAATTATTATTCTTTAGCATATGTAAAATGAGCATTAAATCACAGCATCCAATTAGATATCCTTGTAACATCATTGTGCCCATGGGTACAGTAAAGTCGACAGATTCATTTACATCACCGACTCTTATATACCAAAACTGACGCGTAGTGTTGTGGTCTTTGTATTTGTTTGTGCAAATACGCATTACATTAAAGGACTAATTTATAGGATTCTAATGGTGAAACTCCAATTTGCAACTAACTGAATATGTGTCACATAATCATTTCCTTCTAACAGTTCACACAGAGTGTTAATAATGTGAAAGATGCCTTTATTAGAGCTACAATGTGATTTGGTCTGTGCTATGACACAAAATAACTCCAAAGCATTACATACCTTTAATTATATCATGTAATTCACACAAAAAAAATCTTTTCACGTTTGTATTCTAACACAAAAAAAAAAGTAAAACCATGAGAAACTAGAAAAGCACTCTGAGAGCGCAGACCTCTACCAAAGTAGACCCCCCCACCCCCCTCCCCGATCACCCCCGAAATGAAATCAGTTCTTCCTGTTCACATTTCTAACATATCCTGAAAATTTAATCAAAATCCGTCCATAAGTTTTCGAGTTATCTTGAACACAGACAAACAGACAAACAGATAAACGCCTGCAAAAATATAACCTCCTTGGCGGAGGTAACAAAGCAGAGTAGCTAGTAGTGTGATCATGGAATAGTAGTTATGTAATCTACTGTAAAATCTGTTGGGTGCTTATTGCTAATATCAGAAAGAGCCAGACCTAACTATCTATCATTGCATCTGTTCCTAGCTGATGAGCAGCTTGGGGGTAGGTATAAGCACAAAACGGCACAGGGGAAAACACGCCCCTGAGACACAACAATGCTTCACTGCTAATCTGTGCTGTCAAACATACACAAGCAAAGGTAAACTCAAACATTAAAACCCATATGCATATACATATGCATATAGACATGCGTTTATTGTATTAAGAATCATAGTATTTCTAAACAAAGATCATTCCAAAAAAATAAAAATAAATAAAAAGCATACCAGATAAAATGCAACCATAGATTTTACAAGCAAAAAAAATGTAAGTAAAATAAAAATCAGTTTAAGAACAGTTTTAAAACATGATTGTAGAGATCTTAGAGATACAGTGCATCTTATTTCAGCAGGCAAAGAGTGTTGCTCAAGCAACCTTTGTTACAAAACGTGACCTGGGATTTATAACCAGGGCTGCATCCATGAGTCTAAATGGCAAACAGAGACAAATAAAAGCAGCAATCCCAATGTACACCGTCTATTTTTGCAACAAGAAAATTAACACATAGAAAGGTCAAAAATTTAAGGCATTAAAAGCAAGCCATACAATGTTTAAATCACCATGATAATTAACTAGAAGCTAATACAGAGGCCAAGAGAGTTGTGATCTGGTCATTTATTTTTGTAATGTGATGGGACGAGTAAAGCTACAGCATTTTGAAATAACTGACCTACCTCTGAGAAAAAACGAAATAAAAAAAAAACAAAACAGTTCCGATCTGGATTTACCAAAGCAAATAGGTAAGATGCACAACTGTGTAGTTGGTGGTGGTGGATGGAGTGTCGACCTATGCTTGAGTTCATTACAATTACGGAATCATGAATTAATACATACGACTTTTTGAAAATCAGAAAATGATGAGAATAAATTCAATTAACAAATAAGACTGAAGAAGATGGAAGGACTGTACAAAATATTCAATAAGACAGATAGACTTGTGTTGAAAAAGAAGAGACTGAATTTGATGGATCTCCAACTTCTTGACATGAAATTCAAGAACATTTTGGACATCGAAGACGTAATGTCCAAAAGCCAGACAGAAAAATTTGTAAGGATTTCAGGGACTTCAAAGCAAACATATCTGGGTTTCATTTGCATAAAAATAGGAGAGGACAGCATGATTCTTGATGACTTACCCAAGAGGCAGCATATATTGTGGTTAGAGAATATAAGTGGGTCAAGAACTGAGCCTTGGGGGACATCACATGTCATCTGTACTGTTGAAAAAAAAAATTTATACTGAGACCCTGGAAGTCCTATTAAAAATGTCCTAAAATTGAGTGGTCACCTCTGTCTACAGTTAATTGTAGACGGAGGTGGTGTTTCATGACTAAGCGATGCTTTAAAACTAGACTGAAAGTGGCTCAAACACGTCAACACTATACATGAAAGACATGTGTGGAGGAGCTATCACTTTCTCCATGACCCTTGGTAACCCTAAGTGAAGGGGAGGCTCTACCTTATAAGGATCTGTGTAGGAAAGACTCTTGGTGGAAGAGTTAATTACAAAATGGGCTGTTCGGGGGATGCTAACAGGTAAAACAGTACCCTTATGTGTCACTACAAGAAGAGAAGACAGAAAGATGCAGTGAGGGCCATAATCATTGATGTATTTTGAGCAAATCCTAAATTAAATTGTGCACACTCCTCTACACTGGCAAGTTTTGGAGGCAGGTTCAGCTTCATGACATGTTAATATTGTACAAGTGAATCATCATAGTGTGCGGCATATTGGCTACAGAGGGTTTGGCATGAGAGTGGCCATCCAGGCAGACCAATTTATATGTTGAACAGGAGGACAGAAGACAAGTGGAAATGTCTTATAGAGCTGCACTAAAATGGACAATCCTTCTGACTGTCCAACAGATATGTCCATGACCCTGGCCAAAAAAGAATACTTCTTCTTGTCTTGCAGATCATCTGACAGTTGTCAGATGTCTTCTGTGTGCTTTCTGAAGTGCTAGATTATTCTCATAGGACAATTAGCTTCAATATTATGGAAATCTGAGCAGTCAGAGTGAAAAGAAGCAGTCACAGAAAGCGCAGTGCAACTTTGATATAAAAAAAAAGTAAGTGTTGATGACTCATGAAATCAGCACAGCAGAGAAACTCAGAAGAGTAGCAAAGAGATCATTTGGCAAAGCTGTTGGAGACAGACAGTATATATTAATGTGGAAATTAGATTTATGGCCAAGTTAATGTTATATAGAACAACAATGAGGAAGAAGGTTAATAATTCAAAATAAAAATACATATGAGTCTGAGTAAAAGTTTTACTTGCAACTCATTGATTGAAGTTACTTATTACTTAGGTCCAATCCACATGGAAACAAATTCACATGAAAACAATGTACTTTCTTAACGGATTGGCCTCTTGTCAAAATTGGACCGTGGTCATGGGTACCCCAATATGATTTCTTTGGAAAATGGGTCCCAGAGTGGGAAGATCTGGAGACGGTGCGGTTCCGCACCCATCTTGATGAGTAAAATGTGTGTTCACACTCACGTCATGTCCACATGACTGGAATAAACAGAGGCCTTGTGCCCATGGACTGGTGGTCCATGGGTGCTTAGCTCACAAAACAGTTGAATGGGAGTGAATGGAGCAAGTCAAGCTAAATTCTGATGCCATTTGACAAGTGCTCTGAAATTCACATGTGATAGCGGTTAATAAGAAATATTTGATGTGACATAGGCAGACCACCTGTTTTTGATGGGAAGCAAACATGACGTTAGGTTTTATGTGGGCTTAGTAAGAGAATACAACATGTCGCGTATGTGACGTTACACTCCGCTCAGCTGTGGTGTGGAGTCTGTGGTGACGTCACATTAGGCTGCTTGCGCAGCCCCGAATGTTTAAATATCTACAGGGTGAGAGCTGGGACTGGCTGCCCCCTTGCCCACCACAGGAATTGGTGGAGAAGGGAAAGGTGTGTTTGGGTATGTAAGTGTAATGATGGGGTGTGGTGGGCTGGTGGGGTAGTCTTAGGTTACAGTTGACACTGGGGCTGGGTTTGGCCAAAAAAAAAAGGAACTGATTAGCAATTAAATGTATGTAAACAGTTTCATTCTGAAAGTAAAGTAACTTTAAAAGATCAAGTAGCACACAGTCTGACACCAAGCTGAATAAAAAAGTAGTGCCAAGCACAACAAACCTCACTTAAGTAAATGGAAATCTAGAAAAACAATGTGATATGAATTGAACCAATAGTTTTGCTGCTAAAGTGTTAACAAAGAAACAAACTGAACCAAAAACAATACCCCTTTACACCCCTTCAGTGGGTGGGGTAATAAATTCAAATGCTGCATCACTATCTGGAAAGGTTGCACCTTCAGTGACAATGCTATAACAAGATTTATTGTCTTCCCACTGATTGTTCTGTAGGCCCTATTTTCAGTTATATCTTCTTTTGAATGAAAAATGAGACATTAAAGCAGGAAGTGGTGCTAGAGAGTTGAAGCAGCTAACAGAGACGACTGGTCCTGAACATGTCCATGTGATGAGAAGGGATCAGGTCCTAACCTGATTAGGACCAAGCTAAAACCCACTCAATTAATAGGACCAATTGACTTGTGCAGTCCCACACAGTTGCTGCCTTTTCTAAAGAGCACAGCAGTAAATGAACATTGATTGCACTCTTCCTGGTGTTTATGATTCATGCTCTTGGTTAAAATTTTCCTTCATTAAAAGAACAAATACATTAAAAGAACAATAATGACAATAATCTTGACAAATTAAAACTCTGCATGAATCCATAGCTTGAAAACAAACATTCTGAGGGCGCTTAGTCATTTGACACGTCATCTAATTGCAAAGTGTGTGTGTGTGTGTGTGTGTGTGCGTGTGCGTGTGCGTGTGCGTGTGTGTGTGTGTGTGTGTGTGTGTGTGTGTGTGTGTGTGTGTGTGTGTGTGTGTGTGTGTGTGTGTGTGTGTGTGTGTGTGTGTGTGTGTGTGTGCGTGCGTGCGTGCGTGCGTGCGTGCATGTTCATTCTTTTGGTGCATGTGTTTTGAGAGGTGTTGGCCACAGCGTTCATGAGACAGGTCTATAAATAATAACCTTTATTCCAGCCCGATTCATAAACTGTAATGTCAAACTGCACTGATGTAATAATTGCAATTAAAGACTCTATATGTAAAACTTATGTGCGCTTGTGTGCATCTCTAACATTTGTGTTAGTGTCAGTTTTCTAAGAGCTTCTCATTGATGTTAGCTCATTTCATTGCAACAGGTTGGACACTTATTTTTATAACACAGTTTTTGGTGATATTTTCTCCAAATATCTTAACACTTCCACTGAGTTTGGAGACGTTGAAGATTATTGTCAGCTTTATCAGTGCAAACGTATCCATTGGGACAAAAATCGAGTTATTTCAGTCGACATTATTGAACCTCGAAAGATGAAGCAACCCCAGATCATAATACCATCACCACTGTTTTCTACTGTAGGCAATAGGCATGATGGGTAATCTGTTCATCTGCCTCTCTTCTCTCCCTAATGCATCCATTCATCACTGTGGTACTGGGTCAATCTGGACTCTTTAGATTACATGCCCTTTTCCCATTGAAAAGGAGAGGTATTTTGATGTGATCACAATAGTTCATTCATTGGGTAACAGAAACTGTGCTACTGTATGTACCGTTATATCTGGAAAAGAAATGACCTATATTGGGACATTGGATGTTCTTGGGTAAAATCAGTCTATTAGGAAGTCAGCTGCACATATATAGTGTCACACTGAGCCTCATTTAAGCCATTGTTATTAACATTTGTAATCTGTAAACTATAGTAAATAGCACTTTCAAATAGCACTTCTAGTTATACCTTATGTATGCATGCTTTTCACTTGATATTTTGACAGAGAATGTGAGCTGTACTGAATATCTGCAAGTTTCAAAACGCTTATGTTATTAGCTTATTACAGTGAACAGGAATATGATACTGCAGCATTGCTTTGGCACTGCAATCATATTTATAGTCATCTAAATTCTAGTGTTGAGTTTAAATATACAACGCGTTAGACAGATTCAAGGCAAATGCAAAGAGAATGTCAGGTTACAATGGTCAAAAACCAGACAGAAAATTTCATTTGATAGTTGCACATTTTAGACACAGAGTTGTAGGTTTTCCTCACATTCCCAAATGCAACATAGACTCGTCCAAAACCATATTCAATAGTGAGTTATACAACAATAGAGCAGCTGTACAAATAAATTAATACTCCTGAGTTAAAAATAAATTAATCAATTCAATTAAATAAGCTCATTCTTTCAGGTATGGTTGTGGACATAATGAACAGCCTCTGAAAGAAATCAAGTTTTATTCACAATAACAAGTTTTTCCATTGTATTCAGAGACACGAAGCCTCCATCACCTCCACAGAGAGAGACATGACCTTCCTCTCCTCATTCTTAAGTTAAGTATTTAATTTAATGAGGTGTCAAAACATTTATCGAACACTACCTGCATAACTATTTACTAAATAAAATGATCTTGCTTCTATTAAAAAAGCTAAATGCTGTCCAATTGTACAATACTGCACACACACCCTTGCCCTTCCAAGCCTTGCAATCTCTCACCCCAGCTATCACCCCCCCACCCCATATCCCCCCTCGCTGACAAGCAGAAAGGCCACAATGAATTCTTGACATCCATGCTAGTTAATTACAATGACTGCACATGCACTTCTGGAGATGTATAATTATCAGTACCTCGCCAAATGGGAGTCCTGTGTTTTAGCCACTGAATGAAAAATACCAAGGCTTAGATTACTTCTACTCATGATAAGGGTTAATCTACACAAGATGAAAAGGAATGGGATGATTTTGATGCTATGGTATGATCTGTGTGTTAGCATATGTAGGGGATGCAAGGGTGGATGGATATAATTTTGGACATGTGATCTGGATCTTCATACAAAACTGCTTCATTTTAGAGTTACACGCCATGATTATTGCTGTCCTTTGCACTTTAAGGTCCAGTGTGTAAGATTTGATTAGATCTACTCACAGAAATGTAATATAATAATCATAATAACTGTGTTTTTATTAGTGCACAACTGTATAAAAAATTATAATTGTTTTGGATTTGTTACCTTAGAATGAGTATTTTTTTTGTATTTATTATTATGATAATCTAATACATATATTATGATTATTATATTATATAATAATCACCATTATATTATAATGATTATTATTTGGATTTCATACCTTAGAATGAGTTGTTTATATCAAAGTCACACTACTATGTTTCCTAAATTCTAAATGAATTTCCTCTTTTTTTTGTTTTATACATTGTGGCATTCACATTAATATCCCTGACTATGATTAAATGGACCAAAGTCAATGCAACCCTGACTGAAAATCCCTGAAACAATACAACACAATACTTTTGAAGTCACTGACGGTACGGTGAGAGGAGCATTTATCTGGGGCCAGTCTGCAACTTCACCATTATAGATATCACACAATATCATACACTCAACCTTTAACAGTTGAAAAATGCATTTAACCATAATTGGAAATGAACAAGAAATGTCTTCCATTTGGTCCTCCAGTGCCCTTAGTGGAGGGCAAAACTCATAACTCGCTTTCCATTTGGAAGCTGCAGCATTTATGTCTCCTCAAGATTGCTGCCAATTTGTCAATTAGAAGTAGAAAAGAGGAAAAAGCCTTGAGTGAGATCAGGATCTGCCTTTAAGCGACTTGCTGCATGGTCGAATAATCATCTCTATCATGCTGTCACACTTAACTGGTTTAGGAATGGCTTGCCCCACTCGCAGAGTCACACAAACTCCCATCACCCTGAATAATCAACACAGAGGGAGAAATGAAAGGCTCCAACACAATATAAGCATCTCTCACCCACCCACCTCCCCAGCGGGGGCCCAAACACAAATGAGCTGATCATTGCATCTGTTCACAAGACACCCTTGCAAATGAAAGAATCTACATTTCACCTCCCTCTTGTAAGAATGTCAATAAAATTAAACTGTGTATTGATATTATTCTATAGACCTGAATTAAAACATGATATGTTTGTAACATTACAGTCATGTTCATAAGACCACAACCAAAAACCATCACAACTGCCCCTCAAAAAATACACCTCCTGAATAGCTATAAGTACCTTATGGAGGAAATGGATGATTGTCAGGCCATGTCAATGATCCACAAGCAATTTATTATCATCTATGTAGACTACAGTGTGTTTGTAAAGTGTATATTGTTCTGTTTGGGGACTGTTATATGAAAACAGTGGCCTCCACTGTATTTCCAGACAAATATTGGAATTACTTTCAGAAACAGTACCCCATTCATAGTTCACACACAGAGATATAAAGGAGAGACAGAGCAAGAGTTCAAATGTGATATAATATCAAACTATAAAACTTTGGGAAAAAATATTAAATTACCAAACTGTAAGCTATTAAAACTTATTATACAAGTTCTCCTCACTTGTTTTTCCATATTATGTCCCTTCTTAAAACACAAAAGTGTTGTCATTCCACTGTGTGCACTCAGGAAGCTATTGTTGTTACTCACGGGTGCCATCGAACCGGGTGGCAATGGTGTCCAAGAAGGTGTTTTGTGGGGCCAAGAGCCCCCTCATCACCGGCATTCTGCTCCGGGTCGACTGGGTCCTCCTGTTTCGGCGCCCTGGGGCAGCGCTTGACTCCTGCTCAGACCCGAAACTAGGCAGGAAGCGAGAGGTGCCCGGTGCGCATCCCAGCCCCTGGAGAAGCGCACCGATCCGAGATACGCGCGGCTCCACCTTGGCACCGCGGGGGTTATGACCATAATCAACTCAGCAGAGAGCGACTATTAACCGTGGGATGCACCTGTGCACCACCCGACGGGGAGAGAGAGAGAGATAAAAATATCAAATTATATGATCAGTGTTTGCGCTCTAGAGAAGGATGAGGATGGATGGTTAAGACTGCAAGTTGGTGCTGATGGTGCGTGGAGTCGATCTTATAGCTCCTCCTCATCTCTCTCTCTCTCTCTCTCTCTCTCTCTCTCTCTCTCTCTCTCTCTCTCTCTCTCTCTCTCTCTCTCTCTCTCTCTCTCTCTCTCTCTCTCTCTCTCTCTCACTCGATATGTGTTCATCTTGCCACTACTGATAGCAGATGCAAAGTCACATGATGTGGTTTTGTCTCAAAATAAAGGTGATTGACATTATTTAGGATGGAAGACTCCTTAACCCCATAGAGGGACACTGTTTAAAAACTCATTGTACTTATAATTATTTTTGTTACTTTTGGGTGAAACAAGTCCAGTGTGTTAATACAACAGAAACAGGACACCACTTTGCTGCATGTTATAGTAACTTCAAAACATTTGTGGCTTTTTAAAATTGTTGAATGTCAAAAACATACACGTTTGAAATTATCCAATTTCTGAGCAGGGTGAATAAATAAACAAATAGATGCATGAAAACCACACTGAGTGGTTCCTCTGCTTTGCTCTCCCTTCTCCTCAGGACCACATGGTCCCCAGCAGCTGAGGATAGACCATTAAAGACATGGTTTGTCTGGATCACATGGTGTCTTTCTGCCATCTACTGGTTACTTGGTGCTGGTTCAGATACGATACAGGTACTACTAAAAAAAACTACTAAAATTAGAATATCTGAAAAAGTTGTTTTACTCCGGTAATTTAATAAATTTTATAGATTCATGACATACATGCAAAGAGGAATATCTCAATCTACTATTGTTGTAATTTTGCTGATTATGATTTACAGCTTATTAAAACTCAAAAACTATATTTTGATACTGTTTGAAAGTGAGTATTTAATTATTTAAAAATGAACAGGTAACAGTAGATAAAATAATTAGAATTAAAAAAATACTTTTCAAAAAATAATTATTAGGGTGAAAGAGTTGAATGTCATAAAACCGTCAGAAATACTTTTGTTCATTCATCACAGACAATTCTCAACAGCCTAACTTCCTCCTATCAGAGCTCAGCTCAGGTTCATTTTTCTATCTCAAATATGTTAAGTCCCTTTTTTTTTAAAACAGGAATTCACTTTGTATTCCTGCTAGCAGAGTGTACAACACCTGAGCAAACATTATGCGTTAACTCTCCTTTGTTTTTTCGTTTTTCATTGGTGTAGCTAAATGGTGAGACAGATTACTTGCCTTTGGTGATTTTTTTTTCCCCCAAGACAATCACATTTTGACAGAACAAAAAACACTAATCATGTTCACCATGTTCACCTGGGGCTGCTCAGGTAACACCTCCATGAAAACATTTTTGGCACATGTTGACTGGTGCTGAATACAAAGTGCATGTAGTTGTCTCAGGTCACAAGTGGATGGAACCTTTCAAGCACTGCAGCAACTAGGTTGGAAAAAAACAAGTATTGGAAATGTTTTTAGCCCTCAGCAAACTCTGGCCAGAGGGATATTGTAATCTAATAAGTAATATTGTCATTTCTTTGTCTATCTGTGTTCATCCTGGTATTAAAACTGTGCAGCATGTTGTTATATCAGTGTGAAGACCATTCTATATCATGGTTGTGTCCCCATTTACTACCCCATATCAGATAAGGTTCATGGGTTATGTTACAATTGTTTAAATCCAAATTGAAAACAGTGATAGGTTTGACCTGTATTATATCTGTTTTATTTTCCTGGGTCATGATTATTCTTGGAACTTCTTCTCAAGTCTTTTGAAAATGTTTCATCTCTTACCCACGAGGCTTCTTCTTCAATTTTTATTTAGAGAGTTAGATGATTATTATAAACTGAGAGGAATGTATTTTGTAAAAAAAAATTATATTTATGATTAAATAAGCACATTTAAAATGATATCTATAGCCTAAGGAGGTTGGTTAAGATATACCTCTTTGAGTCTTCTTATTGTCTTTTCATTATTTTAATATCACAATCATAGTTTACTATCAGTTACAATATTACAAAATATTTCAGCATAAGATTACATAGTCACTTGTCAGAAAAGTCTAGTCTGAGTCTTTAAGCATCCACGACCCAAGAGGCCATGAGACACTAAAGGGGGGAAGTTCAGACACACAGTTTATAACACCTTTCTGTCAACCCCTCCTTCTTCAAGATGCTATCTGTCCTTTGGTCAACTTTTGAAGGGTTGTTGGGTGTCGGTTCCTTCTGGAGGCTTGTATTGTGGTGGGGGTTTTCCCTTCCCCCGCAACATCACCTCTGTATACCTGCATGTAAACCACTTCACTGTGACCACACCTACAGTCACATTTAAACTCCAAAAGGTACTTGTATGCATTAATATTTCTATCTCTGATATTATTGTAATTTTCTAACACAGGAACTTTTCATGTCAGGGTTCACAAGATGTGCACAACACTGAAGCGTTTTTGTATTTGGGGGTGGGGGTGGGGGGGTTAAATTGTGGAATGGGTTAGATAAAAATTGAAAACAATGTGAATGTATAATGACATTTAAAAAGACGTAGAAGAGTAAGATTTTTTTTAGCAAATACATGAGCAACATACATTTGGTGTTGGATTAAAATGTTCCTGTTGTTGTTTCACATCAGGAACAAAGCATTATTTTTTTCTTAATTGATGAAGAAGGGGTGGGACTTGATAACTTTTTACTTCCTCCCACTCCCCTTTGAATGTGTTATAGAATTGCATGACAAATCTGACTGCTGTAATTTATTTATTTTCACTGGTTGTTTTCTTCCTTCGTTGCTTGTACTTTTCTGCTCTGTGACACATTCAAAATAAACTGAAACTGAAAATGGACTTATAACCTGCAGGGGGAGTGGCCAGAGTCAAACCAAACAACACCCTGACACAGCCTCTGGTACATCCCAAGGACAAACGATCTAAAGAGAAGCAAAGCAGCATGATTTATTCTGTTCAGTTCAGTGAGGACTGTATGGACTTATAAATAAGAGAAACCAAATAACCCCCTCAATAAATGCATGGAGACCCTCCACCTCAGGCCAAGATTAGGCAGTCCATCTTCACTTGAAAGAAAAAGACACTCCTTTGAGGACAGCAAAGTCAGAATAAAAATACATGGTGTGGGAAAGGATTCAAAGAAGCCATTTATGTGAAAATAAAATCCTTTCTTGAACAGAGGTAGTGGTTTGCTTATCAAAAACCTATAATACCATTCTAAATAGCATTTTCAAACAATGTCCAAACAATAACCTAGACTCACCTAAACCCCCTCTTCTGGAAGAAAAAAAAATTCAACCCCTCTGGTCAATGACCCTGAGTCTTACACACATTACATATTACCCATCATTAAAACTTAAACTGGGATTAACACTTACACATATTATTCCCCCTACAATTTTTAACTCCAGTTTTCCCTACCAGTTATTATTGTTTTAGGGTTTTTTATTTGTTTGTTTTTTGTCAGCAACTTTATAATAAAAATACAGGAACAATTTCCATGAAATGTTCAGGAAAGGTCCACGTGGTTCAGAATAAATCAGGTTAAATGTTGGTGAACGTAGGTCAAAGATCAAGGTGACAGTCAGTAAAAATGTTTTTATAATGATAGGAAATAGGACAAATGAGATAAAATATTTGCAAGGGGTTTGTTGAGCCTTTGTTAAAAATTGAAGAAGTTACTTGGATGAGAAATTAAATGTTTGGGAAAGAGCTAAACCAGTCCAGTTGAACCAAGAAGAACTGCCAAGAAGATCTGTATAATATATCAAACTTTAATAACTTTTGTTTTTTTGCTTTTTTTTGGCATACATTTTTTTCTGTTAATTCTTGCAAGATGTTCCTAAAGTGGGGGGACAGTAAAGTGTTTTGTGTTCCCATTTCTTTTACAACTTGATGTTCACTTTTTTCAGTCTCCTTGCAGATCAGTCTTAAAGTGAGCAGCTGGACAGGGTCTTCACTGTTGTATTTCAAGATTCACTACATATTTTCTATTGGGACAATGGCAGGACTACAAACAGACAAGTCCAGAAATGGTACTTCCTCGTCTATCTGAACCTCTCTCTGCCATGCATAGTAATTTAATTCAATTTATTTGCCAGACACTTGTCCAAAATCTACATAAAAACAGATAGTACAAATACACATCACAAACAGACCAAGCCAATCAAACAAGAGAAAACACACAGATTAAAAAAAGAATTGAAATATATACAGACATTTAATCCAATGTGCTCTCAGCCTGGGTGTATACCTTGTACTACTCACACTTGAATTTGAAAGTACCACCATGATATAATTTGTAGAATCATCCAGTTATTGTGTAAATTCAGTTTCTTAAAAGTGCATGAAGTGTGTTTACTCCAATAGATACAAACATATGGCTAGCACTCCCTCCTTTGGGATCCTTAAGTAGGATTCTTAAAGCATCATTGTATCCCATTTGTAATTTCTGCATGTTAGACTTTTTGTAAAAAGCCCAGAGGTGTGCAGTGTAGAATGGTGTACAGTGTGCCTTTAACCAAATGTACGGGCCATCATCATTCATGTCATCTGTAATACAATGACCTAGGTATTTTAACTCAAGAGAATTATTAGACACTCTGAACATAGGAAACTTCTGGTTTTTGTCCTGTTTAGTTCTACATATAAGAACAGCACTTTTGCTGGAATTATACTTTATGCCAAATTGTAAACCATAGTCAGAACATACATGAAGAAGCTGTTGCAGCTCTGCACTATTTGGACTAAAAGTCACCAGGTCATCTGCATACATCAGATGATTGACAAGTACACCACCAATCATACAGCCTGTGTTACAACCATTCAGTCTTCTAGACAACTCATCCATATGGTTAAATAAAACAGGGGACAGAATGCCACCCTGCCTAACCCCATTGCTCACACTAAATAATGTGTGCAGTGTGTGGCCTTTGTGTTCTGTTGAAATATGCAGGGTCATTCTTGAAAAACTTGTCTTGTTGAAGGCAGTGTGTTTTAGTCCAGACAGATTCCTAACACTTCTGGACACAGTTAACATATCCTTGTGTCATATTTAAGATGTATTGTAGTGTTCAGCTATCCGCCATAGATGAATGATGTTTGTTGGTGCAGAGCCATCTGACAGATCAGAAATCATGAGTATCAGTTCAGGCTTGTGCCCTTGGTCCTTATGCAATGAATTACACTGTGTAACCATACAAAGTTACACTCATGGCATTTTCTTGTGCTGCCTTTAGTTATGGGATATTCTTTTCTGTGACACTGTTTATGCCACACTATACTTTTACAATATCACAAAAATAAATACAACTCTGGGTGAGTTGTTTTAATTTTTAACAAAATCTTGTTTTGATGCTGGAAGAGTTGGATTGCAACACTGGTCTACAAGTAAAATACTTCAAGAATAAAACCAATGACATTTTACCACATGTGGGTTACTGATAAAAAAAAAAACTCAAGTCTTAAATGCTGGTTGGCTCAAGTTTCCAAGATAAGTCTTGGGTCAAAATGTGAAATAAATAGGTTTTAGTCCAAAGGAATATTGGTCTCAGATCTACTTCAAAACCCTGTCTGCACAGTATGACCCATTCACTTTACAGGTTATTTCTAGTGGAATATTTACAAATCCATTGTTATATATGTGAATACATCACCATATATGTGGAATAACACACCATCATATATATCTATATGTATATATTAAAAACGCAATATAACCAGCACTTTTGTAATTTGTTTAATGATTCATCTTATTACCACACATTTTACACATTTAATGTCTGAAGCATATATGTTCAGGAAAAAATTGTAGCTCAATGTAATCCATGTATGTATGTCTTAGTAGGTTCTCATTTGTCACTTCTCCTTGGTAGTTTTTCAGTTCAAATGGACTGATTTAGCTCATTTGAAAACATTTGAAAACATCATTTTAGAGAGTTCTTTAGTTATAATAACCTGTGGGTGGGAACTGGATTTCTAAACATACAGGGTGAGTAGTCTGTGTAGGTGTTAATCCTAATTTAAAAGTGTTAAAGTCATGGGGGGGCTGAGGACAGGGCTGTTAGTAGGTTTTGTGTGTAAGGTTCATAGTCGTTGACAGGAGTCCAAAACCTTCAAATGGGGGTCGTTTAGTTTCAGGTGAGCCCAGGTGTGGAAGGTTGTTGATTGAACAGTTTGGGAATGTTATTTGTGTGAAAATGATGTCTCATGAACCATTCTTTCATCATTTCGGCTGGACAACAATTCTGTCATCTTGGAAAAGGTTTCTGTAATCAAACAAGATAAAATGTACTCCTGTCAATAAGGCATATTCAGGTTCAGTTTATCTAATTTTATAGACAAATAGTTTCTCAGTCACAAACTAAATCAACTGTTGATCATATAACAGGTTTGTACTATGTGCACTAGGCACATTCTGAAGTACCCACCACTCTGAAACAGGGTCAGTTTGGACCACATGCTGATTTTCCATCAAAATAAACTTCAGTCTTTGGGCTCTTTATCAAATCAATGGTGAGAAGCTACTCACTGCATCAGTTATTGTTACACAACTTGTTGCAGCTTAAATATATTACTCATTATTTGATTTGTTAAATACAGGTCCCCAGGCAATACATATTCATCATGTGGTGTTGGTACCAAATTATGACCACACTCCCCTCTTGGTATCATCTATTTCAAATCATGTTATTAATTGATTTTGTCATATTACTATGTCATAAAATTGCATATATTTTCAAATCACCAGATTGTGTCAACATTAATGATTTGAGACTGTACTTTATAATAGAAAACAAAACTAAATTCAACAATATTTTTCCAGTGTCATAAAAAGAGGTGAGAAGAACATATTTTATATGAAATCCCTACATTTTAACACAAACAGCTGTGCTTTTAGCCCCACATCACTGCAAAACACTTCATTTTGAATACTTTAAAGGGTCTTGCTTGTTGATTATTTTGTAGTCTGAATTGTTTTGTACATTCCACTACAGACAAAACACAATGACAGACATACCAATATACAGGCAATAGAAAATACCAAAAAATGACAAAAGTAGATGGAATGACAAAAAAGACTACCTTTTATTTTTTTATATTACAGAAAATTTCTGAGACTGTGAGGAACTGAATCAGTTCCTTTAATTTATAAATATATTGATATTTATGTGTATTTTTTGTCAAATGTTTTGTTGAATTTTTTTGGTGAAATTAATGAAAGATCATAACTGTAGTAACATACGAAAATACATCAGCTAAATAATAAAAACAAACTGGCTAAACTAAACAAATAACTTGCAAACACAAAAAAAATGCTTTTATCACTTGTGCAAATTTGTTAAAATGTTCTTTTCCTGTACTTTTATTTCTGATTTTACCTCTGCCTTAAGCCTTTTATGAACTTGCATTTTATTTATTGTAAATTTTAACCAAATAAAGTTTGATAATGATGATAATGATGATGATAATAACGTTACAAGTGAAGTTGATTTGATAGGTATCTGCTAATCAGCCAAACAGCAAGCATGATTTTAAGCCCTCCCCCAGATGGCTCCGTAACTGTGTGGGCTTATTTGATTGGCCGCTGCGTTTCTCTCCCTCCTTTGATTGGTCAATACTATAACCGTATGGTGGGTAGGTGGATGCCGGGTACCTACCGCTCCTCCAGTAATTTAAGCAGTGTTCAGCTCATTCTAACCTGCAGTCACATACAGGAAGTCATCTTACCTCCATTCTCCTCGCAGTGGACATTTAAACTAAATAAGGTAGGTGTATTTTCTAAGTAATGTATTGGTTAAGAACTGCAGCAGCAAACAATGGCGACGAACAAGGAAGTGTCCCTTATCTTATCTGACATCAGCCCCTTTGTCTTTCTACACTGCTTAGCTAAAGTCTCACTGCAAAAACAAGAAAAGTAAAGCTACAAGGCTTAAAGTGCTGAATATCAACGAAAAAATACCACGTTTAAATCGTGTCCAACACCAGAAAGTAAATTGCACGAGTGGTGTTTGGGCCCATAGTGTTTAATCTCCATGTTCAGTATTTATTACGCTTTATTACAATGTTTATTCGTTCTGTAACAGACATTAGCTTCACGGTTTGCATTCCTGACTTATACTAACAGCCTTCCTTTGGCTCATTCAGCAGTCTCCTCCCCATCGTGCGATGATCAGACTTATGTAACTTATTCGTACGTCCTGTAATTTTACACCAAAACTTACAGAAAGCTTGTAGTTAACGAAAAATGTCAGTGCAATATATGAATGGTATACAGTGCAATTGAGCACCACAAGCTGCAGCAGCAGGGTTTTGTTATTTGGTTCTTTAGACAAGTTTAGAGGCTCAGTGAGTAGATTTAATGCTGAGTCACTGCTCTGTTTATGTTCGGTTCATCTGTTGAATTCATTCATTGATT
The DNA here is from genome assembly GCA_020466265.1 of Siphamia tubifer. NCBI lineage: Eukaryota > Metazoa > Chordata > Actinopteri > Kurtiformes > Apogonidae > Siphamia > Siphamia tubifer. The sequence goes on along the minus strand of CM035803.1, from coordinate 32,511,152 downwards.
CACAACAGTTTATGACTAGTGCATGTATGTATGTCAGTGCCACACATTGCAAAATTTTAAGTTTAAGTTCTTGTAAGTAGTTAGTGTGTCACATACACTACTAACAATTTATTACATGTCCGTCTATCAAACTATCTACCTATCAATCTTTTAAATCTGTGTTACCTCCCACCTCTGTTCAACACCAGGATCTAAGATGTCTCAGAAGATCAAGGCCGGCTCTGTGGTGGAGATGCAGGGAGATGAAATGACTAGAGTCATCTGGGAGCTCATTAAGGAGAAACTCATCTTTCCCTACCTCGAGCTTGACTTGCACAGGTATTAACATTTGCAGTCTCAGACTGTATTTACTATTAAGAGATACTGTCAATATGAATAAACTATATCAGTGATACTATATAGTGAAAAGACATGCATATTAAATCTTTTACTTGAGTATGTTTTGGTGATTTATCTCCATTTGCATGAGGTCATTCCAGCAATGTTACACTAAAATGTAGTAGTTAGTGATACTTCCAGCATTTCTGGGATTTCAGGTTTTTCTTGTTTTCGGTTACTGGTACTTGTTCTTGGAGAGTGAGCAGTAAACTGAGTAATATAAGTACATGGCATTATGTGGCAGGTATGCTTTAATGCAATAGCTTATCATAACCAGGGCAAAGGGTTTAAGAAAGTTGCATGAGTAACGTGTAACAATATGATGATCTGCACAACAAACATCTCACATAAATATATTTTATTGTACCGAGAAAATGCAGTTGTTTCAGTATAGGATATGTTGGTCTTTTTATGTTATGATAACATATATTGGTTTCCCAAATTAGTTTTTTACAGAAAAATCCTTAAATCATTGTTTGATCATTTCGTATTCATGAGTATTGACCAATAGCAATCAGTGCCCTATTCAACTCTAGTGCTCTCGTTTCTTATCACTTTTATGAATTTGTTTGTCCCCTTTACCCCCCCCCCCCCTTGTTTTTAGCAATAATTTAGCAACACAGTCATAAAAGTTAATATTTTCTGATGTAACAGGTTATGCAAACAAGTTTTATTCAATATGGTGTAATAATTAAAGTTGCTCATTTTACAGTTCACGTGCAGATAAAAAATAAATGTTCTAACACTTCTTAAATTATAGGGAAATTGCCTGTTTGTAATTTCAGTTTTTCATAGGTGTAAACATGCCAAGAAATTTTTGTTGGTCAATTCCTCAAAATGTTTTAGTTGGACATGCAAAAGATGCCATTACTAGGCCATAGTCCCTTAGTAATCACCAGCTCAGAGCCACATTGTTGTGGCTTGGTATTGGCTTTCAGAGCGGGGATCCAGAAAAGTAGGTGAAAGGTCATAACGACTTCTAAACAAAACCAATCAGTGCATGGGGGAGTCCTAAGCCTCATAAGAAATGACCAGCACAACAACCTTCGTCTGAATTTCTTCTTAATTAATTCCTAGTCAGTTGTTAATCTGCAAGAATCCTCAAGTGAAGCAGGCTTTCCTCTTACGTTGGCAGAGGGCTAGTGTTTATTGCACAATTGATTCCTTGTTTCTTTAGTTTTTCTCGTACCGCATGATTCTTGACTAAGGCGTAGAAGGGGCCTAAAAAGAGGAACAGAGAATCCACAGTTAGAGCATGACAAAGAAAGTAGGACAAGAGGTTAATGGCTATTCATGATACAGAAAGTGTATCAGGTCTTCCATGAAGTATAATTAGCCCAGTAAATTCAGTGAATAAGGTTCAGGCAACCATTTGATATATTATTCAAGCAAATTCTGGTCCTGTTTTATTTAGAATATGTCGTTCACATCTATTATTTGCACTTAAAATTATATTGCTAACCCTGTAGCTGTTTAAAGCAGTGACATACATATATTCACTTTTAGTGGATTAGTAGTTCTTCAGGCAGCTGTGTAATGGTGCATACCGAAGCGTTAATAATCACTGTTCCTCATGAAATGGAGCTCTGTTTATTCATGGAGTCATAAGCATCTGTTTTAAAATCTGCAATTGGTTTCAGCACCTCTTGTTTTATTTTACAACCATTTTTCAAAAGCTCACAAACAGGACTGTTGCATATCATGTTCTGATTAGTAACAGCTTATAGGACTTGATTTTTAATATATTCCAGCAGATTTACTTAACTTAAATTCATCACCTTTGTTACTATGCTATATCAGGCCAAAATTTTATTTTTTTTAGGCCCCCAGATTTCTGTTGGATTTTCCATACATTATATCAGCTCTTTTTCTTTGTTCTTCTTCCTGAAAAGCTATGACCTTGGAATGGAAAATCGAGATGCGACAGATGACCGCGTGACAGTCGAGGCAGCGGAGGCAGTTCGTCGTTACAACGTAGGCATTAAATGTGCCACCATCACACCAGATGAGAAGCGTGTGGAGGAGTTCAAGCTGAAGCAGATGTGGCGCTCGCCCAATGGGACCATCCGAAATATCCTGGGTGGCACAGTGTTCAGGGAGGCCATCATCTGTAAGAACATCCCTCGTCTGGTGCCTGGCTGGCTCAAGCCAATCATCATTGGAAGGCACGCCCATGGAGACCAGGTACATTATTTCAGCACAAAAAGGACAGTATTCTGATGTAGCTTTAAAAGTATGTGTAACATGACTTATTGTTTTCATATATTTAAAAAAGGTGTATATATATATATATATATATATATATATATATATATATATATATATATATATATATATAATACATGGTTTGTTGACTTCTGTTGGCACCAAAGTACCATAGAAATCTGTATTTTAATTATTTAATAATTGATGATCCTTTTCATTTTGTTGCCCATCGGTGACATTATTACATATATCCAGGAAAATGATGATTCAATGACTTTTTGAAGTCATATCAATCAAGGCAATCTAAGTCATTACATGAGTTAACCTGACCTGAGGACTGAGTCAACCTCACACCTAGCTTTTTTTTTCCTTAAAGGAGTGATGTTTTTGCTTAAAAATGGAATTATGAATCTTTAAAAAATTTCCTACAGTCTACATAAACTGGATCTTGGATCTAAAACTTGGATCTAAATTCTTCAGTAATTAAACTTCATAGGTCCATCTTCAACTCTATTTGAGTTATGACACCAGAACAGCAGTTTTGAGCACTGGCTCTTTGCATAAAAGCCACTTCACACCCCACTTACCCCAGGTTGTTGACCATGCTGCTCTGTCCATTCAGCCACTTGTGTTTGTTAATACAACTAAGGACTGAACATTTTAGGTAATCAGCTCAAACTTCTGACATATTTTCAGCATGGACTACAACCATCGTCGCTGATAAACAATTATAGCGTACTCTGAGAAATGTTTGTCAGAAATCTTGACCTAATATGTGCAAATGTCATGATGTAGCTAGTTATAAGACATAACAAATCAAGAAAGATTTAAAATGGGTTGTAGAAATCTACAGGCTCAAAAAAGATATTGACTTTACTTAATGCTTTGCGTAATAGCCTAGTCCACTAGTCCAGCACACCCCTCATATGTATTAGTGTTACATCTTGCTATTCCATTAGAATGAAGTAACATAACAAGAATGACAACTAGAAAAGAACCCTGAGAGCACAGACCTCTGCCAAGGTAGACCCCCCCCCCAACCTACCATGTAAATGTCATTAAAATCCATCCATAAGTTTTTGAGTTATCTTGCTAACTGACAGACGAACAAACTCTGGGAAAAACATAACCTCCTTGGCGGAGGTAATTATACGTGACCTTCACCATCAACTTCCCTTATTGTCTGACAGAACTATAAACTAACAAATAAAAATACAGAAAATCTATTTGCCCAACTCTAATGGTTTGACTGCTTCTTTTACTGACTCGTGTAGTCACGTATTGAGGAAGCCAAAGCTTTCTCAAACATTACAGGGTTGTCAGGAAAGAGTAAGTCAATGATTATAGTGTATTAGCTGTTCTTTGGACCATGTCTTATGTCTACAGACCAACCAAGTTGAACAGCGTCACACAACTGGATCATAGACTAACAAGTGGCTCTATGCCAAAGTCAACTTCTCCGTCAGACACATTATGTAGGTGAAAGTGTCATGCAGCTATCACTGCAGTAATATCCAATGTCAGAGATATGCTTATTGTGTGTTCTGCTAACACACTAGGTTTTGTCAGACTATTTAGTTTTCGCTCTAGATTTATCACTGTCTTCATCTTAAACTTTGATTTTCTATATATATACATATATAGTATTTTGTATTTTTTCGTTGTGTTAAAATACAAAAAACAAAGGCTTGGGTATAACGTGTGTAATAATTAATTTACTCCTTACATAAAGAAAGGAGAGCAGAGGCAGAGGACAGTCACTGCTATACAGATATAATCCTTAGTCCAATCAAACACTTCCATGTATGTGAGAAGCCAAAGAACTTGAAAATTTGATTTCCATCTATATCAGTGATAACATATTATTGGCCCATATTTGAAAAGAAAGAGGATTTGGAAACTTCCATTCTTTTAAAATCAGCATTTTGAAGATTATCATTCCAAGTTTCAGTGGATGTTGTAGTGTTGGAGGTAGGCTATATATTACCAACAGTCTGGGAACAGTCAAAAATAGCAAGTTCAGGCTGAAGAGGCCTTTAAACTTCTGTTAGTCAATGTCAGTTTTCATAAAATCATATATTTTCAATGCTGTATTTATTAGTTATGTGTTAAAATGGATGTAACAGCCAGGTAGCAGGTTATATTTGAGTGTTAACCTTTCGTCTTTGTCAATGCACTCTCCAGTACAAAGCCACAGATTTTGTGGTGCCAGGGCCTGGGAAAGTAGAGATGACGTACACACCCAAAAATGGTGAGCCAATGAAGTTCGTCGTCCATGAGTTTGAAGGTAAGACAGCACGTCCTGCTATAATCACACTTTCAGTCACTCATTACATCAACACGATTTGTTAATTCACTCCTGGATGTAAAGCAAGGTCAGCCAAGATCGCCACCACTAGTTTTTACTATCACTGTAAAGATACACAAATCAGTTTTAGATTTCAAAATACCATATAATGAATTTTGAATAGAGTGATAGTAAATACAAGTAAGCTGAACTGGCACCACGGAAGCACATTTCCCAGTGTGTTCCTAAGTTATAAATCGTAAAATAGCAGATATTGTAACTATTTTCCCAGTGATACACTTTAAACCTGAATGTTCAGAATAATTAAATATATTAAGTTGTGAATACTCAAAGTTTCAGAAATAGAAATACTCAAATGTATTAAGTTGCTGTAACATGTTCGTCTTTTTACATACTTCCAACTAATATATTTTTATTAAGGGGAACTATTGTGGATATAAGTGAACATAACTTAAAAACATAGACGAGGTTCAACTGAGTGGAATTAAGTCATTAAATACTGAGAATGATATTATACTGTTATTTCTATTTTGTCAAATAAGGATGATTGAAAAAAATAAACTTAACTGATGTATTAGATGATGAAATAAAATCCAAATAACCACCAATATCTATCACACAAAAAAAAAATTACAATCACAAAACACAGTAATTTTATTCAGGAGCTGCTGTAGTTCACTTGGTAGAGTGGGTCGTCCAATGACTGAAGGGTCAGCGGTTCGCATCCCGGCTCTGGTTGTCCACATGTCCAAGTGCCCATGGGCAAAGGCACTGAACAATGACTTGGGCTCCCAGTAGGACTGACAGAACCTTACAATACTAAGTTAGTGAGTAATGTTTAACTTTAAGTATACTTTAATAAGCATCTAAATTTTAAGTTCTGGAAATTTTTATTTTTTAAGTTCCATCAACTTAAAATAATGGAGGCAATCGATTACCTTAAATTTTTTGAGTTCTGCTAAGTTATTCGGGTTTATAGTGTATTAATACCATTTGCCCCTTCTGGTTTTATTATTGTAAACTAAACAATGTGCTCAATGCTCAATAAGTATACTATTGTTCACTAAAAATAAATAACATTCTCACACACACATTTGTAACTGTCAACTAGAAACACCACAGTTTGACTATTTATAGGCATGTGTTAAAGGAGTAAAATAAACAATCAGGGAACTATGAACACCATCTCTCCTGAGCTAAAAAATACTGTCATTTAGAGCATTTAGTTAATGCAGAAAATTACTACTGGTTCAAATAACAAAGTGCGATGACACCTCGGCTTCTTCAAAATAAATAAACTGTCACTCTTTCACAATATTAAAGTTTTTAAAGCTCTCAAATGAATCTTCTTTGGAGCAACTCTTTCACAGCTCTCATGATTGGTAGGATTCCCCCTCAGCAGTCCAGTCACCGTTTACTGCTTTATGTCTTTACCCAAAAATGCCAGCTGCTCTGCTGTGTTTGATGCTTTTGACCGATCACTGACCTTTATATCTGTGTCCGTCCAGGCACAGGTGGTGTCGCACTGGGGATGTACAATACAGATAAATCCATCAGGGATTTTGCCCACAGCTCCTTCCAGATGGCTCTAACCAAAGCCTGGCCTCTCTATCTGAGCACTAAAAACACTATCCTTAAGAAGTATGATGGCCGATTTAAAGACATTTTCCAAGAGATCTATGAAAGGTAAGGACTAACAAACATGCACAGACCCATTTCAACATAAATCACACGTGTGCTTTTTTGATGTTGATTAAACTCTTTTGTGTCCCAGGGAATACCGTGCGCAGTTTGAGGCCAAAGGTATCTGGTACGAGCATCGGCTGATAGATGATATGGTGGCCCAGGCCATGAAATCTGAGGGTGGCTTCATTTGGGCCTGCAAGAACTATGATGGAGATGTACAGTCTGACTCTGTGGCACAAGGTGGGTGAAGACAATGGGTTAGTATTGGTGGATATTTCTTTCTCAGTGAGATAAGAGTTTTCCAATAATGTTGTGTGCCATTTACATGGTCTTGCTTGACTGTTTCAGGTTACGGATCTCTGGGTATGATGACCAGTGTGCTGATCTGTCCTGATGGGCGAACAGTGGAGTCGGAAGCTGCGCATGGAACAGTTACTCGCCATTACAGACAGCATCAGCAGGGCAAGGAAACCTCCACTAATCCCATAGGTAGGAAAACCATTTTTAATTATTTTTTTATTTATTTATTTGAACATTTAAAAAATGGAAAAGAAAACATACAATAAAAAAAAACAACACAAGAATGTTCGAAAGGAGTGGGTGGAAGTTAACGCTTATAAAATCCCACCCCTTCTTACTGTATCAATTTTCCTAACAAAAAAACCCTCCTTCTTCCAAAAGAAAAATAAACATCATATTCGTTAACTATATCTGATAGATATATACATACATAAATATAAAAATAACAACCATAAACAACAGATTTGTGTATTTATCAACACTAACAGGTGGTCAAAGGTTGTGAATGTGGATTTATTTCTTACTCTGTGCATTTGTTTACTGTAGCCTCCATATTTGCATGGACACGGGGTCTGCTCCACCGAGCTAAGCTGGATAACAACGCAGAGCTGCGAGTTTTCTCTGAGGCCTTAGAGGCAGTGTGCATTGAGACTATTGAGGCTGGGTTCATGACCAAGGACTTGGCTATCTGCATCAAAGGACTGCCCAAGTAAGTTTCCTCATTAACTCTTTTTCACATTTCAACCTTAGTGTGTTATCGGGCATCATCATCTACTTCCTCTGGCCACATCCCTACAGCACTTGCTAAAAAGTAAACACATGCAATAAAACAACTATTGTAAAGTCATCAGTTGACAAAAAATATTCATGTTCCCTATTTACACCTTAAAAATGTCAATAAAACTTCCCTACATCACTGCTTTAGAATAACCAATATACTGTATTTTCTGGACTATAAGCCACACCTGTATATAAGCCGCATCTTCTGTATTTTTAAAAATATTATAAAAAAAAGAATATGCAAGCCACCCCGGGTTATAAGATATCTATGTTGAAAAATCTGCATGTACAGAAGGACTTGGAACTGTAAATGTAGTTACATGTACTGTATGTACCTGAACAGATTTTTTCCTAACAGTGTCTTTTAACACGGGAGCAACTTTGCTGATTAAAACAGAACAGAACCAAGAGAAAAATAACTTAATTTGTTGTCTGTGTTCTATCTGCCAAAGAAAAAGTAGTGTATTCGTCTTTGTATCGATTGTTCTTAGTAGTTTTGATACTAATTATTAGAGCGCCCCCTAGTGGTGGAAGAAAACTACAAAATAGTATAAGCCTCATGGTTTCAGAACATACGAAAAAAAGTAGCGGCTTATAGTCCAGATTCGGTACTCCTGGACCTCACTGAGGTACAGGATTGGGCCCATATTTAATGCTTGCTGAAATTACCAAAAATAATCACTTGCTTGATAAAGGGTTAATGGAAAAGCTTTTTTAGATGGAGACACTGTTAAAATGTGATTATGATCAGAACTCTTTATGCCAGCTTTGGTCACACTGAACTAACCAAAGCAAGCGAAATGCTGCTGAAGTGTGTGATTTTTAGATAACACAATGGTTTAGGAGAACAAGAACTGAAACTCAACACTGTCAAGTGTAACCAAATATACACATTAGAAATACAAGTGTCCCTGTGTCACTTTCAGAATAATATTAGTGAGTGTTTTATGACCCGTTACCCACTATGATAGATTTCAGGTTTTAATTGTTTGTTTAACCCCCTCTGGCGGAACATTACTGCTCCACACTGTGGAAAAGGGGCATAAGATTTAATTTGGTGGCAAGCGGGGTGTTCGAGTGACTTAAATTGTTCCTGTGAAACTGAGTTTAATTCCTTTCCCCTCCAGTCAGTCACAGCAATTACAGACATTCAACTTTTTTTTTTTTGCTTTAAAAAGTGAAATTAGGCTTGCATTTTACCATATAATTGAATTCATTCTTATTCTCTCCTGACAATCACAGATGTGTTTTTATCTCAACCAGTTCTTTCCTATGTCTTTCACACACACACTAATGATAAGGCTGTTTATTGTGATGTTCAGGTCACAATCAAGGAATTTCCAAACGTGTTTTAGGAGTGAAGTGAAATACACATTAAACAGTATGAGAAAGTATTTTACTGTTTATCAAAACCTGTTCAAAAGCAAAATGAAAAGATATAACATAGCGTCTGTGTTTGCAGATTCAGTGATTATTTAATTTTCTACACCCTTCGGTTTAGACCGACGGTGAACAGTTTGGTAACCTTCCACACCCATATAGTAATATTTCTTATTAGCTCCTCAGCAGCATCACATCATTGTTACACAGCAGCTGTGGTTATAAAACACCCTGAACTTCACCTGGCATAATGGCTTTTAGAAAAGTGTCATCTCCATGAACAGATATGACCACTACTCAAACACACACGCTGGAAAAAAACACAACTTGAGGTGCTGTACTTAAAACATGACTAACATCATGCCTCTCTTTGTTTGCAGTGTGACACGTGCCGACTACTTGAACACCTTTGAGTTCCTGGATAAATTGGCTGAGAACCTGAAGATGAAGCTAGCCAACCAGCCCAAGCTGTGAACCCACCTCCCACAGTTAAACAGTCACACACATACATCCAATACAGGTTAATGCATACACAGACAGACAGACAGACTGACAGACACATACAGCTACTGGAGTTGTGGGCTCAAAGTTGAGCGTGAAGCAGAGAGGAGTGTGCCCAGGTGTCCTGAAGATCGCTAGACTGAAACCAAGCGGGCTCAAGCAGAGTGCCTTGTCTAGAAGAAATGTTAATGGCGGCTTCTGATCCATGTAGGCCAGCTGTCCTCTCACTAGTCACAAAAGCCATGACAGTTTTTAACAAGCTCTCAGAAAAACACCAGATATGATCCATCAGTGTCCTTGTTTATCTGAATTGCACTGGCTCACATGGACAATAGTATGTGGTTCATGTTATTTCTTGGTGATCTGTGGGAACATCAATTGTGTAAGGGGGGGTGTGATTCTCACTGTCATATTTGTTTTGTGTTAAATGTCATCTGTCTGTTCTTGTAGTCCCCTACTACTTTAATTTTTTTTTTTATCAGTACCTCAGTGATTTGACATCATGCAGCATTTGTCAATCTATATTTCACCACACTAAACACTCAGCACATGGACCAAAAGTGTTTGATAGTACTCTACAAGAATTTAATACTTACGACCACACATTGTTTTTAGAGTGTTATTAAAAATCTATTTATTTTTCCGTTATTTGAGTGTGCGTGTGTTAATAACTTCCAGTGTGTGAAAAATGTGTATCCTGCCAAAAAATAGCCATTGTCATCTTTTCCATCTCTTGGTTTGTTAAAGAAATTGTCATTGTCAAGTCCAAACATAATACTCATAATAAATGACTTTTTGAAGAAGTCTTTGTGTATGTTCCTTTTTATATTTTTTTTATTTTACCAGGTTGAATTTAGATGATCAGGACTGCAGGTTTTGAAAAACCACTTTAGGAAAAAAAAAATCACCAGGTTCAGTGTGAGCTCAGTACCAACCATGAACTTACTTGTATGTAATAATAGCTACATTATTATGCTGTTGGGTTGGTATTATTCCTCCTTTCTGAAGTTGTGTGTGGAAGAAAATGTTGAACTGCACAATAAAACAGCCTGGAACACACGAGGCAACTACATATATATATATGCATACAAGCCACTGATATCAAGACAAGGAAACTCCTTACCATGCATGGAGGGTTCCACCCCAAGTCCAGTGTCCTGAGGCTGTACACTAAGCGAAAGGAAGGGGGCCGAGGACTAGTAAGTGTCAGAACTACTGTCCAGGAGGAAACGGCGAACCTCCAGGAATACATCAAGAAAATGGCCCCCAATGACCAACTGCTAAGTGAATGCCTCAGGCAACAAAAGCCCAGTAAGGTCGAGGAACCAGAAGGGCTATCATGGAGGGACAAACCCTTGCATGGCGTGTACCATCGACAAATTGAGGAAGTGGCTGATATGGAAAAGACATACCAGTGGCTGGAAAAGGCTGGACTAAAGGACAGCACAGAGGCACTACTCATGGCTGCACAAGAACAAGCCCTGAACACCAGAGCAATACAGGCTGGGGTCTACCACATCAGACAGGACCCCAGGTGTAGGCTGTGTAGAGAAGCCCCTGAAACAGTCCAGCACATCACAGCAGGGTGTAAGATGCTGGCAGGCAAGGCATACATGGAGAGGCATAACCAGGTAGCGGGCATACTGTACAGGAACATCTGTAAAGAGTATGGACTGGAGGTCCCAGGGTCAAGATGGGAGAACCCCCCAAAGGTGACAGAGAACAAACAGGCCAAGATCCTGTGGGACTTCCAGATCCAGACTGACAAGATGGTGATGGCCAATCAGCCTGACATAGTGGTGGTGGATAAACATGAGAAGACAGTGGTGGTGATAGATGTAGCAGTCCCCAGTGATAGCAACATCAGAAAGAAAGAACATGAGAAGCTTGAGAAATACCAAGGGCTGAAAGAGGAGTTAGAGAAAATGTGGAGTGTGAAGGCAATGGTGGTACCAGTAGTGATCGGAGCACTAGGGGCAGTGATCCCCAAGCTGGGAGAATGGCTCCAGCAGATACCAGGAACAACATCAGAGATCTCTGTACAAAAGAGCACATTGCTAGGAACAGCTAAGATCCTGCGCAGAACCCTCAGGCTCCCAGGCCTCTGGTAGAGGACCCGAGCCTGAAGGAGACCCCGCCCACGTGGGGCGAGAGGAACATTATTTTTTTTTTTTATCTTTTTTTTCTCCTTTCCAAATTAAACTTATTCTAATTAAGAAATGTCAGGTTGTTCAATGCTTTAAAAAAAAAAAAAAAGTATATAGATGGGAATATTTTTATAATAGAATTTAACTTTTCACTTTCAGTGCCCAGTCGAGCTGTATGTGGTCTGTGGACTAAAATGAATTTTTCTGTACGTCCACATTTTTTATAGATTGAGAAAGTGCAGTCTGTGCCTTTAAAAAAGTATTACCCTGTTTTTCCAGCAGGTGACGCTACTCTATAATAACTCACCAAAAAGTACTATTTAAAGTTTGTTGTAAATGGACACATCACAGCTGAGTCACTATAACTTATATGAAAAAGAAAAGTATTGTAAGGACTTGTGCAACCACCTTGTTTGGAATTTCAGATCGGATCCAGATCCAGTCCAGACAATGGATCCTCATCAGAACCAAGGAAACACTACATACCCCAGAGGCCGTGGGTCTGGATTTGGAAGTGGCCTCACACCTGAAAACCCTGACAGCAATACTCCTGAGTCTGGCACCAGAAATGCACAGACAGACAGACAACCTCTGTAGTAAGTAAAAAATTACATTTGTGATCTGCATTCTATTCTATTCTATTCTATTCTATTCTATTCTATTCTATTCTATTCTATTCTATTCTATTCTATTCTATTCTATTATATTATATTATATTACTTATTCCAAAATAATACTAAAAAAAATCCGAAATGTTCCACTTATTTGTGTTACTTTCCATCTTCCGTTTTGTTTTTGCTTAAATTATTCTCTTTACTTGCACTTTCGTTTCTCCGAATTAGAAACATACACGGGGTGGTGGTGCTTTCAATGTTCGTCGGAAATCTAGCTGCTCCATATTTAATGCCTACACCACTTTTAGTTTCAAGTTTCGATAATATTAATTGTAAGAATATAGCAATAACCAAGGTTTAATTACAGTTAGATTGTTATACTTTTAGATGAGGAAAAATGGATTATTCGTGCATTCTGTTCTACAGTCAAACTGCTCCTGAAGGCAGCTGTTTGTGTTTTGTGAAATGATATGAAAGTAGGAAGTATTGTTCCATTTAAAGTATAGAAACTGACATATGGAAGTGAAGATCAGTAGAGATGACCTTTTACACAGCCCCCGCCCCCCCCCCCCTTTTTTAAATTTTATTATTATTATTTTTTTACAATTACACTAGCTGTTAAAGTGACAATTAGCTTATTTCACACGAGACAGACTTCTTCTGTCATGTCATCCTACTGCTGTGTGCCAGGTTGTAAGTCCTATAAAAGAAAGGAGTTCTGTCTATATTTTAAATACAAAAGAAAACATCTTATGAACCACATAATCTAGCTTGCATCATTTTCAGTGTGAATTGGGTTTTGCTAGGAAGCTAACCTGTAGCAACCTAATGTTAAACGTGGAGAAAGTTTGTATGACCATATATTGTTGCTTTATAGGAAAATTTGTTTAATTCATACCATAATGTGAAAGTTGTTCTAATACAATCAACTAACTGTTAGTTAGCCTCAGTTAGCATGAACTGCTATCTGCTTTTACTTTAATTTGGTGAACATATCCTTGGATAAAGTTACTGTAGCTTTTTCCCTCCAGTTGTCTGTCCACATCTGAAAGATAAATGTCAAACACATTATGTAGATACTGAAAATACATTCAGTTTTTACTCACCTAAGCCTTGTTTTCATTACCCTACCCATGTCAATATATTTTCATTAATAGGGCTACTATGAAACAAAAATAAACGAAAATCTGACTTTATTTAAGTATAAAGGTTTCAGATCTTTCACTGTCTCCACCCTGAGACTGTCATTGTACATTTTTTCAGTATCTACATATATTGTCGTTCTGCAACACACACTGAAATTGAACCTTTAAGTCATGACTCATTGAACTTGCAGAAACACTATACACTGACTAGAAGGTTGGCATGTTAGGTGCCCAGGGGAAAAAATGGGGGTTAAGTGTCCCTGGTCATGGACACATCAGCCAACTGGAAATCAAACTAGCGAGTCTGAGAAATTGAATCAGTGACTATGCTGTGATAACCCAATTCTCTATCTCCTTCTAGAACACGATTTCCCCAGTATCACATTTGATATATCACTTTGCTGCATATAAGCACATAATAATAATAATAATAACAACTAAACTTCACAAGGACATCACGCCAGAGTAGTTTTATTTTCTAAGATGTGGTATAAATTTGTGTAAAAACAGACTGAAAGTTAATAATACACTTATAGTATAACTACAAATATCAGTAGCGATGATGATAAACAGATCAGTGAATATAATATAACTTACATTTGATATACATGTACACTAGTATCAACAGTGGCGCAATTTTATCAACTAGATTTTACACCATACGTAGTCATTTTAATTTCTTTTTAATATCTCTGTGTCTGTCCTCTCAGTTCAGATGGATACACCATGATCCCACCAAATGAGTCTCAACGGAGCAAGATGACAAGGAGTAGGCTGTTATGTTTGACTATCCTACCTATGACAGTCTATATTTTGTTAAAATGAATACTTGTTTCCAAAGCCATAATTGTTTTTGTTTCTTTAGTTATTCAAAAAGATGAGGAAGTTCTCCAAAGATGGAAAGAGGCGCACAGACCTGCTGCTGTAGCCCTGCCTCCAGAGAAGCTGGGTAAACACAACCAACACTTTATACCTCTGAGCAAAGTCACAGTGTAATTATTGAGGACACTAGTGGGATTTGAGTCTTGCTAGGTTATCAAGAAAGTGTATAAATTACTTTGAAAGGAGCACATACAAATGCAAACCACAATAAGAAATACCAAAACAAAAAAAAATGTAAATGTCAATTGGAGCTCCACAATATATTGTTTGAGCATCAATGTACTTGTGCACAATATTCACAGTGCAGCTCTTGCAATGTAGGAGACAAATTAACTCAATGTGTTCTCATCTAATTTCAAGGGTATGTGACACACTACATGCAGCAATCCACCAATCACAAACATTTGTGAGTGAGTCATGAAAAATGAGCAACAAACAAGAAAAAAATCAAATAAAGACTTGGTGCCAAAAAGAAAATGTCAGTTATCTGTAATTACTTCAGCTACATGAAGCAGGATATTGAAAAACATGCTCTTTGTCAACAGTGCCCTGCACCTGTTGCCACAATGAGAGGAGGCACAACTAATATATTTGGCCATTTACATTGGCACCACATAGCTATTATATCCTCCTGAGTGTTTTTTTTTTTCATATTTCAATACATATTGCAGGGCTAAAAAAAGATCACAATGTAATTTTTTTCCAATATCATGCAGTCCTGCTGGGAACTTTCATTTTGCATTTTTAAATAGTATGTTCATTCTGTCACTGAATCAAAAAATATCATAATCAATCAATCAATCAATCAGTCAGTCAGTCAATCAATCAAATAATTAATTGAAACACAATACAACACCATATAACAAAGTTCGTCTCATGAGACTTCACACCAGGTACAAAAGGGTACTAATCTGCTGTCATTGAGAATTATGTTCATGCAATTATAGTTTATTAATTGTACAGGTTTGACTACATTTTTATCAATAAAGTTGGAATTTTTTTTTTTTTTTTTTTTTTTTTTTTACATTTTTGTATGTAATGCTTGTAACAATGTGATTTAGTCTTGATAGATAAAGTCCAAGTGGGACTGATGTGTGTAAATAAAAAATAAAAACAAGGCATATGTCAGAAAACAAAAATTATTCCCACTTTATGGGCAAAAGTGTATCATACAAAATATGTTGTATCATGTGCTATAAAGAGGTATTCTTACATACTAAAGTATATTCTATTGTGTATGTACCAAGGTGGTGGTGGTATTACAATGGCTGAAGCCAGGTTAAAGCAGTTTACAAGTGCACGTTCCTCCAAACTGCAGAAGAAGGTAAATGCGCATTAATAGATTATATCCATCCATTACTTTTGTATCTATTAATGAAGTCCTTTGGGAGAGTATTGACATAAAAAAAATCCCTCCTTGTGTTCTGGAGAGGAACATGAGCATAACAATGTCCAGTCATAATCATTTACACAAATTTCTTGTGGCCTGTTTTATTTCAGTTGAAAAAGGAAGACATGGATAAGAAGAAGAAACAAGAAGAAGAGGAGGAGTACCAAAAGATGAAGGCCAAACAGAGAGAGAAGGTGAAAAAATTAAAACAACATTCACTTTGGCTCCTATGTAGAATTTAGAATAGACACAATCAGTCAAATTCATTCAACACCTTTATATTGACACTTAAAATATTATATAAACCCTTGAATATATTTTATTACTGTTAAATCCTCCTGATAGTTGCTTAAACAGTAAGGTGATGATTTACTTTATTTTTACATTGCTTCAACACATCTATCTATTTCTGTTTCAGTTCAGTTTACGGTACGTCTCCAAGTGTTTCTGACAAATTCCAGGGATTCATGTGAGGAATGTACTGTGCTCAGCTAATGGGCCTGAGTGTAGGTGGAATAAACGCAGCATTAATACAGCAGTAATATAAAGTCCAGTTCCCCAGTAAAGAGTTTCATAGAGTTCAATAAAAACACACAGTGCCATGGTTCTGAAGATGCATACACTGGAAGTATCTACACCTTACAATCATTCTTATGTTTTTGCTTTATTTCTTTTAAATAATCGTAGTCATGTTGGAAATGTGAGGCAGGTATATTCATCCTCTTGAGACCCAGCAATGTATTTTTGTCCTCTGTAGGGGACAAAAGTTTGACTTTTTTTTGTTGTTTGTTTGTTTTACATACACCATTGGTAACAGGTTTTTGAGCACCCTTAAAATTTTACATAATTTGAAACATTATTATGAAATATTTGAATGGAAATCTTTTTTGTGTTTCAGAAGGTGTGGCTGCATCAGATAGACACTAACGAATGCATTATTTTTTTTCTTAATTGCTAATAAGAAAAAAATAGCAAAACAAAATTCTTGACACTTTTAACATGACGTTGCTTGGATATGTTTCATTATCTACTAAAACATCCAGTTTTGACCTTGATAGAACAGTGCACATGCACTGTTTGTAGGTTTGGAGAATGGAACAATACTGGGTAGAGTTCAATGACGGGGGAACGATTCTTAATTTAATATATTACAAATGCAAGGGGGTCCAAAAATGTTTTTCCACCACTGTATATTTATTTGAATTTTGAATGTTAGCCACAGTACATAGATACAAAGTAGACATACAATATGAACTATAGTATTCCCATTCTCAACTTTTTATCCCCACATCTCATCTATCAAGGTTTTTCAAAGAGGAGAAAGTAAATGCATAAATAAATCTAAATAAAAATAAAAAACATAAATACACATACATTTACAGGATTAAATGCATAATACAATACCATTATCATGTGTCCAGACAGTAGATCGACACTATTCAGGGGATTATAGAGCCAGTGTAGAACATGGGATACAGGTATTATTGTAACAGGTACATTTAAAAATTTCACAGTTTTACTTAAACAAAATATCCTTTGCAATAATAATAATAATAATAATTTTTAAAATGTATCTGAAAAAAAAAAACTGTTCCATTACCTTGTTTTTAAGAGAATTGTTTAATGTAAAAGCTAAAACTTTCACTTTCCTGGGTCTCATGAGTAAATAACAGTATAACCTTTGGCCTCTAGATGTCAGTAGAGACAAACGTCCACCTCAGTCTGGAGTAGAGGGAGCTTTTATGCTCTTACAGCAAAGCCTTGAAATTTACCTGATTGATGGTCTCGTGGTTTTCTAGAAACCAAAAACAGCTCCTCACTTAGTTCTCAGACATGTTATACGCCACATGTTTCCCTGCTCTCTGTCTAATAATGGTAAACAGGCCGCCACATGTGCATGTGGAGGGGAGATTAATGAACATTAAAGCTGTATTTTACAAACCTTTCCTGTTATACCATAAGCTGAAAGAAGCTATGAGAAAGTAATGAAGTACACAGTTTAACATTAAATGAGTTGAAGAAAATAATTAATTCATCTTGACCTGCTTGTGGTTGGAATCCATGGCTAGTTAAATTACCCAAATGAATTATTAAGTATTAAAACCTCAGTGACTGAACAACAGCACCTCCCTTCTTCTGGGTTCGCTCATTCTTTTTTGTTTTGTATGGCAGAAATATTCTGTTTCAAGTGGATCCCATAGGCTAGAGATGCCAGTAACACCGCAATAAAATCTCAAAATGAAAATTAAATTTGGAGACAAACACTGCTGAAATTACAGATGACCAAGAAGGAATGCCATCCCCTTTAGTTTTCCTTCAGAGTGAAAAAAAAAAAAAAAAAAAGGGAAAAAGGGCTCAAATTTATAGGACAATGAATGACTGCAAACTTAAAATGTTGGATACAATCATCTAAGTAGAAAACATATGTTTAAGATGATTTTGCTGGACTTTTTAACCTCTGGTACATAAAGAAAAGTGTCTCTGGTGAACTTTTATTGATGCATTTTATTAAATATTATTTATCTCAGAATGACTTGGCGACTGTCAAGTATTAAAGGCAATTTATATTAAAAAAAATATTAACTTTGCTTCACAGATGACCACAAGAAGCATTAAATCTATGCATGAACTGTATATGTCAGTAGGTTTAATTACACTGACTATAGGACAACATGTCTAACCATAAGTAGTAAGAAGTCAGGGTTACATTCTTCTTTATGCTATGTGCTGGTTGTCACATACATCACTATGTAAAGCTTGTCCAGTGGCTGCACATCCTGGATGTACTTGAGATGTGATGTATTTACAGGCAGAGTGCTTGGAGAAGAAGGAGCGACAGGAGGAGCAGACAAGGAGGGACCAGTTCAGGCAGGATCACCTCAGGTCAGCCATGGATCGAGTTCACATTGGGTCTCATCACTGTCAGTGTGTGGTATTGTGTTGTTTTGTTGCCTTGACTGTGTTCTTTCCTGTTCGGCAATGAATCTTAGTCATAGAAGTAGCATCAGATGACACTACCTCCAAACCTTTACAAACAACGCACCTAATATATACACCTTTACTGGCCTATAATTGTTAATGTAACTTTGAGCAAAAATTTATTTTCTGTTGACGCAGCATAACGTCCACAAATATGACAGAAGTCACAAAGACTGGCGACATTGGTTTTAGCTATTTAAATTATATGTGGCTGTGAACCCTGATGTAAAATAAATCACATTTGAAGCGTAATGGAACATTAATGTTTCATATTACAGATAAAGACCTAAAAACAAAGGTCAGTGTTGTAGAGGCTGAGGTTATTTTATTCACCTTGTGTGGGACTAAGATCCTCCACTCTCAATAATGCACCTGTCCAGTGGTACATGCTTAACCAGTGCTACTTTTGTGCAAATCCCCAATTGAATTTTCACAGAATTTGAACCTTTCTTTTGTGCTTTATAACCATTTACTATAATACCATAGTATTATAGTATTTGTCATTCTTTTGTGACAATCATGTACAGTATTTTCCTGTATTTAATTGACTGATCATGTAGAGCAGGGGTCACCAATCATGATCCTTGAGGGCCGCTAACCTGCATGTTTTAGATGTTTCCCTCTTTCAGCACACCTGACAGCCATTATCAGGTTTCTGCAAAGCTTGATGATAGGTTTATCATTTGAATCAGGTGTGTTAGAAGAGGGTCACATTTAAAATATGCAGGATAGCGGCCTTCGAGGACCAGGATTGGTGACCCGTGATGTAGAGGTTCATAAAAGCGCAGCATAAAGTTGAGGGTTATTATATCCAAAACAGACAAAATTATTTTTTTTAGCAAAATCTCTCATTAACTGAAAATAAACGAAGTGTCTCCATACACGATCATTAATTCAACACCATGTATTTTACCGGTGAACCAATTTTGTAGAAGATGTTGGTGATTTTAACATTTACTACGGAACCTCTGAACATCCAAATGGGTCATATCTGATGACCATGGAAAGATGACAAACTGTATTTTACACCAATATACAAAATATATTTATATGTACTGACAGGAGGTATTAAATATATTAGATCAGTAGATGGATTTGTGTCACTGTTGGTTTTTTGGGCATTTATGGGTTAATGCAACACAAGTACAAGCAACCAACTTGACTAAACTCCAAGATGACTTGAACAGCCTTGTAGCTTGGGCAATATTTCCTATAACAAATAAATTGACTTTGACATGTTCTGTTAGTGAAGTGTCCCTTCAAAGTGTTTTGGGTATTATAGTGGGTAGAAGCAATAATGACTTTGACTCTCTACTGTCTGGACAAGTTTTTTTTACACTGTATTTTTGTATCAGACCATGTTACATTAGATGTTATTTGAATACTGAATGTGGCTGGCGCTGAGAAAAAGTGCTCGTCAAGTAGCATCTCTGGCATCCTTACAAGAGAAACAAAAACAGGAGACAGTAAACTGATGTGTGAAACTGAGGAAACAATGAAGACATTTAGAAAAGTGGGTATAGAGATGTAGAGGGACATGTTAGCAATGTCAGAAAAGGATAAATAAACTTGTTTAACCCTGCAGAACTCCAGCAGCAGCCAAGCGTGTTTGTATATGGCTTTGTTCTTAAATGATGCTGCTAATTTATTTATTTTTTAAATGTCACTGACTTAATGTAACATGCATGACTGACTACATTTCCTCATGCCTTGTAACAAAGTAGTACAGTGGAAGTATTTATAGTACATTTGAAAGGCAAATATTGGCCTACGTTTGTTTTTTCAGCTTTAGTTGCTTTAAGAAGCAGATTTTACACCACAGATAATATAACAATCTTTTAAAATTCGACATGTTGTTAAAAATTAAACCAGTGGTTTCCAGCTTTTTTTGTTTTCTGGCATTGTACAAAAAGCAGAGTGCTGTCAGGCTCACATTTCACTTCTCTATGAATTGGTAACAGCTTCACCAAATAGTGAACTTTTCCTTTAATCTTCTCATATGGTTTCATTTCAGTAAATGTTTAAATCATCCAACATTTCACCAAAAATCCAAGATTAGAGAAAATAGCAATGAAACTAAAGACAGATTTGTGCAATGGAACTTTGTTTTCCTTCTCTCTAATTTTTCTTATGTGATAAGCCCCGCAGATTTAGCTTGTGTCACAGTATATAAAACTGGATATAAAGTCTCTCAAACTGGCTCCAACAACACTGATGTTTGAGTAAAACTGATCTAATGGTGGCAGTAGCAGTGATGGATACAGGAAAAATGGACTGGGTGAGGTGGGGTGGATCAGGAGGATTATTTGGTCCAGGGTCAGCGTTCTGATGGGAGGTGAAGCAAAGCAAAATTCACATTATAAATGCTTCAAATCGTATAAAACTTTATTTATTTTTATTTTTTAAATGATCATACACTAATACCATACATACAGTTTAACCTCAATAATGTGATGACTATTGGAACCAAAGCAAAGACTTTAATAAGGTTGTCCTTAGTTATAGCATTGGATTCTATTGGATTCCAAATAATTTCAAATGAGAAACAACAGGATATAGAGATGACCTATGTTTAACACCTTTGTGTGATTTACTCAGTCACTGGCTATGTTCCATGGCAACTCCAACATATTTAATGTTCATTCCATGCAGTTACACAGTTTCAATAGTATATTAACACATTACATAAGTTCTGTGGCTGACCAATTGTTTTCCATGCAGACCCAAAAGCTTCTTGAATACACAGTGTGTTTTCATAATTAGACTTTAGTCTAGCCCCCCCCCCCCCCTTCTGAGATATATGTGGACACATAGCTCAGTAAGTAGTATGATGATTTGCAATGTGGGAGAGTAGAGTTTAAATAATGGCAAGAGCAGTCTAATTATTTTCAATATTTTTTTTTTCAATCAAGGGGCATGGCACTGATTGAAAAAAATTGTATTATTGAAAAAAAAAAAAAAAAAAAAAAAAAAAAATATATATATATATATATATATATATATATATATGTGTGTGTGTGTGTGTGTGTGTGTGTGTGTGTGTGTGTGTGTGCTTGTATTTCTATCTTTATGGGAACATTGAAATGTTTACACAGTCACACCATGGAGACCTCTGATACTATGGGGACCAAAATTCAGGTCCTCACAAAGGTTAAATATAAATAATGGTCCCAAATAGTAAAATAGAAATGATGTGGACCTATAAATACATTAATTTGGGGTTTTTTCTGGAAGTCCCCATAAAGCATGAGGGAAACAGGTGCAAAGTTTTTATTTTATTTTATTTTACTTTAAAAAAAGTGTTTGCACTCACTACCCAATGGCTACTTGATTACAAACTTGGTCCTCATGAGACATGGAAACAAGTGTGTGTGTGTGTGTGTGTGTGTGTGTGTGTGTGTGTGTGTGTGTGTTAAAAAGACCTAGCCAGTACTCTTTCTTCAGTTCTTTCACCACATGTTGCTGTTAACACCTGTATTACGTAAATGCAGTATCCTTCCATTTCTGTGCTGACACTTGGACCATGGTAAATTATCAGGAAATTCAAGCTGGTCATATTATGTATGTTCAAAACAGAGTGACTGACAGTTTTCTGCAGAGATTTGAGAAGATAGAGCCAAGTCCACTGACATCTACAGATGCATCATTCACGGTAAGACCACTAATGTGTGTTCGTGTGTGTGCGTATGCCCTTGTGTGTTTGTGTACTCTTCACTGTGCATCAGGTTGTTGGTACATGCAGTACGACGGTACGTGCATTAAATTGCCTACACATTTGCAGCACTGTTCTCAGGGTTCAGTGGGAACTCTCATATCTGTGGCTGTGGGGTCGGAGACTGAGGCACTGTGGTAATTCACACTGATACATTTGCCTTTGAATGCTGTTTTCTGAGCAAATACACTTGGGTGCAGAGTTTTTATCGTCTGGAGCTGCTCTGGAATTAGACAGTATCCCCTGTAGGCTGGCCCGGGAGCGAGGAGCCCCATTCCCCTGCAATTATCTCCTGGTCAGTGCTGGGGCACACAGCAGTAGAGCAAACTCACAGCTAACAAAAAGGAAGTGTAAATACACAGAGGAATAGGCCACTGCTTTTCCTCTCTGTCTGTTAATGTTGCCTGTCTCCTCCTTTCACTCTCCTTTGTTTTCTCTGCTTCCTTTTCTCTTTTCTTAGTCTCTCTTCCTCTCTGTCTGTCTGGTTTTCCATGGAGGGAATAAGTGGAAGGCTAGTAGAGTTCAAGGGACTTCCCAGAGTTCACACTGAGCAGAGACAGAGACAGACAACATGACTGTGAGGAGTCGACACCAGATAGAATAGAATGGAAGAACCTGTGCTAGTAAAAGTACCTGGAGGAAACCCAAACACTGGCTACAAAGAAAATCAAACAAAACAGGGCGACACTTGCTGTCAATGTAAGGAAAATTAAATTGAATTAAAATAAAAACATTCCTCCTTTTTGTGGGTAAACACTGCTGCTATAAATTCTGAAATAAATGGAGCTGTAAGCCTTAAAAATTAAGAGGTCAAAAAGAGAAAATGACAGTTATTCTTAGCATGGAAAATATTCATTTATTAGATAGTGTTGACAGCTTCTGTCATGAAGCCAAGCATGGTGCTAATAGTCTCCTCCACCCTTTCTTAGTGTCTGTCAGTGGTGTTAGAGGGAGAGACTGAGCAGGAAACGGCCTGAGGACACACTGTGTGCCACATTACATTATGCTGTAACTGACAACACTGTTAAAACTGCACACACAGCTCCCTCAGTGGACAGAGGAAATGTTTGCTTTCTGGGCTTTTCTCACTGTTGAGCTTTTTTTTTTTTCTTTGTTGTTTTTACTCTTTCTATGTTTTCTTTTCTCAGACAAAACTGATGAAAACTTTGTCCAAAATGATACTGATAAGAATGGGATTGACTGAGGGTCAGACTACAGTACAGGAAAAGAAGCTAAATCATTTTGTTTTATTACTGCATTCTTCATCATGTCACATCGTTCTGGGTTACAGTCATAAATAATTCTCTGTGTAATGGTGGGATACACACAGCAGCACTGACAGGATAAATGCTTGATACAGTTCACCGGATGGTACCAGGGTTACAGACAGAAACAAAGTCTCACCTCTTCCTGCCTCCCTTCTCATCTCACATCTCATCGTATCTGACTCCTCTCCTCTCTTGTCTTCTCTTCCCTTCTCTCCTCTCCTCTCCTGTCCTGTCCTTTCCTCTCTTGTCTCCTCTCATCTCCTCTGCTCTCCTCTCCTCTATTCTCATCTCATCTCCTCTACTCTCTTCTCTTGTCTTCTCTTCCTTCTCTCCTCTCCTCTCCTGTCCTGTCCTTTCCTCTCTTGTCTCCTCTCATCTCTTGTCTCCTCCCCTCCCCTCTCCTCTCCTCTCCTCTCCTCCCCTCTCCCTTTCCTCACCTCCTCTCCTCTCCTCTCCTCTCCTCTCCTCTCCTCTCCCCTCCCCTACCCTCTCCTCTTCTCTCCTCCCCTCTCCTCTCTTTCTCCTCTCCTCTCCTCTCCCCTCCCCTCTCCCTTTCCTCACCTCTTCTCCTCCCCTCCCCTGTCCTCTCCTCCCCTCCCCTCTCCTCTCTTTCTCCTCTCCCCTCCCCTCCTCTCTTTCTCTTCGCCCATCCCCTCCCCTCTCCTCTCCCCTCCCCTCCCCTCTCCTCTCCCTTTCCTCACCTCTTCTCCTCCCCTCCCCTGTCTTCTCCTCCCCTCTCCTCTCCTCTCCTCTCCTCTCCTCTCCTCTCCTCTCCTCTCCTCTCCTCTCCTCTCCTCTCCTCTCCTCTCCTCTCCCCTCCCCTCCCCTCCCCTCCCCTCCCCTGTCCTCTCCTCTCCTCTCCTCTCCTCTCCTCTCCTCTCCTCTCCTCTCCTCTCCTCTCCTCTCCTCTCCTCTCCTCTCCCCTCTCTTCTCCTCTCCTCTCTCCCAGGCTGAGCTCTTTCAGATAGACGTCACAGATTAGGAGATGAAAGCTTGCGGCTTCAGGGCAGCAAAAGTCAAACCTCTTGATGTGGTTCTGACCGGGACCCTGGGATCTGTTGTTCTTTCAGCAGTGGCTCCATAAGACAGATTGATCTCCCCTCATTCTCTATTTGTGGGTGTGTTTGCATGTGTTATGCAAGTGTGTGAATGGGAGATTTTATGCTAAGCCGCTTTGATGGGAGCAGAGTGCGGTGCAGGTGGGCTGTGTGCTCCGCCGTCCTCTCATGCTGTTGTTACAAACCACCTCCATGACCCATACTGAGGGGAATTTAAACAAGCACATTTGTACTTAAGTAGTTAAGTCAAGTACAAATTTGAAGTACTTGTACATTTTGTAAAACGTCCTACTTCTCCCTCCCTATGATCAAAAGCAAATATCGTCTGACGGTTTTTCATCCTCATTTTAAATTATCTCCAAATTTGTTTATTTTTCAATTTAATGTATTTTTTCTTGGACTGAGAAATGTCAACTCTTGAATTACCTGAAAAATCCCACTCACTTATTTTATAGAGTATCACTGCAGATTACTGTAAATTACTTATAATATAGATTAATGGCAGGAAAATTTGCGGGGAAAAAACATCATATTTATTAAATAAGAAAACACTGATAGGGACTACTTTCCTACACAATAACTGATTTTACATCTGATCATTTAAATGCATTTTAATTTCTGAAACTGGTCCCTGAAAACAGAACATCAGGCTAAAAATTCAAACCACATCTATGAAGCAAGTTAGGAAGCTCTTTGGGCCTATTTAAAACAATAAATAAATTTTTATAGATATAAAACAGAAATTATTTTTCAGATAAAGCACATTTTTATCATTATTTTATACAAAAAATATGCATGTAACACCATAAAAAGGAGACAAAAATGATGTGGTAGTATTTTTTTAAATATATTTTTATTCTCTCGCAGATACATATTGGGAATCGAAGCAGTTACGCAAGGCGGAGTGTTTCACAAAAATGACAGCTGATGCAATATAAATTAAAAGAAAATGTAGCTTTTCTGTTCCCAAATTGGTTTCCTATTTTTGCCCCAATTACATTAATTTTGGGATGACTCAGACCAAGAATATACTTTTTTTGCATTTGTCTGAAGGCATCATTAGTTACATCTTGGGGGGAAAATAGACTTTTGCGTCTAAAAAACTGACAAAGTGCCTGGTACCAAAATGGACCCATTTCCATAGAAGAACCCATTGTTAAAATGACTTCCATAAGGATATAAATAGTAGCTTTAAATTATAGTGGACTATTCTGGTATTGTGGCATTACGACTTTTCTTTGACTACCTTTTCCATTCTTCATAAATAGTCATGCTTAGCCTTATTTCATTAACTGTGGTTAAGTAATGCAGGGGTAAACAATAAAAACAGAAAAGAGGCCATTAACAGCTGTCTTGCCATCTTCATATGGTTTACTCCAAATATTTAGCAAATGATAGCAATTCATTCCCAAAACCAAAACCAAACTGACTTAAAAACTTTGCTCACCCTCATTTCATTACCTTTGTTTTGTTTTTGGGTTTTTTTCTCCATGAAGTGAGTTTGGTGAAAAGATGTTTCGGGAAAAGAAGATAGTACGTGGCGCACGCTCTTGCTGCGACACCTCAGTCTGTTCCTTGTTACGCAACAGAACTGGGAAAACCAATTTCCCTCTCGGGGACAATAAATCATGAATCTGAATAGTAATGGGTAAACAAAAATAGAAAAGATGCCATAAACAGTTAGTTTACCATCTTCATATTATTTAGGTCAGATGTGTATCAACTGAATAACAATCCATTGTCAGGCTTTTCAA
This sequence comes from Siphamia tubifer, assembly GCA_020466265.1. NCBI lineage: Eukaryota > Metazoa > Chordata > Actinopteri > Kurtiformes > Apogonidae > Siphamia > Siphamia tubifer. Next base: position 32,484,665 of record CM035803.1, on the reverse strand, counting down.
ACCAAAGTGTTAAATAGTACAGGAAAACACACTACACTACTATACACACAAGTAATTTTTTTTCTTTTGTACTGTTGCTCTAATAGTTTCTTTATCAACAATGTAGTTACGTATTTACTATAGCCTGTGATAATATCCTTTTCAATAAATAGTGATAAGATAACAGTCAAGTTCTTTGTCAGCTCTCAAGGACACATGACATTGGAAACTACTTTCCTTTATATGCCTCTATTTTACAATCTATATAATCTCCATTTCTGTAGAGCAAGCTGCTGGAAGGTAAACAGAGTGTGAAAAAGAGTGAGCGAGAAATACAACTTGACCACAAGAGGTATGTACAACATTCATATATTCAGTCTTATTTGCCTGTCGGGGATATTCAAAGCATTGTTGTAAAAACCATATCAATGACCATGGGCTCCAGATGCTTGTGTGACAGCAAAGTTTCTTGTTTGCTACATCCTTAAAGCTTAAAGCCATAATAGTAAGGTTTGTGAATGTTAGCCCATAAAGACCCCCTATTTTATTATATTTTATGGCACTTCCAAGATTATTTTTTTATCGAGCTAACATTTCCGAAGTGATTTAGCACCTATTTATTATAGTGTTATGTTAAGATTAAATTAACATAAAAGAAGTGTCGCCATTATGAAGGTAATGTTGTGTCTTTATTATTCAAGCAAAGAAAAGAAGCTTTGAAACAAATACCAAGATTTTATCGAGATCAAGATTGTTCTCATTCTCTTCCCTTCCAAATCTGAATGTTTGTGCTTGCAGGACGGGCAAAGAATACCCTCCTAAATAACAGTCTACACCAAATTTTGAACTACATATCTTCTTAATTAATTACTAAATTATTATTATTATTATTATTATTATTATTATTATTATTATTATTATTATTATTATTATTATTATTATTATTATTATTATTATTATTATTATTATTATATAATATATATATAATATACTGATGAAAAATGTTTTCAGTGTCCTCTTAAACATCAGAAATGAAAGTATTGATTGCATACTTGACTGAAGACTGTTCCATATTGTGACACATTTGCATTTTTCAAAGACTGTGCTAAGGAAGTGCGGAAAAGAGGAATATGGAGTTGATTTCTTTGCCTGGTGTTATAGCTGTGAACAACTGAATTGGGGTTTAGGAAATGATCAAATACATTGGGGGACAAACAATATCATGGGGACCAAAATTCTGGTCCCCACGAGGGTTAAATATAAATGTAGGTCCCCACTTGTAAAATATAAATGATGTGGTCCTATAAATGCATAAAATTTGTTTTTTCAGGAAGTCCCTATAAAGCATGAGGGAAACAGGTGCAAAGTGAAACATGATGTGAAGAATCACACTGTAATGTAATGTTGTAGCTGTAACTGTGGATCCAGTTGCTGATGGAAATCTTAACCTTGTCAGACCCAGGAAAGTAAAAATGTCCACCTTTTTTTACAAACTGCATAATGCAGCAGTTTTTTTTAGATACCTTTTAAAATAACTTGCATTTATTTGTGTACTTTAATATGATGTCCTTTGCAATGGACATCTTTTTTTTTTAGGTAAAACTGTTAAACTTTTGTCCCCTACAGATGACAAAGAAATGCATTACTGGGTCTGACGAGGTTAATAAATAAACAAACAAACAAACAAATATGAACCTTTCTTTTCTATATGTGTTTTGACAGGGTCAACTCTGCCTTTCTGGACAAAATTGAGGGCAGAAGCAAACAAAATGAGAAAGAAACAAAAAGAGAAGGAGTGAGGCAGGCTGAGCGACCCTGTTTGTCTTCTGATACTTTTGGAAAGCAGTCGGTCCAAACCCATCACCACCAACAGCCTCTCACTTACCTGAAGTCAGATTCAGGACATAGTAGTTGTGGATGGGCAGCAGAAGCCGGTGAGCTGAGAATGAACGTGTGAATCACACTCACTCTACTGTTTCTCACGCCTTTTTATAGTCTGGCCCGATGCTGGTTAACCAAATCTAAATCAGACCTGTGACAAGAGTTGCCCACCTCATCGTCTCTGTGATTGTCTGTTTAGTCTGCTTTAAATCAAAGGCTTTTTTACTGTATGTTTCAAAAGCGTAGGAAGAAAGTTATGCGTGGTACGTAGTGACACTGTAGCTCCTGGCATTGATACTTGCAGTTTGTGGGAAATGGGTGTCTATAAATGTAAGAAAGACCCAATTTCTATTTTTAACAGAATACTCTGCTCATTGTGAATTGAGCAATATATCACACCCTCATTGTACGTACGTGTGTTTGGCACCAGTGCAGACAAACAAACACTGCATGCTGTTAGGATACTGCCAGTCGGGCGGGAAAATTCTGAGGAAGAACTGAACCCAGGCCAGAGTGACAGACTTTTGGCATCTAGACCATTTAAAATACCAAGAGTTGCTGCCACTCCTTTTCATAAACGTCTAGACTGACAGATAGATTTCAATATCTGAATGGCTGCTATACACCTTAAAAAGACTTGCCACTCCCCTCTGAAGAAACAAAACAGAAACTGAGAATTTCATTGTTATTACGTACTGAACTCAACTATTTCCTGCTACTAACCCTGTATGAACTACAGTACATGAGGTGAAACTTTCTCCTGATGTAGTCACGGAAAAAATTATTAGACCATCAAAAGTCATCAAAAACAATGTTTATGCTGTCACACGCTAACGCCTGTGTGTATCATGTGACTAAAACAGACAGAAAAGAAAACATACTCAATGTTTTGCTAAAAAGCTGTGTTTGTCAGTACAATGACATAGCTATTATCAAGAAAACATGAACAATGGATAGATATCAGCTGTGAAATTAAAGTCTTATGAGATATTTTTGTTGTTATTATTATATTTGTACCTTTAGTTTAAAACCCTTTAACTCCTGAGACTTTGGCAGTTCCACAGTTGAAAAAAGAATAAGCAGCAAATTGAACAAAAACAGCCAAAGTGATCAATAAAACAAACAAAAATGAATAATAAACCAACAAAATAATAAGTAACATGAACACAGTAAGACACAAACAGACCAAAAAGTCATGAAAAACATAATAAATAGAAAACAAAATGTAGAAAAATAAACAAAGTAAGCAACAAAATTAACAAAAAAAATCTAATATTTACAAAATAATAAATAACTTGAAAAAAAATTGCAACCCCCCCCCCACACACACACAAAATGAAGTAAAAAAAAAAAAAAAAAAAAAGAACTAGTATTGTAATTTGGTCCCAGTAGTTTTAGTTTTGACTTTTTCCATATCGGTTGCTTTTTGGCACCTGTTTAACCAACATTAGTTTCATGAACAGAAAACAATAATAAAAAAACAAAAACAACAACAGTTGAATTGTTCTGAATATTCAAATTAAACCATCCATTCAGAACATGTCAGCACTGACACAACAGAGGTAAAAGGGTTAACAAGAAATGTAAGAAAACAAGGGTGGTCTAATCGATTTTTTTTTCCCCAAAATCTGTATTTTTTTATTCATTTTGCACTTCCAGAAAAACTAGAGGTTAGATCACACATCTACTGTCCATGTAAGTATACGGCGCTCAGAGATTCCACTCCTCCTCTTCCTACTGTATCATATTATTAAACCACCAACAAACCACAAATTATGACTTATGTTTTCCTGATATTTTAAAATACAGTGTTTATCATTCTAACTCAGACCAGGGTCTAAGAACAAGAACAGCTCCAAAATGTAAGTAGTTTGCCCTTTGCCCATGCATTTCCTGACCCGTGAATTGTAATAATAATCATTGCAGTACTTTTTGTATACTCACAGTCATCACATAATCTTCCAGCCAAAGTAATAAATAATAAAATCTAATTCCCCTTATTTCTTCAACATTCACTAACCTCACATCTAAATACTAGCCACAGTGAGTTTTTTTTTTTTTTTTTTTTTTTTCCTGTGTAGGGTTAAAGCATAAATACCCAAGAATATTTTAGATTTTTAATCCTGGCACTGCTATGGTTGGCACAATCCTGTATGTTAGAATCCCACAACATCCTCAGTCCATGCTAGGCTGCATTCATGATACCCCGACTATATTTACCCAGTGTGCTGATCAGAGTTTCCGTTATGTTTTTACCTGCTTGAGCCAATCTCCTGCACGGTTGGGTGATTGCCTCTGTTAGTTGTCCCTCCTTTGGTATGCATGTAGGATTGTTTGGCCCCAGAGCTGGACCAGCCTGCGGTAGGGAGAACCACAGAGACTCGGCTCATGGATGTGGGTAGTTGTAGCAAACAGATGCCCAAGTAGTTAAACACAAGAAACCTGCCTGGGAGAAACAGCAACAGAGGAAGAAAGACTGTACGTTTGGACTCTGAGTGCAATCTGAACCAAACAAATGAAGTAGTAGCACTTCAGGAAAAGGTACTCACATACTTTACAGATTTGAGGTATGTGTTATATATGTATATTGTGTGACTCTATACCTATACAGCATAGTATCTCAAGGACAAATAGGGTATCATTTAGTTCCATGCATGTGTGTGACAGCTTTAATTACTTTGCAGATTACAGTTTTCATTTCCTTTTGTGGTGAATAAATTGGGGTCAGTATGTGTGTCTTGTTGTCAGTAAATCAGAATGTACTTTAGTTACCTTAAATGTCACCATGTCCTATATATTTAAGGGTAAACCAGATGTCAAATTGATTTGCAAATGAGGAACAGAAGAGCAAAGGTTGAAAAATGTGTTATTTGAGCATCAGATTTGATAATGCCTTATATGGTCGTGATTTTTGTTAGAAATGCTGACTCTTGATAGGTGTGTTTTCAAATCATATGATGTTATCTAATGTCTTCTCCATGTATAAAAGTCACTACTGTCATAAAAGATTTGAGATTTTCTCATCAGATCTACTTCAAACATGTCTGTTTTTTTCCTACAATACTTTCTGTCCAGTAAAAAGCCACATGTTTCCAAATTAAAGGTCAAAGTTTTTATTGGTTGTGCAACATAATGTAAATTAACTAAAAAAAACAAATGGATTTGCTCTACACTGCCACAAAACTGAAACAGGCCTTTTTTACAACCTCATGGAAAGTTGAGTTTTTAGAGCTACATGTTTTGTTTTGTTTTGTTTTTACAGGACATCAAAAATATAATAATTTAACCAAGTATGACCTGTTGTTAAAGTACTAGTATTTATACAGGCACAACAAATCCCATCCCTTGCACATATTGTAGGTTTTTTTTTTTTTACATTAATCCAACTAATGTTATTATGTGTGCACTGATGTGAGCATAACAATTATCTCTATATATGTGGCAAGTAAACCAAAACAAAATTGACGTTATTATAGACGTGAAATTTCAGTCATTATAAGAAAATGGGAGAGATAGAAAAGATGTTTAAAAATCCATTAAAAAATATTTACTTTGATCTACTTTTCTCAAAATATACTAACCTCTGTTCTGGATCACTGACAATCTATGAACACGATTTGGTGTAAATTCAACCAAACGTTTTGCTGCTACAAACATGTGAAATGTTGACCATTATACTGTAAGTAAATGGTGAAAAAAAGAACTTAAAAATTTATTAAAATGTTGTACTTTGAACTACTTTTTCCACCCAAAAATTAATCATACCTCTTCTGGGTCATTGGAAATCTATGAACCCAATTTGATATGAATTTAACCAAATATTTTGCTGCTAGAGTTATTAAAGAAAGAAACAGAACTTAAAACTTGCCTTGCCTCCCCTTCACTGGGGTGGGGGCTGGGGGTGATTAACTCAAAAAACCCAAATGGATTTGCTCTACACTTTTAACAAAACTGAAAACAGGCCTGGTTTTCCAACCTCATGGAAAGTTGACTTTTTAGTTTGTTGCCTGTTGTTTTGCAGGACAACACTTAAAAAACATGTGATAGATATGTAGTAAACCCATGTGTATTTTCACTTGAAGAAATTAAACTAAATCTTCTCCAACTCAAAAACACAATCCAAACACATTAGAGTGACGATCAGACAAATTGCACTGATAATCAAATAAATATTTATTCTTTTTATCTGAGCCCCTTAGGACCAATAATACATAAATTGGGTTCTGTTTGCTTTCCAGAACCAGAGCTTGACTGGGAGTGGAGCTTAATGAAACTGATGAACAGCTTCCCAAACTACGACAGATGCTTTCTAGAGGACATCCTCGGGAATTGTAACGGTGATTACCAGCAGGCGTACGAGCTTCTCTGCATGCCCAATTGAACTTTATTTGTCTTCATTGGAATGACCATACCACCTCACCATTGGGTTTGGACCTCAAAGAACCATGTTCAAATAAAAAAAGGTGCACTAAAAATGTAAGAGAATATGCTGACAGTGCTACAGAACTGCATTTTATATATATATATATATATATATATATATATATATATATATATATATGTGTGTGTGTGTTTCCTGTAATCTGTTTGTCGTTATGCTATTAATCATTGACTTTTTTGGTGTGTTGTATCTGTCTGCATGCAGGGGTGACTCATGCCGGGTTTTAGGCCTGACATGAAGCTGAATTGATGTTCGTTTTTACCAGTTTAGTTGAAGGTCAATAGCGTGACTCATATCTTCAGATCATATTTGGGGTTCATAATTAAATCAGTATGTGTGGATGGAGTAGAGCTCTACCCAAATGCGTGATGCTTTTTGTTTGTTTTTTAACAGCTATAATCAAATTCATATGTGATATATTGTATCTATGGTGAGATGGTGACAAGCATCATTGGTGAGTCCTCATCTTACACAGGTTTTCTGTGAAACGACCTTTAGTATGTGGTTTTGGTTTGATAGGTTTATTATGAAACACCTCTGTTCATTTTTCATTGGGTTTTCTTCACTGTAGGCATGTCAAACCTGTCTCTGGCTCAAGCCTTTTATCAAACAGGATGGAGTTTTGTTGATGTGCAGTGGGCAGAGAGCTGCTGTTGGTGCTGTAAATTCCAGTCTGATAATAAAGCCGAGCTGGACAGCAAAGATGGTTATCACCTGACCGATACAACAGCAGACAAAGGGTGGTCCTCTTAATACGGGGAACTAGAAATCCCCTTTTACTTTGGTATGAAGTCATGCTCGGAGCTTTGGCCTCTGATGTCATCCAGCAAAGAAACAATGAAAGCATCACATCTCAAATGAGGAACATAGAAGGTGTTGAGAGATTTTTTGCCAATTTAACAACTGATACAAACTTAATGTTCTAACAAACTATGCAAACTGCTTTAAAATTGGAATAACACAATGTTTTTCAAGGTTTGGATGAGATAATAAATACTGAAATGATTTGTTTGACTCCAAATTTCAAACATACACCCTAAAACACAAGCTCACAAAGCAAATGTACATTACTTATTTAATCAGCACAAAAGACGATATGTACAAACAAACATTTGTGGTTTTAGTGGGAGTTTTAAGTGCTGTATTTATTGACAACAATTTGATCAAACTGCATGTAGTAATGTGTAGGAAAATCATAGCAGCCAGCTGTTGTTCAGAAAGAAATGGTGAGGTAACTACCCACTGTTGCATTTGTGTTTGTGGACTGATTAAATAAACAAGATACTGCATGTTAATTGTTGAGCTATTGTGAAATGATTTGTTTTAGACAAAGCCAAGTGAGCTGTTTAACCACCTGCCTGTACAGGGACTACTCAGAAAATTAGAATATTGTGTAAAAGTTGCATTATTCACGTAATTCAACATAAAAGGTGAAACCAATACATTTTATATACTCATGCAAAGTTGGATATGTCAAGCATTTCTTTATTGTAATTTTGCTGATTATGATTTACAGTATATTAAAACCACAAACCCAAAAATTCAGAAAATTGTAATATTGCTTGAAAGTCCATTTTCTGAAGCTGGTAAGTTTTAATCAGCAAAATCAAAAACAAATAAAAGCTTAATATTGATCAGCGTACTATTTATCAATATATTATGTACATTTCACCTGTAAAGTTGTTACAGAAATGCACTTTTTCAGGATATTCCAATTTTCTGATTAATATCTGTCTATCATATTAAAGACTACATACTGTGACACTTTAAGCACATTATATTTCAAAAATTATGATATTAAAAAACAAAATACCCTTGATAAAGCTAGTTTGCTTTACTGAAGTTAAAGTTGTTGCTGGGAATACGTTAAAAAAAAATTTTGGAATGGGTTATATTGAGGGTTCAGGCAGTTTTCAGAAGAAAGAGGTTTCACATTAGGTCATAAAATGCAACTCACACAAGTGCAGAAATAAAAGCATGTGTGTTTGGTAAAACGTGGGTGTTTTTTTCTGTGTATCACTGTATCAAGTAAACAGGAAAAACCTTGAAATGAACTGGCTTTGTGTATTTGCATGTGGGTAGAGTGAGCGTGCTGAGAGGTGGGGACACACCACTGGTCTGTCGCCTAATCAATACGGTTCAGCGAGTGTCTGTGAGCTGATGAAACACTGGTGCGCAAAGGTATCGTATGATGTCTCTTCAGGCTATGTGGATCTCTGACAGTATCGTTCAATCAGTTGGAAACAGAGCAGCTCTGTGAGCCACAGCAGCAGATCTGTGGCCTGTTCCAGGAGGCAGGTCAAGGAATCTATATGAAAACAAAAATCCTACATGGCCTGATGTAGAGATTTGTTTGACTTGGCACCACATTTCAGATAACTCACTTAATCTGCTTCTAGGAAAAGGCCCTGTTTGAATGTGTACTTTGTAGACATTGCAGGGCATGAACGCGTCAAATCTTTTTCATGTCTGTCCATCATGGTGGGGGAATCTTTACTCTGAGATTTATTTCACTGTCACCCAATAAAGGGGATTTTTGGGATGTTTTCCCAATCTGAAACAAGGATCTAATGACAGAGGGTGCGGTTTTGATGTACAAATTGTGATTATATTCACATGGTCAGACAGATGAAAGCAAAATGTAGTATGTTTTTCTTACAGTATGTTACTAAAGATCAAAAATACCTCTATTAGAACTTGGATGTCAATGTAAAGATTAATTAGTCATCTTGAGTTCATGAAAGGTGGCAGAGGCATGTACATTATTTAGTTAGCTAGCTTTTGTGCTTGTACAGTCATAGAAAAAAACTATTACACCACCCTTGTTTTCTTCGATTTCGTGCTCATTTTAATGCCTACCTAAACTAACGGTGCATTTGTTTGGATAAATATAATAAAAACAAAAATAGCTCCTAAGAGTTTTAATATCGGAGCTAATATTTATCTATTGTCCATGTTTTCTTGATAACAACCAAAGTTACTTCAGTTCTTACAATAATATCTATGTCATTATACTGACAAAAACAATGCCTTGAGGAATTCCATGGTTTATTTTAGTCACATGATACACACAGGACTTAGTACTTGATTACATAGCCATTGTTTTTGATGACTTTAATGGTCTAGTATTTTTTTCTGATTGGATAAAAAAGGATTCTGCTGAAAGTAAAACAACTGACTTAAAGTACAAAGTATATTTATACTTAAAGTATAAAGTCAAAGTCAAATTGAACTGTACTCAAAGTGCAAAGGTAAATAGTCTTGCTTTGTATATGATGAACCAAATGCGTATGGGGTTATTGTTAATATGTTTTATAGTCAGAGGCGCTTTAACACCATCTGAGGCCCTAGGCTACATGTTTTTTTTGTTACACTTTGTTTTATCCTCCCTAGGGTCATGGGGGTCGTTTGGAGCCAATCCAAGCCACTTAAGGGTGAAGGCGGGGTACTCCCTGGACAAGTCACCAGTTCATCTCAGGGTTAAACATGTAGACAAACTATCACTCTCACATTCACACCAATAGTCAATTTAGATTAACCAATTAACCTATCAGTACATGTGTTTGGGATGAAGCCACAGTATCTGGAGAGACATGGGGAGAACATGCAAACTCCACACAGAAAGGTCTCACTGAATGGTGTTAGAATCGAACTCAGGACCTTCTTGCTGTGAGGTACGAGTGTTATCCATTATACCATCATGTCACCCTAAATAAGGTGCAGTTTAGCCTAGCCGCCATATCCGTATTCATTACATGTATAGGTCTAGGAACGCTTCATAAGCAGGGGAGGCGGGGCTAAAAGGTTGTCTTTCAAATGCGTCTGTATGCAATAGGACGGTACTACAACCAATCAGCGTAATCTTTAGGGTGATGTAGTTAGATGCTAAAAAGTTCATAGAGGAGTCCAGAGAATGTTACGAATAACTAAACAAAATGGTGGATTATGGAGCTTAATGACTGTTGTCGCTTCTGTAAAAGTAAATTAAAGATTTCTAATGTTTTGTCACATTCTTCACTTGTCTATGATCAAAGGAAATCTCCACCCATTGTTGTTGTTCTTCTTCTATGGTTGTTTCCGGTTGTTTCTCTCTGAATTGTTGCAGCGTTACTTTGTTACGTACGCCCTCTGACTCTATACTTCACTGTCATCGATCGATCGATCTTCTGTATTTTGCATTTTATCTGTAGAAATCAGGAATTTTCTTGGATATAATTTACTGTTCATGTAGATGTTAACAAAAACTCTGATTAAATGGAAAGGTTATTATACCAAAGACAACGAAAAAAAAAAAAAAGCTAAAATATATCATTAACCCATAAGGATCCAGTGTGGCAGTCATGTCAGTTACCAAATATATCTTTATCTATATTTAACCATCATTAAGTTGTTTCTCACCATTTTTAAAGTGATATTATCTTCCATATTTTCTGTGTGTGTGGTGGGGGTTTCAGTGACAAGCAGGTACCTTTATACATTTAATTTACTGATTATGTAGATGTTCATAAAATCTCAGAGTAAAGTTGAGGGTTGCTGGTATATAAAAAATAGAAAAAACTGAAGAAAAAGTGTGTGTGTGTGTGTGGGGGGGGGGTTCAGCAAAATCTATCATTAACTGAACATAAACCAAGTATCTCCATTCACCGTCTTTTTTTATCAAACTCCATGGCTTTTATTGGTTTATCAATGTTGGTGTTTCCACGGTAACCACAGAGCCTGTGAATGTCCAAATGGGTCACTTGATGACCATGAAAAGATGACAATGTGGAGTGAGGAATCAGTGAGCCAGGAGACGTGGTACTGTCGAGATAGTTTACTTCTTCCACATAACTTTTACACGGCAGCATCAGCGTGAGAACAACCACACAACAACACTTCCCGTCATAACACGGAACCGGAAGACTTGTCTACCCTCTTAAAGGCACAAACCCCTTTGGTGAATGTCTCTCTATATCCATCCCTAGATGTGGGTCACCACAACAAACTGTATTTTACACCAATTATTTACATGTATTAGTGGATCAACAGAGATGAAACAGTTTATATCAGTAGATGATTTTGGTAGATGGTGGACGTTTGGGTCTTTATGGGTTAAATGAAAATAAACCAAGCATTTGCATCCACTATGATTTATCAAATTCCATGGGTTTTACTGGTGAATCAGTGTTTCCATGTTTACTAGCATGGAAGCATTTACGAGCATCTTTTGATGCAAACTGCATTTTACACCAATTATTCACATGTTTTGTTAGGATTAGTGGACGATCAGTAGATGGTTTTAGTTGCCAGTGGCTGTTTGGCTCTTTATGGGGTTAATGATGATGGTGTAGAACACTGTTTGACACATGAGTAACTCTCTTCTGATCTAGTGATTGAAGACAATAGCATACAAATTGTATCATCATTTTATGCTCATTGAATCATATGATGACCCCTCATGTTCTATGGACAGGGAGTTTTGGAAAAGAAACAGGAGAAGACACAGCTACACATAACAGAAATACATCTACTTTAATGTAGCAGCTTTTATGAGACCACTTCAATGAGATTTTCCTTTAATTTGTCTCCCAGCCTGAAGAAAGAAAACTTTTAAAATATTTATTTTGACTTCATGTCTGTTTTTCTTCTGATATTGATCATACCAGCTTTGATAAGTAACAAGTAGTGAAGTAAAACCGAATGCAAAAATATGCAAAAGAAATGAAAGAAAAATGTATTATGATCCAACCAAGGAACAAACAATAACATATTAGACGGTACATATTAGGTCACATGGGGACTGAAGGAAAAGGCGAGGCCTCCCATGCCCTGAAGTTAAACTGAAAATTACTTTCTGTGTCCACTCAGCTTCTCCGACTATAAGTCAAAGGTGATTTCCCTTAACCATGATACGTCTTTGAGTAATTATAGCTGTGTTTTTTGGTTGTTGTATTTTTTTTTTTCATTTTAATCTTACCTTCACCACAGTGGTGGTAGATCAAAAAAATGCTTGCATGAGTCACTTCGGATGTCCCTCACAAATGACCTACTTTTAGGCCTTGGGTATGTTTCTAACACTATGTGGTACAAATGTTTTCCTCACATAGATTAAGATTGTATGTCTGAGCAGATTTGTCCCATAATGAGAGAGCGAGGGGTGGGGGTCAGGAAGAGGGAAAGTCTTAGTGTCAGGGATGTTTGGTCCAGCTGTACAGAGGAAGAAGGGGGCAGGTGCAAGAGAAAAAACATCTTTCCCAGAGCTTCAAAGTGTGGAGGTTTTTACCCACATAACACTCAAACTGCACAAAACAAACACATTTAACACACATGACACCCACATCACTCCCACTGGAGTGAGGGATACTGATCCTTTCCTGTCTGGTCACCAGCATCGTTGATCTTGAACACAGATGAGTCAGAGTAACAGGGTACTCTGATGCCAATTCCTTCCATGCAGACCTTCCGTTTCCTTCTGATAGCTGCTAGGTGTGTGCTTTTGTGGGTGTGCATGTGTGTGTGTGATAAATGGACTCCAGTGAGATCAAATAAAAGTGGAATTTATTTGAATAAACTCAAAGGCTTGAACTTGCATCTATTACTTACCTACAAAACTGCCAGGCCTCGCAGCTGCAAAAACCATTACAGCTGAGCTTCTCCCAGCGTACCTATGAGCTAAGATAAACATTTTGAACTGTTTGAACTTACACTGAGGCTTCCTCTATTAGACTTACTGCAGCATTACTGAGGGAACATGTAAGTCATGTTATTTCTTCCCACTCATTGTACCTTTCTTTCAAGCAATTGTCACAGTTGAAGTCATGGGACCACCCACTGGTTGTTTCTGAGGATGAGCTGTCCCCAGTGTGGACGGCCATTACCTCAGCCTATGGCACAGCAACACAGAACAACACATGCACACACATACATGCATGGATGCAGAGGCCTACAAACAGATTTGAGTTGGGGGATTCCCAAAGGGTGGTTCACAGTCAGAATGAGGTCACTTCATACTGTAGCACTACACACACCCCAAAACTTCTGGGTGAAAAATACAATAAAATATGTCCATTTCAGATACACCCTGACAGTCACACATAGCCATGGAGCTCTGGAGAATATTAAATATTGGTTTGAAAAGCATAAAGCATCTTGATATGTCGGAAATCACCTCCATTTGTTTTTATAGCTCTAGAAGTTGGTAATTTGAAAGAATATTCAGTGTCATGTTACAGTATGAGCTCATGTGTGACCCTGCAATGTGAAAGGCAGCAGACACATTCACTTTATTCTCCTGCCAGACACATTCTATGTGGAAGCCAAGAAAGGTGGACCAGCTAAGCTGGTTCAATCACAACAATAATCATAGTATCCATCCTCCATGCTTCAGGCCAGTCACTTCACTTCACTTATGAAAACAAAAACTGATATGACTTGATGTTACAGCTCAGTAGGAAGTGGTATGAAAGTAGAACGGTTATGGTGAGGTATTAAATAAACAATAATGTAATTTAAAAATGCTATGCTAACTATTCAGTAATATCTTGGTGACAATAACTTTACAAATACTTGGTTTCCATTTTTACATGGTGACATTAATAGGGTGCATCAGTGCGATTGCATCCTCACATCAGCCAACAACAGCAGAATAAAGTTGATTGTTTCAGTCAAGAATATAATTGTTCAGACTCCAAATCTCTCATCAATTAGGGAACTTTGAGAATTTGGCATGATTGGAACATGTGCAAAGGTCAGACTATTCAATTCAATTCAATTTTATTCATAAAGTCCCAAATCAAAACAAAGTCGTCTCACAGGGCTTTACAGAAACACAATCAACAACAGAGATATATGAAAAGTCCCAAACATCCCCTGTCCATAGAACCCTCCTTCTCAGCAAGAAAAAAAAATTCAAAACCCAGTGGGAAAAAGAAGAAATCATGAGGAGAACCACAGTGAAGGAGACATCCACTCCCATGGACAGACAGGCTATAGATGAACGTCCATTTATAAATGAAGGAGGGGGGGGCTGGTCCAGACACCAGACAGGCGAGGGAGGAGGTCTGGGGTCACAGGTCAGCACAGATGAGTCACAGACAAATGGTCCATACCCTCATACAGTGGAAACAAAAAAAGTTGTGCAAAGTTAAGACGAGTTGAGCTGATTATTGTAGTAAGGGATGTAAGAGAGATACCATTAAACTGTCATTTACCTTCGAAAGAGTCAGAATGAGCAATTATTTAATGTTGAGATGTTTCCATTCATCCTTCCTTATTATTCAAGGTAAGACTGGATGAATGAAATGTTTAATGTTGTCATTTGTTTCTTTGATTTGTGTGCCATCTCCAAAAGGCTAACTCTGCATGGAATTTTCATTTCATTTTCAATTCACTATCAATAGGCAAACACCAAAAAGCTCTGATCCAGCTGGACTGACACACAATTTATCACTGTGAAATATGGAGATACATATTTCTGACCAACAAAAATTTGAAGTGCAGTTGTTTATTCCTTATTTATGGAAAAATGCTCTCACTGTAGCAGACTAAGAAGCTCGTAAGTTGAACCAAGTTTGGCTATTCAATGGAAAGAATCTTTAAAAAAACAACCTCTTTTCTCCCACCGGGGCCATTCAGCCTGTTACAGAGAGGTTCATGTTGCGTCCACAGGTTCCTCTTAAAGTGGGACAGTAGGGCTTTCCCACATGGACAGAAGCCAGTGCCAGATTTTAAAAATCACAGGTGACAGTCCATTATTCTATTAAACCACAGCAGAACCACCTCATGGCAGATAAATAAATGTGACTGGTCTGACCTATGGGAATGAGTTTGAATGGGATCAGTACTAGAGCAAATGTTCTAGAAGGGTCAGCAAAATACTAGTCGACTTGTTTTAAGTGTTGTTTTCGTCTTTAAATGAAGCGAAAATGTCACATTAAGTCACATTTTACAGCATTTTTTTTTTTTTCGCTTTCAGTCACAGAGCTTAATTACATTCTTCAACAAAGCCACACATCAAGATAACATTAGATTAGGTTAGATTATCTTCATCTCACTATCAGTATCTCATTACAGAACTGTAAAGTGTTTTGTTTTTTCTGCCTACCGGAGTTTTTTCCCTTGATATTTCCATCTGGGATTCATTTGCAGCATGCACACCTCTGAAAAAGGACATTAAAAGATCAACAGCAATGTGTTCTCCCAGAAACAACATCCTTGTCACTCTGAGTAGTCCACAGACCCCACTGGTCAGCCTGTACTGGGACTATTTCTTCAGTAGAAGGTAGTTCCAATGAAAACTTCTCAGAGTGAGGTTTGTGGATTATCCAGAACAACCAAGACATTCTTGCTAGAAATAGATGTTACTGTTAAGTTTTTCAATTGTAATTTTTCAACACTTTGAACACCACAAACAAAATTAGGTACCTCCATTGTATTGGGTTGGTGACAGAAATCACAGACATGGACATTTCAAAACTTCAGCACATAAAACCAAAACTATCTGCATGGTTAGATGCCAGTACACTGGGAAGAGATTTTTTTTAAAACAATATTTTTAGTGTATGAAGCCTTATGTTTGGCATGCATTGACTTTGGCCTTAGATGCACACATTATAATGTAAGACTATTTCCTTATACAGGGGACAAACGCCTGTGCTGTCTGGGTGCATTTTCGTTTTGATAGCACCCTGTGTGCTCCTTTTAGACTTTACATATGGGGCGTAGCTGTGTGATGTCTGCACCAATTGTCATAAAACATTTCCTCCTGTGAACATGATTTTAGGACATTTCAAGCTGACCTGAGAAAGTATGCCAGTCCTATAATCACTAAAAAAAATGCTTCAACACACACATGTAAATGGACATACACAAGAATGTGAGTATGCAGTGTACACACACACACACACAAACACTGTGTGAAGTTATACCCACACACGCACATCATATGCACTCACAAACAATGTCAAACCACAACTGAGTCACTTTGCTTCCTGAGGGAAAATTGGCTCCACAAGGAGGGCAACGAAGGCACTCCTCAACTGTTGGCCGATAGCGCTGACACCAGTGCTTTACACACATGTTCTTTGCATTCCCACACGCTCTGCTCACTCTCATGTGCTTGGCATGCCTTTATAAACTCACTGTCCCTCACAAAAAAAAAAAACCTCTCTAAATTGTCAGAGGAAGCAATATAATCAGGAATTCTTCCTACTCTTTTTGCCTGATAAGACAAAAAAAAATTATATGAGCTGCACACAGACACGCACAGAAAAAGACAAGGAGGTGATGTTTAGAGATGGGATGGATGCCAAATGAGCAAAGGTATGCAAAGTTTTTGGCCGTTTATCCACCATAGTTTCCTGTGTGGTCTATATTTTGCAGTTAGTATTACAAAGGCTTTGTTTCAACCCATATCTTTTACTCAGACAAGCAGGGGTCACAGTACAGATATTACAGTATAATGATGATTTATGAGCTAATTCATTACACTGTGACATCCTAGAAAATTCAGAGCAGTAAGATAATATACACCCGTCTGTTTTAGCTGAATCATTTGGCTTTTGGATACTGCTTTTACACTCACTCCATCCAAGTCTGAGACAGTTTTTTCTAAGTTGACTGCCCTTCTCTTGCACTACAAATCCATAGGAAATGAAATGTGACCAAGGGAAATAAAAGAGAAAAAAACCTTTACTTTAATTGCAATGTAATCAAAGCCACAGAAATATCATTCAAAGTTACTAAAGCACCCACAAACGGTACAGTAGATGATACATATTGTGACAAGGGTAGGAGCCTGTCAACTTTTTTTTTTTTTTTTTTTAATCGTCAAAGCTCTGACCTCAGGCTGATCTGTACATCCATTCACCTCTAATGAATGTGACTCACCGTGTTTATAATGGCAGACTTCAGTATGAGCAGGTTACAAGTTCAGCTGTTAAAAGGATGCAGATACAGAGGTGAAGCTAAGGTGAAAGGCTGCTGGGTTCAGCACACACACTAGGATGACATATATATATAAAGCCACACTGACATGCTACGACAAAGGTTCAAACACACACACAGGTCAAAATAATCTGCTGATATCGGAGTAACACGTGTTCTGGTAATGTACCCTTATGCAAAAAGCCAAAATAACAGCTTTCCAGCTTAGCAACTGTCAACAATGCAACCAAAGGCAATGTCATCATCGCATTGGTTCTAAGTTTCCTCCACCCACAGAATGATTTGCCCGGCCTATTTTACTGCTTATATACAGGCACTAACAATCACACATGCAGTGGGATGAAAATGACCGAAACCACTAATCAACTCAGGGCCACTGTGTCGATTCCCACCCGACTTTAGGGAGACAAAGAAAGAAAAAAAAAAAAGAAAGAGAGAGAGTTGTTTGCTCTGTTTAACCAGCTTTCAGTTCCATATCCTTACACCAGACCCTACACCCAAACACATGTGTGGTGGTCGTATCCATCTTGTCATTCGTCATTTCCTATGTCATCAGATTGTTAGGAATGGTGTTAATCTGTGTTGTGGTTGGTTCTATAGGATATTCTGAGTGGATGTTTGGGAATTGCGAGAGACGCACACAAACAGTCAGATGAGATAACAAGCTTCGCACACTGCTTGTGGATATAGACCTACAGTGCAGTGTGGCTGGTTAGCGCAGCGTACAGTATGTGGTCCAGTGGGAGTTGACTGGGAGTATAATTAGAGGCTTGTTTCAAGTGGAACAGACCTTACAGTAACAAGGCTATGACGGTGACAGATTGATGGTGTGTAATGGGAGGTTAGGACAACACTGGAGGTCCTCTTCATGAATGGATGGGCATTTCACCTACTGTACTGCTGCATGTAATGAACACGAGCTGTCCCTGTGTCTGGGAAAGAAGTCCGGGAAAATCCCACGGGGCTACAAATGTGCACATGAAGCATCCAGCTGGCTGACGTACTGACACATTGTATATTTAGAGAGATAACACTTCGTACCCTTTGTTAGTCCTAATTAGCAGGGGTGGATGAAGCATTCAGTTCTTTTACATGAGTAAAAGTAGTAGCTGTGAAAATATTCAGCTGCAAGTAAATTATTTGTTTTCCAAATGATTTAAATGTACAAATTACCACTAAAATGTGCTGAAAGAATGAGAAGTAAAACAGTCATTACGCAGTCAAATGGTCCCTTTCCATATTTTTACTACTATATATAATAATTTTCTATTTATGTGTGTGTTACATTGTACTCGTCCAGATGTTTAAGCTTATTTTAACTAGGGGAAGTGTAATATACATCAGCACATTATCACTGTCTTGTGAAAATTGTAAAAAAGAAAATTGGTATTTGTTCAGCTGAGAGAGATCTAATAGAAAAAACATTCCCGCCATGAAAAACACTTCTTTTTACACCACACCAACAAAATAGGCCTCAACATAAATTACGTTAGTATTTTCTTTTATCTCAGACATATGTGTAGGTATTTCTCACCTGACATGTTACTCAGCTGTTTTTAAAAGCAACATTCAGGTGACACCAAAACATGTCCAGTGAGAAATACCTACACATATGTCTGAGATTTAAAAAAAAAAAAAAAAAAAACTTATTTTAACAGTAAGACATAATGAACATTCTACGGCTCAACATAGATTGATTGAGACTGAATTTTCGAATGGTCATTGGCAGAGGACAATGGAGTTGAACAGTCACCACACATGTGCACAACAGCAGCTGATGCTTGTTCATATGTCGCTCTGGCTCAGGGGGGAGAGCAGGTCATCCAATAACTGAAGGGTAGGTGTTTGAAATTCTGCTGTCTCATAATCATTTGTTGTTGTGTCCTTGGTCTAACACTTCACCTTCCTTACCTCCAGTGCTGTAACTCACACTTATAATGGATCTACTGTACATACTTTGCATATCTATTCAAAGAAAAGTACAATATAAATCTATCCTATTATTTGGTAAAGAAAAATCTTTGTTTGTTGAATGAACAATTAAAACATACTATCGTTGTGACAACAGAATAACTTAACTTGGTATCAGGAATTGCAACCTCACCGAGAAAACTTAAACTTCAGAGGATTGCTTTAATATTTTCAATTTCAATCTTTTTTTTTTTTTTTTTTTTTTTTTTTACAGTGGACATCCTTTAAAAAGAAAAAAACAACAACCAGTATTTCCAGGTGGAAATAGCTGGGAGGGGGGTTTAGTTTAAGAAGGAGAATATCCTCAGTTATAAGGGAATATTTCAATCATCAACAGGTGGACGTACATGGTTTTCCCAAAACAGCAATGGGATTTTCAGTGACCTGAAAAGTAACTAAAGCTGTCGGACAGATGTAGTGGAGAAAAAAAAAGCACAATATTAGCTTCTGTGATGAAGTCCAGTACAAGTATAATGTACAGATAAAATCACACAAATATTCCCAAGGGAGGATTTTGTTAAAGGGCACTGAACCACTACTAATGAGGAAACAAGATAATGTGAGTATAAGTTTACTTAAAACAGAGGAAAATGGCAAGTAATGGTCCTGCCGTCTCTTGTACTGAAAATGATGAAATTCCTGTCTGTGTAACAGTGGTGTGGCACAATAGAAATATTCCATATCAAGCTACACATTATGAGGGATTAATGGAATATAAAAACCCCTGCGGGAAAACAATTTGCCCAGTTTCTGTGGTAAAAAAAAAAAAAAAAAAAGAATATTCTGAAAGATTTAGAACTGTGCAAAAGCTCTTGTACAGAAGCCTGATAACATTTCCAAACTTCCAAATTGCTCACGCTGAAATCTAAATGATTTGTGAGATCCTAACGGCCCAGAAAGGCTCGATTCAGGAGCAACAGAAAGAATAACACAAACAGCTTACAATACGCTGAACCCAAAAACACGGGTCAGCTCCTTTCCCCAAAAACATTCCCTGAAACAAACTCAGTGACTTAATATAGCCATTCCCTGAGGACCCTGCCCTGACCCAAGCTTGACCATGTCCTGACCAAACCTGTGGTCGCTCTCTGTCTCACAAGGATCCTCACTGATGACTCTGAACTCTCAGCAATGCTTTGGCTCAGTGGATCCACTTCATCAAGTCAAGGGATTGCAGAACAAAACACACACGCACACGAGTATGATCACACACGCATGAGCAGAAACACCCAAATACACACACAAGATCACACACACATACACCCCTTTGCACGCTATAATGCTTTCTCAGCATACTCTAGCTGGCTACATTTGCGCAATGGCCAATTCAAAGCAATTATGGTCTTCCTACCAAAACAGGTCTCCTAAGACTCTGTCGGTCCAACTGCTTTGCACAAAGAGCTTTATTTCACTGGACCCATCTCATACAATAAATAAATCATGGATGTTACAGCATAATTGTGATGTATATTTTGCTGTGGTCACATCTTACCATAATAGATTGGATAGATTATGCAAATATTCCTAAAGAATGTTGATGAGATTTGAGATAGACTCCACTGTCTGCCCTCTCTTAAA
The DNA here is from genome assembly GCA_020466265.1 of Siphamia tubifer. NCBI lineage: Eukaryota > Metazoa > Chordata > Actinopteri > Kurtiformes > Apogonidae > Siphamia > Siphamia tubifer. The sequence goes on along the minus strand of CM035803.1, from coordinate 32,463,892 downwards.
TCCCTTTGTTGTGTTTACGTTGTGGTTAATGTCTTTCTAACTTAGATATTTGTATGTATGTGACTGAATATAGAAGACCTATTTCGAGGAAGGACATCATTTCTGTAGAGACTGAGTGTATGGATACATAACATTTTCCACAATCTTTCAACAAAGTTCTCCCTGGAGAGTAATTTTTGGTTTTTTTGACCAACAGTTCCACTTTCAAATCTTCTGAAAATGTGTTTGGAGGCTTTTTGACTATTTTTACTGTGTAATCAAAACAGTGTCGTATATTCTGAAGCTGCAGTACTGTACATTCTAAAATGTTTTAGCACCACTTTTGCTTTCGGCATTAAAAACTCCATGAAATATTCTTTGTCAAATAGGAGGCTTTTAAGAAAACCACCCATTTGTGTTCTGTAATCAATAGAATATGGGTAATATCACTTTTCTTCTACAAAATTTGTGCACAAACAGCAAGTTCACTTCCTGTTTTTCATTAAGAAATTTGCATTATTGTGTTACTCAAAACTCCTCAGCCAACCAGTTAATATGATCCAGGCACCTGAAGGATTCACCCTGTTCCAGTCATGGTCAGCTGGGTGGGGGTGTCAGGGCTGAGTCAGGTCTCACTGGATGGTATCTCAGCTCCCCCAGGAGATAAAGGAAGCCGGTGGAGACAGGGGAAGCCTGGCCGTCTGTGCTCCTGCTGTTGCTGCCACGGCTTTGAAATGAACCAAACAGTTTGAAGAATGGATGGATGGATGAATGTCTAAACCTTTTCTACAATTGTGGTTTACATTTGGTTGTAAAAGCCTGAATCTGCAGTCCACCACAAACGTAATAGTAGCAGTAGAATCTGACCTCAGTCAAACATCAAGAAGGAAACTAACACATTTGAAGTGGAACCAAAAGCAAGAAAAAGTATGTTCTGGTAAAAACTTATTTGAATAGTATAAGAAGAGGATGCTGAGCAGAGGTCCACCCCTAAATGATCTGTGACCCCATTTGGGTGTACAGCGCACCGCTTCACCATCTGTGCCACTACTGTACTGTGTATACATTCTGCTTCGGTCATGATTTGAGTAAATGTCTGTGTGGTTTATGAATCAGAGATACTGAGATTCTGTAGACACCACACCTTGGAAAAATTGGAGCTGTGAATTTTAGGAGGATGGATTTTTTTTATTTTCTCTCTTTCTTCATTATCTGTGTTTGCCTACAACCCACACAGAGATATATATTAGCTACAAAAATACAGAAGATAAAACACAACACCCTTACAGGAGATGAATTCACATTGATGTTCTTAGGATAGTCTATACCACAACCGTTCTGACACACACACACACACACACACACACACACACACACACACACATAAAAAATATATGAAAAAAACCCAAGACATAGACATGACGACCGCATGAGCGAGTATTTCCTGGCCTTTTACTCCTCTACAAGGGAGCATTACCAGAAACATGTCTTTCCAAGATCCACCACATCTGTCTGAGATCACAGACGTAACACCTAGGTCGACTCCACCATCATTTCTTACAGTAAATGTCGCGTCCTCCCCCAGCTTTGTCTGCAGTTCCATGAACAATCAGCCACAACCAGCAATGGGTGGACAGACTTAACTAATGCACTGTAATTGTTGCAATTATTGGGAAGACAAATCAAATCATGAGGACTTAGTTTGTCTTGAAAAGCCAGATATGTGGGTACCAGTCTGATGCCTGTTGACATATAGAGCTGTGACAACCACTTGCGCAAGACTCATCAGTGCCTCGGTTGAGAAATAGGTTTTGACTCACTGACTTGATTTGCAATTGGGGTTTCTGGGGTCATTATCCAGCTGCTTCTGCAGAGTGCAGGCAGTTTGAGAGCACAAAAATTGGACAAAGAATTAGAACACTTTTCACTACTATATCTGATGGAAAAATAGCCCAAAACCCTTTTCCTAATTGTCAATTTTCACTTGAAATAAAGTATTGGTACATTTAAAGACCATTACGATATATAGCACAATCAAGCTACAATATTATTGCATTCCAGGAAATATTATGCTGTCAAGTCTTTTTTTTTTTTTTTTTTTTTAGCTTTTCAGTATACCCATTTTCACTTCTTTTTCAATCAATCATTTCCTGTGCACTTCCAAGAGTAAATTTCAACAAGTTCAAGACGACAAATGGAAACTAGAGGACAGAAAGCGCAATAGTGGTGGTGACAGCTATGCAGACTCTTGATTTCACATGTTTTGTGGTTGAATTGCATTCTGGTCTACTGAGAAAACTGCGAGGATAAGATTAGCTTCTTTGTCTTTCCTGAAATGATTTCCTCCCATTGCAATTATTACAGCAATGGTGGAAATCTACACCAACAGCCCATCTGCTATTTTGCTTTTGTCTAGTAAATCATTTCATAACTCTACATGTAAATGAGGAAAAAAAGTGAGTTTATTGTATTTTGCAGTCCAAATGGAACAAATTAGCTGATAAATAACAGAGATAATTATTAGTTTTCTGAGATACACCATTGGTTTAATGTCTGTCAGAAAATACATTGTTTTGCTCTTTCCATGGAATCTGTCTTCTGTGGTAAATTCTGAAGAAATTTTTAGGTCACATGAATTCACCGCAACGCTTCTCACTTTTGAATTCTGTGCTAAAACATCATGGGGTAAAATCTCACACAGGAAGCACGAAAGGAAATGTTAGGACACCGCTTGGTTATCTGTGGGTGTTTTCAGCCTCATGACCTTTCTAAACAAAAGCAGTAAAGCGGATGTTTCGCTTTCAAGCAATGTTTTTCAGTTGTTCAAAACTGATTTTATCACAACTGTGCAAAATGCAAATAAACTGAACACCAAAAATATTCTGCAGATCAGTCCGTGGAGAATGCACATCTTACAGACCAGGAAGTAGTATTTAAAATATATATATATATATATATATCTAAGGAAGGTTCTAGGTTTGGAGCCCAGAGCTACATGCACAGCAGACAGTTTTTGCGAAGTGAAGTGAAGTCACCTTGGAGAACAATGACGTCTGCAGCTGCATTCCAGCTCAAGTGGTGCTCACTTATGAGCCTGGTAACAGAGTATCCTCATGGCGGTTTGTTTGATTGAACACAGCCTTTCACTTGACTTTGTGGTGAATAATAAAACTAATGCACCCAGCTCTGTGGGAAATGTCAAGCCCGCAACCGATGTTCAATAAACATCCAGCCAATCTGGATAGAGGTCTGGTCAGCGTCAGTAGGCCAAAACAAGGAGGCTTAGCCATGGCACTGACACACACTGTAACCAGGACATCTGAACTTTTCCCCTTTTGGCAGTATTAATCTGGACATTGTTTAAACTAATTGAGATTGAGATAAATCTGTCATTTGGGCTGCATGCGGTCATTGAAGCGAGGTAAAAGTGTTAATGTGCCTGGAACACACCAGCTGAGGATTCCCTTATTTCACAGTTAAGAGGAATAACAGTTGTGCGGTACAAGGGTGTGTGTGTGTGTGTGTGTGTGTGTGTGTGTGCAAAGTTGAATATAGTTCTGCATGCATGTGTGTGTTGGCCAGAGGGAATACAGTGACTCTGAAACCAAAAGAGCCCTGCCCACTCCCACAGTGGAAAGAATGATGTGTTCTTCTGTAAATGACACTATTGACCAAACAGATGCTTGTCTGAGGTGAGACACTGGGCATTGTGTGTGTGTGTGTGTGTGTGTGTGTGTGTGTGTGTGTGTGTTTGTGCTTCTAGGGGAGGGCCAGTAACGCAGCGCATGTGTGAATCATCTTGCATGCAACACTTAGCTATCAAAATATTTTCAAAATCTTTTGCCATGTGTGTTTTCCTGTGTGTGTGTTCATGAATTAGTCGTCCTGCAGATAGCGTTGGACACCATCAGTGCGGCCTCCGGTGGAGTGTTTGGTCTGTAAGGTTTTGATTGTCTGTTGTGGTTCCACTGTGTGTGTGTGTGTGTGTGTGTGTGCGTGTGCAGTGTGGGGGCCAGCCTCCTCGCTGTACTCTCTCAGGGTGCTTTCTAATCACACCGACCACAGAGGAAGTTGTTTATTGTGTGTAGGTGTGTGTCCATGTGAGAAGCTGGTGGGTCCGTATCGTGAGATTGCAGGTGCGGATTCAAGCCATGTTTAGGTTTATGAGCGTGTAAGCGAGTGAGTAAGTATAGTGTGTGAGGGTGCTTGAGCGAGTGTTTTGCGTGAGAGTGTATCTCCCTTTATGTGGTCACTGAATCTTGCCACAGTTAGCATAATTGTGTTTACAGTAAAGCTACTACCTACTTCTGACTGGCTGGGGAACAAACACTTACTGGATCAGAATCAAACAACGGCCAAGTGTTGGAGTGTGGGATTTAAGTAGAGTACTCTTTCAAGTATTAAAGAAGACTTTCATTTCATTTGATTACACAAACGACAAAATCATTCCCACAAGCTAAAACATGTTTTCAACAGTATTAATGTTCTATTACCTGATTTTTTTTTCCTAACCTTTTGACTGTTATGATCTCTCAAAACAATGATTTAAATACCTTTAAATCTGAACATTAGCCTCGTGAACTGGTTCAAACAGTTGTCCCATGACCAAAAGAAAATGAAAAGGCTTAGTTTGATAGATTCAGTGCCAGCTATTTAGTCTTTTGTTGATATTTGCTAACTCCATTTTTATGCAATTAACTTTCTTATGGCCTGTTTCCACCAAGCAGATTAGATTTGGTTTTGTTTTGTTTGGTACGCTTTTTTTTTTGCATTTCCACCACAAAGGGTATAAAAAATAACAGATCCAAACCGCTTAAACCATGATAATGTCCTGCAGATTTATTCTTACATAAAAGACTTACATTTACCACCGAATCTTATATTTGTCTTTAATTCTTGTCTTCCCTTTCTTAGCAGTGGCAACAAAGTTACTGTACACCAGCTAAGGTTAGAAATGACCAGCTCTCATCATAAGTGTGAACTGTGTATATACTGTACAGTGGTCCCTTGTGGGGGTTACGTACTAAAAATAACCTGAAATAGGCAAAATTAGCAAAGTACTCAGGTTTTTTTCTCTATAAAAAGTCCATGTTTTAAGGCTGTAAAACCCTTCACCTTATCCATGAACATATTGGTTTTAATACAGATGGGTTTTGAGGAAATACAGTCGAGGTTCCTGAAAAATTCAAAAGGAGCTGATGCAATAAGCAAATACTATGTGGTTCTTTTATGCAATAATAAAAGGAAAGCTAAAAAAAAAAACGCTGTGGAGGTTGATGAAAAGGAAATCTTTATGCGTATCATGTGAATTAAACTTTAATTTCCAAGATTCTGTCACAACTAATGAAATAAATTACCACAAACACTACAAGATTCTGCTGAAAATCTTCACACACCTAAATCTGTTCATTTCAATTCACATGTTCATTTCACACCTGGTACTAAAGTATGACACTTAACAGTTGACAACTTAACAGACCAATGTACACATCTGAATGGAAATATTCAACATAGAAGCTATATTTTTAGATGTATCCACATTGTTATCAACAGCCACACAGTTAAGGGAAGGCCAGTCATTCTAAAAAAACCAAAAAAAAAAAAAATACAGTGTGGTTTAATGCTTCCATTTTTTTCTCATTTACATTTTTGTATCCTGAGTAACTGCATCTGCTCAGTTTATTTTTGAAGAAATGCCATAACAGGCATAATCATGATGAAGTCTGTAGATACAGAATTTCAACCTTACCCAGAAGTTAAAGTTCTAAAATATTTGAATATAAACAGGAGACTTAAAACTCTATACAAACCTTATAAATAACCTGGAGCAATGTTTAGAGTGAAGCTGTTTCTCTTTCCAACACAAGTGTCTTTGTAAATACACAAGACAACGTCTTTTTGCAAAGAGTCTACACAGTTTATGTTCTTGGCCAGTAACCTGTCTGTATGTATTCTGCACCAAAGGCCTAAAAGAACATTGTGACCGGTACTTTCAGATCTATAACACATTTGTTTAATCTCAAACACACTTGCCTATAGCTCATCTGATGTTTCACACAGTCATCCAGTTCAGATATTACAGGTTTTCCCATCATCATGTCCAGAACCTGATGAGTGATGGCAGTCCGTCTAAAGCCAAGACCTGGGATTAGAGTGCGAAAGTATTTAGTACTGAACGTACTTGGATGTAGCTTATTGAAATTCAAGGATGCATGAACACTGATGGATGGAATGCTGATTGAGATTGATTGATACCTCAAACCATGTTCCCTGCTGAGACTTAATTTTTCCTGTAAACTGTCCTGATTTTGTTGATTTTGCAACGTGAAGAAAACCCGTAGGGCAGATTTGGGGAAATTGATACCTGTTTGCTGGATTACAGCCTTAACAATGAGCCAGCAGTCAACACTTCACGAGTACACATCAATATAGGTTACAAGAAATCTATGAATATTGTGTGTTTTCCCACGTCCTCATCTGTCTTTGAATGTTGCATGAGTTGCAGTCCTGTCAGTGAGTTCATCACCCTGCCTCTGTAATTCTGAACAGCTGTTTGTGTGTGTGTTTAAATATGTCTATGTATGCATGTAATCCTGTGTATATTTAAGTGTGTGTATGTGTGTGTGTGTGTGTGATCCTCTCCCAGACTAACGTTAACCTCAGCACCACACCACACAGACAGACAGTTGTTGATTCCTGGATTCCTCTCTCTAATCTGCTACCGCTGCCGTGGTTTGCTGCAGACAAACTGACGGATCGCTGCAGGGAAATGGCCCTACATGACTTGTTTGTTTCCAATCAGTGGGGGGATTAACATAGAAAAAATTATGGTCTTCCGTCTCAGGTGATGCATCTCCGGCAATATACACATGCATGCCTCCAACTCATAAATGTGGTCTTGCTGCTGGTTAATCCAGCAATAAGCATGGTATTTGAGTTTGATCCCATCCCAAGGTCGGCTTGATTCTGGTAAAAAGGATGTTTGGCAGCTCAGTCTCATGTCAATAACCCTGTGGGTGGAAGTTTTTACTAGTTCTCCGTGTGTGTCCTGTTGTTTAAGTGTGTGTATATGCACTCATATGGTTGTGTTCCTTGGTTGAATATCTTGTGCTGTTACACAAATGTTGAGAGTGCTTCAACGAAGAGTCAAGGCCATTTGTTTATCTGTTCCATTTCACAAACACTTAAATCATCAAGGGTCAAAGTAGGAACAGAGTGATGAAATGCATTTGGGAAGACAAACAAAGCCCGAGGAAAGAATCAAAGCAAGAAACGGCAGATTTCATGTAAAAGAGAAACAGAATCATAAAGGATTACATAATGAATGATGAAGGCACTCGGGGAAAATCACATCATACATCTGTGATCAAAGTGACAAACCACCACTGTCTACTTTTTGGATAGTTCTAAACTGCTGTACGTAATCACCTGCAATCAACTGCAGACTTGCTTATAAATGTAAAAAATGCTCTGCGTGACAGTGAATGTAATCAGATAAGTACAAGTCATGCAAAGGAAAACATACAGTAATGAAAATGACAATCTCTATTCTGTCAATTTCGTAAAAGCACTGGATATACAATAGCTTTTGTGCAAAGAGCAGAGTATTATTCCATTGTTTGTGGCAGACTGGAATAATCTCTAAATTGCTCAGGGACAAGTGTGGGCTGCAAGTCTGGCTTCTGCAAAAGTATGACAGCAGCTTTGCAACAGGATGTTTCACATATCACAGGAAGTGAAAAGGGTCATCTGGGTCGAGGGGGTTGCCCCGAACACACAACACAACATAGTCTAGATAATCAGTAAAACTTTCTATTATGACGGTTGTTTTTATTTTTAGCAATTATTTTGGTCAGTGGTTCTTTCTTTCTTTCTTTCTTTCTTTCTTTCTTTCTTTCTTTCTTTCTTTCTTTCTTTCTTTCTTTCTTTCTTTCTTTCTTTCTTTCTTTCTTTCTTTTTTTCTTTCTTTCTTTCTTTCTTTCTTTCTTTCTTTTTTTCTTTCTTTCTTTCTTTCTTTCTTTCTTTCTTTCTTTCTTTCTTTCTTTCTTTCTTTCTTTCTTTCTTTCTTTCTTCATGAAGTTTATTTGATAGGGATGATACAGATTACATAGTATAACTTCTAGCTGTTACAAACAAACATAAGGAGATTATAGTCATCGCTAGTTTCCATCTTTAGTCCCTATAGTCAGGATTTTAGCAGAGAAAAAAAATAAAGAAGACAGGTAAAATAAAAAAAAATAAAAAAAAAACATTTAAGGCTGCATAAAATGACAATGTACACAGATGTCCATACATCCATAAATACATACTTAAACAGGAATACAGCATATAAATATTTAAAATAACACGAAGGTTCCATAACATTACAGTAAAATCTGAATTCTTAAAATGCTTGTATGTGTGATTTTGTTTAATTCAACCTTTGATATTTTGTTAAGTTTTTATATCTAATATTAATTTTTATTTCTGTGTTCAGAATGTTCTAACCTGACTGTCACCAGATGGTACCACGATACCATCTGGGACCCTTCCACAACCAGTACATTTTCAAAGGAGGGGCCTTATCTAAAATCCTTTCATGTGATTAGATGATCCCGGAACACAGGGGGTCAAATTCATGAGGTCCCAGATTCTGTTCCGTCACGAAAAGCTCAAATTAACCTCTGGTACTTACATTATATTACATGTTTTTAACATTTTTTCAGACTTTTTTAATGTAGCCGATGATGATTTCATCATATGTCAGTGGCTTCATATCCAAACGACGGGGAAATAGTTAAAAAAAAATAAATAAATAGTTTAAGTATCATGTTAGTTACCTGTCATGTGACTATTTCATTACAAATGGAACAACGTGAACATTCGTTTTAAATGTTACATGAATAAAATGACTTATTAACATCATTTCTGCCTGAAATCCATTAATGGAGATATTTTCATCCTCAATGGCAGACTGCATGTTTTCAGAGCCACTCTTTTTTTTTTTACAAGCTGTTTGTAATCTAATGTGAATGTTATAGTTGCTATTCATTTTACTTTCAATGGAAACCACTGGTTAAAGATACAAAAGAGCAGCTTCAAAAAGTTCAAACTCCTGTAGTGTATATGAGACAAGTTAAAGAATTTGGGTCATGACCTGATTTGAGTGCAGACTGGTTCACAAAGTAGTGTAGCACATTTGCATAAAAAATCCAAAGTATAGTTTTATTTTAAAGGTTCAGTTTGTACTAAGGCATCTAAGAGTGAAGCTGGACATTACAACAGCTCAGAGCCCCTCACCTTGTCTGTTGTGTTTCTTTGGTTTAGAGGATATTAACTCTGGTACTAACACAAGTTTCATCGTCATTTAACCCTGGATGTTACCCAGTATTAATCCATAAAGACCCAGTGCAACTTCTGTGACAGTTCCCAATTTTATGTAGAAAACTGGGAACATTTCTTAAGAGATTTATCATCACTGATTGTAATATTATTCTCCTTATTTTGTTTTTTTTTTCAATGTAAATCATGTATTTTCTTATATTTACACAGTTTCAGGGTTTTACCAGTTAAATCTGAGACACTTAATCCCCATTTCGCACCTATACAGGCAAAAAAATGTGTGACTTGTAGAATTTAGGAAAATGCACTTAATACATTTACTTAAACACCTTGATTCTACAAAGTTACAATAATAGGCTCCAAATTAGCTGTTGGGTGGAACCGAGTCTGAGTCAGTATGAACATTTCCCAGACATATTAAAACACAATTCAGCCAACAAGTTTATGGCAACATAAATTAAAACCTACCATATCAAATGTAATACATTTTAAATACTTTTTAAGACATTAAATGTAAATTGAAGGCTTTTAAGACCCTATGGGAACCCTGTATTTAATTTGTTAATCATGTAGTTGTTCATTAAAGCACGGATAAAAGTTGAGGGTTATTATATTGCAGAGAAAATGGGGGAACAATACGTTTTTCAGGAAAGATATCAACAACTGGTGTTTAAATCCACTGTGACTGATCAAACATTTTACTGGTCAATCAATGTTGTAGAAGGTGCCAGTGTTTTCATGTTCACTACGGAGCCTCTGAATATCTAAATGGGTCATATCTGATGACCATGAAAAAGATGATGAACTGGATTTCACACCAATTACACTGGTCTATAAGTAAAATGCTTCCGAAAAATAAGTCTTGAACAATAGAATAGGTTTTAGACCAAAGGAACATTATGATCCATTCACTTTACAGGTTCTTTCTAGTGGAATATTTACTAATCCATTGTATACATGTAACATAAACCAACATATATATGGAATAACACACCATCATATATATTAAAAACATGAACTAACCAGCAATAAAGTCATTTGTTTTCTGATTCATCTTATTCAAATATGTAAGATTTAGCATATTTAATGTCTGAAGCAGATACTTTCTAAAAAGTTATTTACATGAATTGATAGGATTAACGGATTAATGGCTATTAAACATTTTAGATCAGGAGATCATTTTTGTTGCCAGTGCCAGTGACTGGGGTTTTGTGGGTTAGTCAGAAAACAAGAGAGGAAACAGAATTGCGACACACTCTTGCATCTTAACATGGCAGACACTAAGGAGGGAACCCATTCTTTGTGAAGGTATAAATGGTTATAGCCCATTGAAAACATAATTATTAATATCATATTCCATGTCTGCAATAAGATCCTCCCAGCCCTCTAAAAATCTCCTTGGTCAAGACTGTCCACAGTTCTCCCTGAATTAATTTTAAACAATAGTTTTATGGCATTTTAAAAGAGGCCACAAGTGTTGCAGACAAAGCCACAATATTGCATTTACAAACAGCCCAGAAAATGACCTTTTCAGTGCATGAGACTAAGGGCTCTGCCGCTTTTCCATTTATATGAGGGAGCAAAACGACTGGGAACCAGAAAAATCAAGCACAAAATATATGTTGTGAGTTTATCTATTGACTAAATCAATATTTCAGACCAACTAAATGCACAGTAGAAATGAACAATTTGCTAAAACAAACATAAGTAGGTGAAGTCACTGAACCTTGTCTTGTTTAGGTGAAATTTGGTTTTGGACGAATACAGGAATCATTTGCCTTCTAATGTTTTGTGATGCCTCATCATTGCTGATCCTGTTCCAAGACCATTTTCAACCACAGCCTTTTCTCTCTAAACCTGATTAACCTGTTATGTTTCTTGTACTATCAAGAACATCAAATTGTATGCCAATGGTGTCAACTCACATACAAAGTTGGAGTGTCAACTTCTTAAGGTTTCAGGGTTCTGCTCTCATTTAAGTAAGAGTAACGTTATTGGACACTAACGTTTTGTCAAGCTATTAAAATAATTGCTTCACCATATTTGTTAGAAGAGGCTACCATGCCACAGACAGATATTTGGCAAAGTTTCTCTTCTTGTTGGCTATGGAATAACATAAGATTTTTTTTCTTCATATGTGCCCAAACAGCCAGCAGTCCAAACACTCACTGACAGGCTGTGAGTTCAAAATGCCATTCAGGGGGAAAACCAGCAGAAGCCGTTTTAATGATATGACATTATAGATGTAAAGCCATGTGGACCTGACAAATAGAGAATGTGGCTGAGGCTGAGTGCCTTCCTGGTAGTGCTACGTCTCAGTGGTTAGTCTATGCTGTGTGGTCGTATCAAGGCCAGTTTTAAGGAAAACTGCTGCTCTAATCAGAATGTGTGTTGTAGCACTAAGATAAAGATCTTATCTGATGCAATACATTGCAGCTGACACTGGCCTAGTTTGACAAAGAATAACAGAAAGATTGCCAACCATGATATTGATTTCCATTTGAGTGTATAGGGGAAGTTTTGTCATTTGAATTATGGAAAGAAAACATGTTGGTAAATTGCCTGTGGCCTGTGGTCACAACCTAATACACCGCCTCAGCAAACTACAGATACTTTAAGGCTGAGTTATGAGATTATCCTCATTCTACACTGTTTGGCTTCAAGCAACTGCTCATTCTTTTAAATACAATCAGAGAAAGTAGGAAGTAATATGTATGTATCTCCGGAAATCTCCATTATGAGCATCAATTTTGTTGTCTCCATAATACCAAAGAATATCAAGATTAAGAGTCTAAATCTACAGTACATGCAGTGTAGAGCCACAAGTAGTAGCCGCACGATAATGTGGCCAGCAGTGTTGGGCAAGTTACAAAAGTTTGAGAAGTGATATAATGGTTTGAGCATTTTATACATGAAAACTATTCTGTTATGAGACACAGTAACTGTTCCTTTAAATGTGTGCTTTGGTTGTTGCCAGTTATTTTCAATATTGCTGTAACATTGTGCAGGAAAAGACAACTATAAGCATACTTATTATCAGAGGTGGTTAAAGTACTCACATTCTGTACTTAAGTAGAAGTACTTTATACAATACTCTGATAAAAGTAGAAGTACTGATTCAATTCCTTTACTTAAGTAAAAGTTAAAAAAAAAGTATAATTACACAATTGTAATAGAGTACAAAAGTAAAAAGTAAAACTGCATTTTAATTTTTTTGCCATGGACGCAATACTACTTATTTAACCAGGAAAAATCTGAAAAGTTTCAAAAGTATGAAAAACAAAGCATTTAAAAGTGAGTTACTGTGTAGATAATGTGTTTGATAGGGTCACTGTACTCAGTTTTGTGGGTATGGGCATAAAATTTAGAAAAAACTGGGGGTAAAAAAAAAGTCACAATTGAGATAAAATGTCATCATGAGATTTGAAAAAATGCATAATTTTGGGAGAAAAAGTCAAAATTGTGGGATGACTTCTTAATATTGTGAAATAAAAAGTCAAAATTGTGAGATAATGGTCATATAACTATAATATATAAAGTCACAGTTTCTCTCTTTCACTGATTTTCCCTCTGGTGACTTATTTTTCATACTGTCACATCTGTTTAGTTTGAAAACGTAATGAGTCTATTCTGTGAATGTAATGACTATAAAGTACAGAAATTTATGCAAAAATGTAGGAGTAAAAGTTGCCAGAAAAATAACCAACTCAAGTAAAGTACATATACCTAAAAATCTACTTAAGAACAGTAATGAAGTACTTTTACTTAGTTACTTATTATCATATTAAAGAAGAATATTTAACTGAACAATACTTTTCTATATGTTGCCCCACTGTTATGTGTCTGAAAGAAACTTTATTGTATGTTTTGAGGACACATCCTGTATAGTTTTGTCTCATTTACATACTGTGGTTAATAAATGATTAAAGAAATATTCACCGCTGGAAGTGTTTTGCAGTAATCTCTTATACTGCACAGTAAATTTTGCAGTGTTAAATCAACACTTAGAGAGTTTATTTAACTTCTTCTAGAGTGTATTTGGTCCCATTGTCTCCAAATTAACACTGCAAAATCTACAGTGTAGTGACTTTAACCCGCAGGTCAATGAACCAGTCAGCCACAAAAACAACATAAACAAATGTAGGGAAGTGTCTCGTTGTGGTTTCTAGCGACACTAACAAGTCAAACAACTCAGAGTTGAGCAGCAGGGTTCAAAAATTCCTTTAGTAATTTGTGTCATAAATCTTTAAATCCAATTCTCTGCCTTGAAGTTTGTTTCATCACGATGCTATTTCCAGCTGACCAGCGCAGACAGGAATCAGTGTTGCACTGAAACCAAAGTCTATATTTGTGTATTTACTGCATTAATTAAAAAATGTAAATAAAAATGAGAGAAGAGTTCTGGAGGAAGCCAACAATGAATACATGTCAGAGTAAATATAACAATATTTTGTAATTTCCCAGGTATAAATGTTATTATTTAGCTACAGAATGGTATACTTATTGTTCCACTCTACCAAAGGGCAGGTGACGGTACTGTTTTTGGTACTTTTTTATGTGTGTGTCTGTATATCTGTCTGTCTGTCTGTCTGTGTGTTTGTTTGTTTGTTTGATTGTTTGTTTGTCAGTAACGTTATGCAAAAACTACTGTCCCGATTTCCATGACATTTTCAGGAAGGGTGTGAGTTGGCCCAGAAAAGGTCCCATTCCATTTTGGATAATGTAGGTCTAAAGATCAAGGTCAAGGAAACCAAAACTGTTTTCACAGTGATAATAGATAAGACACATCAGGTACAAATATTAGCAAGGCTCAGGTTTGTTGTGCCTGGCATACATACACATACATATATTTTTATTTAAGAGGTGCAGTACACATTAATGCACGCATTTATACATTCTATATCAGTATGAACATGTAAATATGCCAGAGTTAGTGCCAGTGATAGTTTTCATTCATAGAAGATGTAACATTTGAATTTGTTTGTATTTATTTTTAGATAATTTACATTTTATACATATTTTATATTTACTTTAACTCACTGCAACTGCACTTTCTTTCTTTCTTTCTTTCTTTCTTTCTTTCTTTCTTTCTTTCTTTCTTTCTTTCTTTCTTTCTTTCTTTCTTTCTTTCTTTCTTTCTTTCTTTCTTTCTTTCTTTCTTTCTTTCTTTCTTTCTTTCTTTCTTTCTTTCTTTCTTTCATTCCATCCCCCTGCACTTTCATTGTGCCTACAGTATCTCTATTGATGTATAATAACAATAACATCTGAACAGTTAACTTTAAGTGCTTGTAAATGTTGTTATTTTCTGACTTTATACAAAATGTCAATAAGAAAAAATGTGAAAATGTCTAAGAGTTCACACAAGCAGAAAAAGGTGTGTTCAGATTACTTGTTTGTTGTAACTAACAGTCAAATAAATGCATTTTACTGTTGTAAAACAGAGGAAACTTCCAAACACTGGGAACACAATATGTTTAGTCATTTTTCATAAATGTCTTCACTGTCTTTAAGTCATTATCTAGGTCTGGCCCATGTTTACTTGTATGATTATTTAAATATAATTAACCCAACCACTGTAAGAAGAAGGCATCACTATACAAATAGTGACAAGTCAACCAACAACTGTGTCAAATGTTTGTCAGATGGTCAATTGACATTCACTCTGACATGTTAACCTGCCAGAACGCTGCTGCACTTCATTCACTGAGCCAGTTATTGGGCTAACAAAGCAGCCAACCGACCAACCGAAACCACCGATCCATCTCCTAGACATAGGATGGAAAAAGATGAGTGCAAGAGAGAGCGAGATGAAATCAGGACCATATGAATGACATTCCATTTAGTCTCGATTTTGGGTGTGTTACTTGTTGTTGCTGGTGGTTTTGGGAAGTCTGGGAGCCTGTACTGATTTAGGTCTCATATGTTGACATTGTCCTGGCTCAACCTTTTTGTCTGAGTCATCTGTCTTCTGTCACTTCATTGCATCGAGGCCTGCTGATTGAATTAATCATAAAGAAGACATCTAAAGACTAACTGTGATGTATTTTTAATAATCTATTAATACCTTTAAGATATGACTTATGTAGACTAAAGGCTCTGTTGCAGGTGTCCTCATGAAGATTATTGTGTTGATCATTGTTACTTGTGACTCTGGCCAGGTGTCAGCACATTTTAGTGGAAGCTGCCTGATCCATTTGGCATATTTTATCCATGGATTATACTGAGGATTGAGCTTCTGTGATTGCGTACAACTTAGATGGGGATTCCCTCTGTGCATGTGCATCTACTGTAAGTATATGAGTGATGAGGCGTTGTTCATGTGGTTTCATGGATGCACGCATCTTTGTGTGTCTGCCTACATCTGTATTGTCTCTATCTGTTAGCCTGATTTCAACCACAATTTTCCCTCTTTTCTTTACTTTATTAACATTCCCTCCTCCTCTGGGTGTAATTTAGAGTTTTATGATTAAATCTGTGGGCTAACCAGTGATCAGAACCCTGAGTACTGGGTCTTAGCGGGAAATCTGTTGGGATACAATAAAAAACGGAAAGGAAAACAGTGTATTACATGGACGTTTAATGATGCCTGTGAGGATTATGTAGAATCCAATAATGATCAAAATGAGTAAATGAAATGATATAAACATGTGCCACAGTTTTATGCAGGAATAATCTTTCAAATTGAAAGGGAAATCATTTGATGGGTTTAATATATAATGCACATTTTCTACCTTTTTACTCCCTCTTTTGGGGTTTTAGTCTATTTTGGTTTATTGATTATATATAATGCATAACATATTAAACTTTATTGGGTATAAAACTATAATATCCTGGACTTTTTCCAGTCTCTGTGTGGAGAGGCAGTTATTTTTGGTTTGTAGGCTTCCAGGCATCCAAAGATTAGCATTAGAGTATTCAATATTTGTATTTTTTTTTTTATGAAGGGAAACCACTATTACAGTAGTCCAGTGTTTCTCAAACACTTGGGGGGGGGGGTTACCAAGGCATGCTAGGGGATGTCTCCTGGACATCTTTTTCTTCTTCAGATTAGAACATGTAACAGGTGGAAGTAATGTAGCTTTAGAGAACCCTGGACTCTTTTTAAGGACATACAATAAACAAATCTATTGTTATGGTGATCTGTCACTAGACGAGTAAATGAGTTTAAGTTTGGATAATATGCAATGTTTTTGTTTTTGCACAGTTTGTAGAGTTCATACGTAAATGTTCTGGGATGTGCAATGTTGACAGGCTCATTGCAGCCACTGGTGTTGTTTAAATGTTTATCTTTGTTCACAAAATTAATTTGTTTTTCTAAAACAAAAGTAACTTAACTGTCATAGTTGTAAGATGATTTGCATATTTCCCATTTTTTTAAGAGGGAGCAGTCTAGTTGAGTTTATTTGAAATTGTCCAAGGAAAAATCAAAGTTATTGTAAAGTATTGTAAAGTAAAAAAGTATTGTTACGATATTGATATTTCTTGCAATCAAAGTTATAACTGTTACAATGTTGTTGGGGTTGAGGGAGGGCTGGAGATTTTTCATCCTCCAAAAAGGGGGGGGGGGGGGACAAAAAGACTGACAACCACTGCACTAGCCTACTTAAAATTCAACAACTATAAGAGCACATCACATTGTCTTGAGAGAAATCATCCTTTCAATGTTCAGCCATGTTCCTTTAATTGCATTTAATCTAAAATGTTGTGACTTTCTGAAGCAAGTTTGATTGATATTTTATGTGTGCTATCCATGGTGCTGAAGCCAGACCAAAAAGGGCAAGTGTGAGGTCAGGGGGGGGTCACTATAAGAGTTAGAAAAGTTTAGTTTGTAATGAGTTACAGCTGATATATGCATTTCCTGTTTTTAATAAAAGGCACAAGATTTTAATCTATCTTTGTAGCCTGAGAGAAAAATGATGACAAATTGTTGTAATTTTCATTTGCAACATGTCAATTGATTAAATACTTAGAAATAGCTAAAGGCTTACAATTTTTTCAGACATAGACAGTCTGACACACACACACACACACACACACACACACACACACACACACACACACACACACACACACACTTTGCCAACAGCTCATGCAGGAGATGACACAGCCTGGTTACAGTAATAACCTTCCTGCTATCTCACGCCCATATGTCTGCAGTACAGCCTGTAAATCTCACTCTGTTATTGTTTTAATAACACTAATGTTAGCATTAGCCAAGTGGTAAAAGCGTCAGACATCAAAAGCTTGAAACATAGGAGCTGTATTGGGGTGAAGACAAAGGGCGAGGGCCCAGCTTGTAAAAATAACTTAAAAGTGCTGACTCAGCAAAGGATCGTGTACATGTGCGTTATGTAGTTTTGCCCGTAAGTGTGTTTATTGATATGTGTGGGCACAAATACATACATTGATAGTGAGTGTGTAGATATTTAAATCTTTGCAAGCGTGTGAAGCACCAAGTAATCTGACTGCTCATAATAACGGCCTCCAGCTGCTCTGTAAAACACACTTCTCATGGCTCCATTTCCTCCAAACCACAAAGTCTCATAAACCTAAGCACCCATAGTTTGCTAATAGCATTAACTTCTATATTGATGCCGCTGGTGCTGCTTATTGGGGGAAAAACACCCAGATATATTTTCCAAAACATGACTTTGTTTTTCTGCATCTACAGCTCCACCTCTAAGCTGAGCCACAGGGAGAGGACGCTGAAATAATGTCTGGGGAGATGCAACATCATTAAAGTGGAAAAAACTAGAATAAGCAAAAGACATGAGTAAAAACCGACATACAAAAAAATACAAGTCAGCAATCTATTTCATTCCCTCTGACATTAAAATCCATACCTACTTTGACATGGATTGGCTCATTTCTTTTCATTGCTATAGGCCCTTGTGTTTTTACATATGTGAGTAATAAAATAAGCTGGTAAGTTCTCCACTTCTGCCAAATGGTCCTATTTTATGAAGCACCGAGTATAGCGAGCAAGTAAAATGCTTTGTACTCTATATGGACAAAGCGCAAATGTGTTGAGAGCACATTCGTGGGAGAATATGTATGCGTTCAGAGTGGGGATGCAGTGGATGCCAAGCTTTCCATAGTGTTTACTGACACAACACATTTTAATGGTTTCGATTTGGTGCCAAGCCTTGAGAAATTGAGTCACTTCAAAAGAGTGGCACACTACGGAAGTCTATTGTTTACACTTACAGCTAAAACTATTTCAATGTGAACCAGAGTAGACCTATGGACACCAGTGTCTGGAATTTGAATTAAACATGTCCCTACAAGACCATGTTTTGAGTACTAATGTTTTAGTACTATTGTCATTGCTTGTGAGATATTTCGTAACAGGCCAAATATTTTCTGTACATTACGAAAAAAAAAAAAAAAAAAAAATCTGGCACTGAAAATCATGTCAAAACTTGAAAACTAATCATCTCCTTATGCACTTTCCTCAAAACCCAGATTTTATTTCAAACTCTTTGAACAATGAGCTGAAAGCCGTGTGAGGTCCCAGCATACAGCACAAACGTGTGAGCCCCAGCCATTCTCTGGCCATATGCTGGTGAACGCCCAAGTACAGACAATAGAGGGATTGTTTGGCCTCAGTTCTAACATTAAAAAAGTTTCTTTCACACATGCTGTGGGGGCTTCATGGGAGACACATCACCACAGTAATCAAAACGTCTTATACATATTACATTGAAGTAATGAAATTCTCATCATTATTCTCATCCCATGCAGTCTGTTTCTTGTTTATTCTGCAGGTCGCTGTGTGCTGTGGTCCAAATGTCTGCTGTGAGTTAGCGGTGCTGCAGCAGCAGTGGGCGGTTTCTCTATACAACCTATCTCTGTAATGAGATGGTGGGCTGCTCTGACCAGCGCTGCAGTGGGGTAAAGGAGCAGCATGACTTCACTCTCTGGTCATAATGCCATTAAATTTTCCAAATATTGTGAACATTATCAGATTGCACATCACCATAATATTACAGTCAGGGTGGCCTGTTTATCAGGTTACATTATGATCTAACTGTGTGAAGTTTAATCCTCCAGCTCGTATCAGGTAATATCAGTACACATGAAACACTGTTACAAAAGTAGGTTTTAATTAAAACATACACAAACATAAATAAAAAGAACACTGAATGAAAAAAAAAACTATCAGATGAAATCAGATGAAGATCTTACAGGTATTCTACAGTTTTGTAGATGAAACAATATATCCATATTGCTTTTGGCTAGGCAAGTGCACACAGAATCGTCAAAATCAAGATACATAAATATGGAATTAAAAATGAAGCCCCTGTGTTTTAATAACAAAAAGCGTGTCTAATATTTCCTCTAAGTGCTGCGTAATGAATGTCATACAGACATAAAATATAAATGATTTTTTACAGTCGAAAGGTCACTTTAACAGTGACCTGTCTCTGTACTTCTATAGCTAATAAATAAATATTTAGTGCATATTCCCATTTACCTCACTGACGAGCCAAATGAAAAAAAAACTTAAGTTAATGATGAATCAAACTCAATTTGATTCATCTAGTTAAAGACAAGTCTATTTATGTTATTATTGGTCAGACAGTCCAGCTATCTGCATTGCTTGTTGATTGTCATGAATATTAAACTGATGTCATTTTGTTAGATTAAAATGACATTGTCATGTTATTGGCTTCAGTGAAGCAGGCCACTCTTAAAATGTCACTAATTTCAAAGACAGACAACTGGATAACAAAGGAGTCTTTAGCAAAATGCACAACCACTTTTTTTTTTTTACACTACTAGTACTGCTTAAACAAACGTCCAAGTAAAATCATTCATGGTCTCAGATTTGAATGGTGCCTCAGAGATTTTGAGGGTGAAATAAATCAAAATTTAACTGCTTATTGCAAATTATACCGATGAGTTACTTACTGTGAGGACGCCTCATTGCCTGCCTTGTTCACACTTACACAACTTCTCAAGAAAACATTTGTGCATGCACTGCTGTGGGTCACAGACAGGTCTTGTTATTTTTAACCGGTTACAATCTGCTAAGTGTAAGCAGATGCTCTATCAGCTGAAATGTTCCCTGCAAACAGTTCTAATATTCACCAATGATAAATCTTTTCACAATTCACTTCTTGCCAACATTTACTTCCTTAGTTGCTTCCTTGTGGTTTATTTAATTAGTGCATTACACACATGTCAATACTTAAACCTACAGATGTTGTAATCTGAAGAGAATGTAATGAGCATTTCCCATGTAAACCACAATACCTAAGAAAAAAAATCCAGTGCTATTTTGGATAAAGTTGAGAGTTTCATTAAGCCCAGTTGTGTGATTTGTGATTTTTGTGAGGGCTTGGTGCCAAAACAAGTTTATCAACGATGACAACCTATTCCCTTTCATTCTATTCTCTTTTTCTTAGAGATCCCAAAGCTATTCCATGAAGAACAGAGTAAAAAAAGGATAAACAAACAATGCATCTAAAAAAAAAAAAAAAAAAAACACTTTTTTTTTTTTTGACAAAATCAACATAAAAAATATCACTAACAGTGGTTCTTTGGCATTCAAATGTTCAGTAGCATGTCCGCTCCCCATGTTTATATCTCAGTTACCCGACTTTATGGCCCCAAAATATGTCCCTTCGCCCTCTGGGTCCAGCAACCAAGCATTGGATACGTTAACATACAAGGCGTCTCCCTCCTCTAGCCGGACCCCTCGGCCCTGCTGGGCACAGTACATGTTATAACTCATGTTGCTCCAGCGCATGGTGCTGCCTGTCTTCATCAGCAGTACACCTTTGCTGTTGTGTTTGAAGCTGTCATGGTAAACATACTGGATGAGCTGAGTATTGCTAACATCCACGCTTGGGACCCCCGTCTGACTGTTGTCCTCTGGTAAGTACTGATAGTAGCGGAAGCAGATTTTGGCATAAACATAGTAGAAACCAGACTCCATCACAAGCAGCTTCCCTTTGTGGTAGTCCATCCTATGGCGATATCCATGCACCTCATCCCAGTCGATGGTGATGGCCGTTGGCTCTCCCTCTGCACAGCAATAAGAGTAATGGAAGCAGAAGTTTGGGTTAATGCATCCATCACTTATTTAGTTTAGAAAATATGTTGATCATTTTACCTTGTTTACCCTTAAATGTGTCAGATATTAGCAATATTACATGAAATGTCAATTCATTTTTTGTGTTTTATGTGGAGTTTGTGTTGGAGTCTGTTTTGTGCAAGAAAATGATCATTTGTTAACATTAACAAAGAGTATTTCTAATGTAACACTGACTTTGTTGACTACATTAATGACAGAAGCCTGTACATGCATGTATATATGTAAAGGACTGTAGTCATGTTTCTGTGAAAGTCCTTAAAGTCACTTCTCAGTTCTCATAATGTTACATGTTGTACCTTTAACATTAGTTTTAATTGTGCAAAGTATCAAGTAAATGCATAAGTTCAATAAAGACTTAGGCACTGCGTACTCCACTTAGTTACACAACATAACAGTCATTTTTTTCTACATCTCATATCATTGTTGTTCTTACTGACACACCTATGTTCATATGTAACCTTGAATGTTTCCTGGTTCAGTAAACTTGTCTGAATACTTGCATTACAACTCTCCCCAGTGTGGGTATTTCTGACAATGACAAACCAGACTTACTCTTAGAGTACTCCTGATGCGCTCTCACTGGTAGATGAGCAGATGGCAGACTTTCTTTCTGGGTTTTGCACCGTCTGTTTTTCCGTGTGTCTCTCAGTGCATTTACCACGGGCTCTGTTTGCACCTCCTACAGAAAAACAACATTTGTTTTACAATACTATATGACAGATGAAAGACGAATATGCTTCATGTAGTTGATCTGTGTTTGCTGATCATGGTACTTTGAGAATTTTCCTGGTTTGAAATATATCCACCACACGACAAACTCATCAACATGTCCCACAAATTACTCTTTTTCACAGCGACAATACAATTTTGACATTCTTTACCACAGCTTTGATCTGCTGTCTCATTAAGTGACTGTTCTATTGAATTGTGTATCTGAAAACAGTAAGTGTGTGAGCGTATAGACTGCATGTCTTTGTGTATTATCTATCCCTTTTTGGCTTTCTTGCTCACTTCCCATTACAGTTGTGGTTCCTTGTGGCCGTAGGCAGTGACAGCGAGACCTCCTGGTCCGTGTAACCTTTCAAATAGATTGCACGTCTCACAGATTTTGCACAAACATTTGGAAGGAATTCAACTTCGAGTGATGATTCAATTCAAGACTAATGACGTCACTGTCCCCAGTCTGAGGTGGGACATCCTCCTCAGGCAAAATGGAGCATATATATATATATATATATATATATATATATATATATATATATATATATATATATATATATATATATACTCAAGGAAAACATGGTTTCCAAGCAAGTAAACAGTTACTGCACCAGAGCTGCCAACTCTGTTACACATCTGGCATGAGATGAAGATACCATGAATGTTGTGTTTTCTGACTTTACCTCTGCCTCCACCAAACAGACTCATAAAAGAGATTGTGTTTAAGAAATACATGACTTTTATTTGAAAGACAATCTGGCTCAGGGGTAAAATGTGGATTCAACTACCGATGACATGAGTACATGAGTCTGATAATTGTGCACTTGTACATCAACAGATTTATGAGAATGACTGTAATTATGAGCATCTGTCAAATGTCAGTGGAAAGTATATTAAGTCTCATTTTATTCTTTTATTCTTAGTGTTTTTATTACATTCGAAGGAGTTTTAACTTGTTGCTCTGATCTAAATTCTCAGGTATGCTGGTGGGATCATCTCATCTCTGAGCCAGCGACTAAAAAAAAAAAAAGACAAAGCGAAAAAGAAAATGTTGGCAGGGACACTTGAACTTAAAAAACACACACACGGCGCATCGCAAAGCAAACACTGCCACATATTCCAAGTGAACTCAACACCTGACACACCATTAGCACATTTTGCAATGTGCACCTGTGCTGCCCTAATATTACAGAGAGTTATTTATTCACCGCCTGAATCCAGACAAATTTGCAGGACTCTCAAACTAAGATTAGCACTCTCTGTCTTCCAAAAACAATTTACTGCACAAACATGTTTATGGAGCAGTGTCTAGGAATGAGACATGGGTAAACAACGTCTTGCCAAGGCTACAAAGTAATTGTGAATGCTGTCCCAATTGGCTCTACACTGTGGGCTCTATCTTGATTTGTGGTCACACCGCGTCACACTACTTTAACCAGAAAGAAAAGATTATTTAAACAAAGTAGTAGCAACTTGGCAGCCTTCAGTGTTGAGTGGAAAATAAAGAGCAGAATGGTGACAACCACTCTGCACCAGACGCCGTTGCTACATGAATAAGAAATGTCCGCCTGGAAACGTGCATTCAGCGATGGCCGACTTGATTACATGTGCATGGTTCTGCAACACCACAGTGCATGCAGTTCTTTAGCTCAACCCTTTAACTATACACCACATACATAATTCAAAGTCCCTATTATGTTGATGCATGGTCTATGAGATGCGACAACGAAACAAAAGACCGGCCACCCTGGCAGAACCTCTCTTCATGTTTCAAAACGTTTTATCCTAACGTAATTGTATCAGTCTCCACTAACTCTAAACTAGAAGTTGACTTTTAAAGACCAATGTGACAGGAAATCACTGGTTATTATTTAGTCTATCTGAAACTATACAGGTGTTGAACTGAACATCTGAGCAGAATAATTCATATCTAAATATATGCTTTGATCACTAATCTTCTGTCACAGTATATAAGACATCACTTTCTACTACAATCGTTTATGCTGTTACACAAATGTCCTTCCACTCATAACATGAAGCAATAGAATTAAGGGTGTAACAGTGCACTCCTTTGTATCAAACTGTTTTGGTTCAGGACAATACAGAGGTGTAGTGAATGAAAACATGTAGCCTATATGGAGAATACAAACTCTTGGGAAGCAGGTTGGCCACAAGCAGAACCCCATGTACAGGGTTTCCCCTATATATATTCAGCAGCAGCGCTGTGCTGTTGAATTCTCAGTAACACTGCGAAAACAAAAACACTTTATTTTGAGGTTGGAGCGCCAATAAAGGGGAATAAACATGACAACGAAGATTATCAAACTGAAGACCCCTGTACCACAGCATACAAACTGAAATGTTTCTGTACCATTACACCCCTAAACGGAACAGTAAAAACACTGCTGTAACTTTTAAAAGTCATAAAATAACATGAAGTGATAAAAACTACTTCACTCATGCAGTATATATGATCATGTTGAATGCTCCTATCTAAAACTAAAAATACCACCAACCTACAACATTTCAGAAGGAGCCATTTTTACACACTGAGCTATTATTTTCCTTCAAAACCAGTCATTTTACTTGTGAAGCCTGATATTATCCATTGGCCTCTATCAGAGCACAAGTTCTACTGATAGCAATAACCCACATTGGCGCCAATTCGTTGGTTTGTCTCTACTGTTGACATTCAGATCATGAGCGATGTGTGATTGAGGACCCTATGTTCTCACCGTTCCTGATATCCCCCTAACCACAGCCCCAGGCCTCTACATCCTGTCTCACATCAGAGGAACGCTGTGTCCTGCCCTTTAACACTCGTCTGGTCAGTTAGCAGAGAGCAGCAGTGTCCTCTGGGTTGACCCAAACATAAGTGAGTATGGTCCAACAGGACCCGTCACCCTGACACCTCATAAGGCTCCCAGCATGCCTCTCTCCAGTCCATGGGAAACGGCCGAGGGCTCACAATGACACAATAAACTCCTCAGTCCAAAACAGGCTGGGTGGTTTGCATAAATCCTCCACTAGGAATACCCAGGGAAAACACAAATATATTATTTCAAAGGAACTTAAAGCATTATGGGAAACCAAACACTACTGAAGAGAAGAATTCCCTTTTATTCTGTGTTGCTTTGCTTCCTGGATGGTTTTTGCTTTCGTTTAATGAAATCTCTGCCAAAAAAAAAAAAAAAAGGGTGGTGACTCCAAAATGGTTTAATGAATTAAAAAAGAAAAAACAGCAGGCGTTAAACATTCCCGTCTTATATCTCCCCATGCTACTGCTGATCATTATAGGAACACTGCAACCACTGACGCCAGTGAATGACTCATCCATAACTGGTGCATTAAAAATGTGAACAGCAATTAATCAAACCTGTTAAAAATGATCCTAGTGGAAAAAACATGACAAACTATGATATTTGTTCATATATGAGGGGTAGAAAGGTGTTTTTCCTGCTGTGGTCTGGCCTCTCCCCAGCCTCTGTAACCACCTAGGGTTTGGTGCTGGCTTTACAGAAGCTGTGGTATGCACTGAAAACACACCCATGAAAAAAAAAAAACATCACTACTGTCAGTATGAAATTGCAGATGATTACCTATATCCAATTTTCACTTCTTTAATTGCTTTAAAAACAAAACCACGTCATTACATGTATTGTACTTCCTCCCTGACACAGACAGGAGGAAGTACCTTGTAGACTTAAAAACATTTTTTGAGTAAATTATTGTTGGACTCAGACACATTTTAATTACCTCTATTGCTTTTGACTCAGTTTGCCTCAAGTGACACAGTTCATCACAGTAAATCAAACTGATACAGGTATTACATTTGATTAAACACACAGTAAAAAATGTCTGCTGTTTGGGGCCTTTCAATCAAAACAATCCCAGAAGATATAGTTGATGATGTTGTGAAGAACATCACAGTCGTTTGACTCCCTGATGATGACATGATTTGTGGTATTAAGGTTGTATTCACAATATATTTAGTCAAGTATTCACATTATGTCGTCATTATATTGAGTACAGGACGATACGTTCTGCTGTACTGGCACCAAAGGCAGCAAGTACAGACTATGCACTACTTTCTACATTGCAAAATCTATACATGTTCCTGCTTTTTGTGCCTTCATTCTCACAGACTTTTTGATGTTTCACAGATGGTACTTGTAATGCATCAAATATTGCAGAAATCTGGGCAGTATACCATAATAATGTCAAATTGTGAGTTACACTGTGGTTCCCATCCGTATTTTATTCTAATGAAAGTTCCATTAGTAACAAAATGACATTGTTGACAGGCGACCAAGTGACACAAGTCATTAAACTGAATGAAAACTAAATAAAACAGATTTCTTGTAATTTGTTGGAAATATTTGACATGCATATGCCAAGCTATACATAGGTCTGTTTTTGTATATACAGTACATACAGTACTATACATTTGAGCAAAAAAAACAAAAAACTACCCTGGTAATCACCGTTAATAACATGGTTTTCAGAGGTGGAAGTAACGAAGTAGAAGTAGTTTTAGGTATCTCTACTTTACTTGACTATTTATTTTTCTGCCAACTTTTTACTTTTACTCCCTACATTTTTATATAAATATCTGTACTTTACACTCTTTACATTTTCAGAATAGACTCGTTACTTTTTAAAACTAGACAAATGTGACAGTACGAAAAATTCATAGTCATGAATCAGTAAATCAGAAATTGTGACTTACTATATCATAATTTTGACTTTTTCTCTCAAAATGTAGATTTGTTTTATATCATAATTATCCTTTTTTTTTTTTTTTTTTTTTTTTGATTTCCTATTTATGACTTTTTAATTTTTCCTAAATTTCCTGTCCATACCAACACTTAACTGAGTACAATGACCCAATAAAACACATCATCACACACTAACACCCTTTTAAAGGCTTTATTTTTGGATATTTTTTTATTTTATTTTTTTTTTTTACAATTTTTCAGGTTTTTCTGCTTTATTTATGTATTCATTTATCCAGAGCAAAAAAAAAATGCAGTTTTACTTTTTACTTTACTGTAAATTTGAAGTTCACACCAGAAGCTGTACTTCTACTTAAGTACAGAATGTGAGTACTTTGACCACCTCTAATGGTTTTATATAAGTATATTCTTTACACTACATTAATAAATTAATGCAAATGGTCAACAGAATCTGTGTGTGTGTGTGTGTGTGTGTGTGTGTGTGTGTTGTGCTGGGGTTAAACTCAAACTCACCTCTATGGGTCGATGTGGTGCTGTGGACAAATCTACCTGGAGACAGAAACAGACACACTGAGGTTAGAGGGGTCATTATATATAAATACATATTTTAAAAAAAGCACAATCTACTACTATAAATGTCTCCTTGGCAGGTGTGAGTGGGAGGAATGTTTCACAAAACTTACAGGAAGACAAGCAGCAAGTTTGGATGTTTAGGCGTGTGTGCGTGTGGGAGTGGGGGTTAAGTTATTTTCCGTATGTCACTGCATTCCACCGCAGCAGCCAAAGACAAAGTGATTTTGAGTTTGAACAGTGGGTCTTATTTAAAAGGCTGTTGTCTTTGAATAAATCTGTGTTGATATTATAATAATAATAATAATAAAAAAGTGTTCATTAGGCATTCATGCATGGACACTAACAGATCCATATATATCAATCTAAAACAATAAAAAAGACACTTTAAAGGAACAATTTAAGACCTGTTCTGATCAGCACATTCCTATATAGGCACGGCACTGTGAGGATCCCAGTTTCCATCTCCAGGAAGTCTTACAGGTGCTGAGGGGAGCTGATGATCCAGTGCCAAGCTCGAGTCCGCACACAACTACTGACTCACACTAAAAATTGCTAGCATATGCAGCTGTCATCAGATTTAGTCTTTAGGCTGTGTTAATCCAAAAAACAGACCAACCAAATACATGGAGTGCTGCCGGGTGTTTGGAGAACTATCCAATCACTACTAAAAATCTAAACCTGCATCCTTCTCCTTTCATCACCTAATGACATCCATACCACATACATCTGTTATTACAAAACTGTAACTCCAGCCATCACAAATTACATATACTCCCCTCTCACTGGGGTTTTTACTCTTTTTGCCTCCCTCTTTTTTCATTTTCTTTTTTCCTCTGGCGTATATCCAGTACATAACTAGCTACTACCGCACTGCAATGTGTTTATGCCAAGAACAAGCCAGAGAAATTTAACACACAAACACTGTGAAAAAGTCAAACACAGACACACAAAGACAGACAGACAGACAGACAGGAGGAGAAAGATGCTCTCCAGGTGAACTTAACACATCCTGACAGCAGAGATGCGGTCTTCTTTCTTGGCTGGTTAAGACATGAAACTTATTCAGCTCTGAAACCACCATGAAAAAGCCTAACAAAAACAATCATGGCAAAATGTAGCAAAATGTTATTTTTTACAAGATCACAGACACTGTCCAACCTGACAAAAGAAATGGTCCTTGCAGAGATACACTCACTCTGACACTATCATTACTAGCTGGAGATTCAAACATTGTCTTCTTTAACTTGTGCCAAAATTCTGCCACTAAACTCTATTTAAAAAAAAAAAAAAACAGCTCTGCTTGCACTCAAAGGTTTATAAGTTATGACACATATAAATTACAAATAGCTTGAACCCCCAGATGGCATGTAAACATCCGCATGAAATACTGCAGGCTCGGATCCTCAAGTGAAAACATCTGTATTTTTGCAAACAAGACATCTCGCAAGACTGACATTTGTATTTGCAGAGGAGCCTGTATTGAGAAGTTGAGATGTTATCACCTCCTAAACAGATCTGCAGAGCTTTGAGCTGTGCTGCAGCCCCTGGATCACAACTTGCTGAAATCACTAATCTGCGTGGAAAATTTCACCAGGCTTTCGTTAGATGCTATCTATCAGTCGTGGTGTTTTTATAAGCGAGGGTAGAAGTGTTTAAAGTGTGTTTGCCACAGAGGCGCTGTGCCTTCAAAGACAAGTCAGAAATGCATGAAACCTTGACGCACGAAACTGCACAATTGGCTCAATGTTAAGACGTTTTTTTTTTTTTTTTCCATATTTCTTCTATAGACTGCATCTACTTCTAAACACACAGGCCGATAGTTTTATGTTCATCTGATGTTTTATGGTATTATAAAAGTGCGCAAATGTTGCCGGACTGTCTTGTAGCCATGTTATTAACACTTGGCAATCGTTATGGATAAATATTTACGCGCGGATCCAAACTTTAAGTAAGTTTACGCGTGCTCGCCAAGTTGAACAACCCAGCAGTGCGCAAAGGAAATCACAACCCAAACCACATTATAGTGTCAAACCGAGCTTACCTCTTGCAAATAACCTGTCAAATGCAATAAGATCGCCACGCTGGAAGCCACCTGGAGCAATCCCATTACAACAAGTGTCCCGAATAGGAGAGGCCGGTAAGTGGGCTCCGAGCTCTGTACCGGGTGGAAGCGGTGCTGGCCCGTCTCCATGTCGACGGTGTTCCGTAGGTAGCCTCTGTACTCGCCGTGAGTAGCTGCCATGGTGCGCGCTATGTGAGTGCCTTTCAGCCCCAAACTCGATGCAAGGAAGCAAACTGAGTCTTCAAGAGTCTCCTGGAAGCAGCGGTGGGTGGGCTGACGGTGCGCGTTCGTCTCCGTAGCCAATCAGAGGGGCGGTTTGGTCCTCACACACACACACACACACAAACGCGCGCGCACACAAACACACACGTACACATACACACTGAGACTAGACTGACTTCAACTACTCGCAACCAGACCGACCTGAGTGAATAACAGGTAAGGCGAGCCCTTTATGGCTTCAGAGGCACTTTACCGAAAAGTATTATCACGTGATCCACCCCCTTTGTGCGCGTCCACACCCCCAGAGTTACGCACCACAGTGTGTGCGTCTGTGTGTCCGGAGCGGAAAAAAACTACTTAGAACCATCAGTTATGACTTCATTCAACATTTATTACATGGTAAGACATGAAAAATACAACGAACTATAAGCTATTTAAAACAGGGCAAACAAATCATGTCTTCCTCATTTGTAATCCATAAAGACACACACACACACACACACACACACACACACACTGTTGACCAAAAGCATCTATTGATCTAAACAAGTATTCAGAAAATGCCTAATCTCGCCCCTATTTTGTGCCAATCTCAAGTTTCTATGACAACCCGTTCCTGAATTAGAGCCAATAATAGGATTTTTCACCTTTCTGCTAAATGCAACCTTAACCTTTGACCTTTTGCAATATTGATCATTTTTATATATGTGTCAGTGTGTGTTATATTATGATAATATATCCAGTATTGTTTAAGTTATAGCATGATATGTCTATGCTTGACACACATAAACAGTGTTACAGAAGTTAATTTTGTGACATGGCACCTTTGACCTCCAGAAATCTCAAAAACCATTGGTCATAGGTTATAACACCAAGTATGAGAATTGTTGAAATCTTTATTCCACATCATATGGTACCAATCTGAAAGTTCTGTGACCCTCTGTTCTTGAGTTATAACCGATAATGTGATTTTGTTCTTTTAGTTAATTGTGACCTTGACCTTTGACCTTTACTCAAATGCATCATTGCATCTGATGTGCATTAGCTATATGTATATGTCCATGTAATTTCATAGTCATATCTCAAGTATTCATTGAGTTATATCATGATATGTCTCTGTGGACACATACCCACAGATACACACACACACACACACACACACACACACACCGATTATAATAATTTCTCCCAACCAATGTTGGCCGAGATAAATTATTAATCCAGCGTTTTTCATCCTTGATGTCTGGAGCCCACGTGGGGTCACCTGCAATTTAAATGGGGTAGATTGAAATTTCTAGTAATTGAAAAAACAAAAAAACTTAATAATAAATATGTGAGTTGACAGACTATCACAATCCATAAAAAGCATGACAAACTGTGAAGCTGAAAGTGAAGCACTGTGGTACTGTTTGTCTGTCACTTGTTCATTATGTTCGGTTTCAGATGCTGCGGCTCTTTCATAATTCATAGTTTGAGTTATTGATTGATAAGTAATAATTGTCAGCTTTGTAAATACAAGCTGCACTGACCAAGGAAAATACAATTCTCACTTTGTGCAGTCATCTACACTGGACTTTTCTGCCTCTGACCATAATTATATACATTATATAGACTAAATATAATCTAAAATTAACATTAATTTGCAACATAGTATAGCAAACTATTAAATTAAACTGATTATTTTTGAGAAAAAAACATTGAGACAGTTGTAAATAATTGGTGTAAAATGCAGTTTGTCATCTTTTCATGTTCATCATATACTGTATATACCCATTTGGGCATTGAGCTGCTCTGTAGTGAACGTAGAAACACCATCACTGTCTACAATGTTGTTTCACCAGTAAAACCTATGTTCATGTTCAGTATATGAAAGATTTGACAAAAATGTCACTTTTTCTTCTTTTTTATGATACAATAACCTTTGACTTTACTCTGAGCTTTCATGAACACTGTGGAGGACACTTCTATAATGAAGATATAGTTACAGCAATAAGGTTTAAGATTAACAAGGATTTTATTACAAGGAAATACAGATTAAAACGAACAACCAGCAATTAATCAGCACTCAGAATTCACAGGGACATTAGACTCCTGGAGAAGTGGACATTTATACCATCTCAGTCACATAAGCTACAAAGGTAAATTAACTTTATATATGTTATTTTACTCAAAACTTCAACCTATATAGCAAACAGCATATCCTTGCAGCATTTACTTATTAGCAGACAATAGTGATTATTTCCTGCTGCCTTTTGTCACCAGTTCTGTTCATAACGTTTATGGACAGAATTTGAGGGAACAGCCGAGTGGGGGAGAGGGTTGAGTTTGGTGGCAGGAGGATCTTGTTTCTGCTTTTTGCGGATGATGTGGTCATCTTAGCTTCATCGAACAGCAAACTCCAGCTCTTACTGGGGCGGTTTGCAACCAAGTGTGGAGCAGCTGGGGTGAAGATCAGCACCTCTGAGTCTGACACCATGGTCCTCAGCCAGAAAATAGTAGAGTGCCCACTCCAGAAGCAGAGGGAGTTAAAGTGCCTTAGGATATTATTCATGAGTGAGGGAATGAGGGAAGGATGGAGCGGAAAATTGACAGTCAGTTTGGACCAATAATGCAGGCCCTAAACTGGTCCATTGTGGTGAAGAGGGTGTAAGCCAGAAGGCGAAGCTCTCGATTTACTGGTCGATCAACATTACAACCTTCACCTATGATCATGAACTTTGGCAAATGACGGAAAGAATGAAGTCGCTGGCATAAATGGCCAAAATGAGTTTCCTTCACAGGGTGGCCAGGCTTTAACCTGACCTGACGGTCACCAGGTGGTATTTCACAATACCATCTGGGACCCTCCTGTAACCGATCCGTTTTCAAAGGAGGGGCCTTATCCAAAATCCTTGCATGTGATTAGATGAAAAATCTGTCCGTCATCTTGACTAATGCGCTGCTTCAGCCACTCACATTGAAGTCAAGCCACTTAATCGGTGAAAATAGTTTTCATCAGGTCTATACACATCACCAGAAGGGGTTTAAACTTACCATTTATACATGACAACTACCAAGATGCCCACCAAGTAGGAAAACATGGTTCTCCATTTATCCTTCAGCCATGATTCAGGGTTACCGAACACTATCTGCCAACATCTGTTGCAGATGTGGTTGTCATTTCTTCCTCCCAGTTCCATTACTGTCAGCCCAAGTTTACCAGCCTCTTTGACTCGGTCTACCAACACAACCAGGGGGGTACCACAATAACCATGGGCTCCTGCACTTGCAGAAGCACCTATTTCTTTATCCACCAGTGGAGCCATCTGATAGATCAAACTCTTGCCAAACCCGGTCAGAAGAAGAGCGAAACTGTCATTTCCATTAACGAACACTTCCAACGCCGTCCTCTGTTCATCTTTTAAGGAATGAACATGCGGTAGAGTAGACAAAACAGTGGAAATAGCCAAGTCTATATAGAACCTGTGATATGTAACGCATGCAATTTTTGTGCATCTGAAAAGCCAAAGACAATGAGTGGCTCCTTTGTTTTGAAGTAGATCTGATACTCATGGTACTCAGGTGGTTGTGTGAGTGTAATGTAACGCAGCCAGATGACATAAGTCAGGTTAGCCAGGCTCAGCCGTAGAGATAAAGTGAGGAGCTTGGACATCTGGGAGGGATTCAGCATCTGCTCCTCCATGTCGACAGGAGCCAGTTGAGGTGGCTTGAACATCAGGGAGGAGACTTTGGGGTCAACCCAGGACATGCTGGAGGGATTATATACATTGGCTGGTCTGGGAACACCTCAGGATTCCCCTGGAGGAGCTGGTGGAAGTATCTGGGGAAAGGAAAGTCTGGGCTGGTTCAGTCAGGCTGCTGCTCCCACAACCCGGACGCAAATAAGTGGGAGACGATGAGTACGAGTATTGATTAGTTCTTGTTCCTACATGCGCAGTAAGATAGACACATCACAAAATAATACTTTTTTTCCACAAACTAATACTTGATCAGTCAATTGAACATAGAAACACAGATCATTTTCACTGAAAAAATTATACATTCAGAAGATAGTATTATAATAAATGTTGATCGATTACAGAGAGAAAGAATAATTTAGAAACTGCCATAAAAGTCACACTGGATCCCCATCGGTTACTGAGCTTATTCATTAAATTTTCTTTCTATTCATAATCACAATTGTCATGAAACTCCTATAAACCAAATAACTGGAAATGGTCAGTTAACCCATAAAGACTCATCATTATTTTTGCGGCAAATAAAAAATGAATTTTCTTTCTATTTAGCATTTTTTTCTTCGCCATTTATTGTAATATTATCCTCTGCATTTTGTAAAAAAAATATTAACAGTAAAAATCTGTGTTTTTTCTTACATTTGATTTACTGATCATGTTCACAAAAGCTCAGTTTAAAGTTTAGGGTTATTATGTGGTATCCTCATAGAATCCACCCACAAGAGATTTGTGTCAGAAGAATAACCAAAAAAACTAGAACACTGAGAAGTGAAACCAAAAGAGAGAGAGAAGAGAGAAGGAAGCAGTGGAAACAATGAACAAAAAACTCAGTGATTAGTGATACTTTTTGGTTTTAATTATTTATATATATATATATATATATATATATATATATATATATATATATATATATATATATATATATATATATATATTTATTTATTTATTTATTTTTTTTTTTTGCTTAAATCTGTTTTATTTGTTTGAGTTTTAGGACATTTTGTTTGAAACTTTTTGAAGCAAATCTTATTTCATAGTTATTATATTACAGAGAAAAATGAAGAAAAAGTGACTTTAAAAAAATGTCATCAAGTGAACATAATCCAAGTATTTCCATCCAATGTCACTGATCCAACACCATGGGTTTTACTGGTGAACCAATGTTGTAGAAGATGACAGTTTTTCCACAGTAATTATGGAGCCTCTGAACATCCCAATGAGTCACATCTGATGACCATGAAAATATGACAAACTACATTTACACCAATTATTTACATGTGTTGAAAGGATTGATTGAGCAAAATGTATAAAATAGTTTAGATCAGTTTATGTTGTGGTCAGTGATGGATGTTTGGGTCTTTATGGTTCAATCATAGGTTAATCACAAGATGTTCTCTCCACAAGAACTAGTATTAAAAAGTCTCTCTGGTTTTTGTCCCAGATTGACTAGAAATACTACAAATGGACATTTGACAAGTGAATAAACTAGAACATATTAAGAATACACCTGCGTTCAGTATAGATTAGGCAGTTCAGATTCTTCCATTGAATGAGTACTGCAGTGTTTAATATGTGCATTTGCTACAGATTCTTTAACTGACACAGTATCTTCTAATTTCTTAAACAATAATCTATTTGATAGAGAGCATAAAGATTTCACTATATTTCAAAGGAAAAATTGAATGTGGTCTGAGTCCAGATTGACCTTATGTGATGGATGCATGAGGGTGAGGAGAGGAGGGGAGAGGAGGGGAGAGGAGGGGAGAGGAGAGTCAGCCATGTGGATTTAAGCCCATGGCAGCAAATCTGAAGTAGCATTAGCATTAGCATCTACAAGACAAGACGGAGCCACAGTAGCTGCTGCACAAACTGGAAAAAAATGGCCGATCAAACTGGTCCATCTGCTTTCTGCGGAAATAAAGCCTTGCTTTTTTTCCATGCACGTTTTCAAAACAAGTGACGGCACGAAACCTAGCTGGAGGCTACTCTCGGTGGTAAACACACACAGAGCTAGAGGATAGGGGGGAGTGTTCTTTTGCGTATTCTGAGCCAATCAGAGACACCTCATCACAGCGCCATGGACATGTATGAGGAGGTAGCGGTAAACTGTTGTTCGACCTCAAGTCACTTTTCTACCTTGCAAAAACAGCTGGAAACAAAGCAATCCAGACATTTTTTTAAAAAATAGAACCAATACAATTCACCTCATTCAATAACAATGGAGAACACAACAATATTAATGAAATAACAATGGAATGACTCCTTTAAACATCAGTTGGTTTTATTTCCTCCCTGATGGTACAGACATATTCCAAGATGACAACATCAGGATTCATCAGCCTCAGATGATTCAGGAAGCATGAGACATCATTTATGGTTATTTTGGTTTAATTGGCTTCTACAGAATTCAGACCAAAATGACGGTAAGAATATATCAGCTGTACAAGTAAAAAAACTTTATAAAAGATTTTGGTGACAATTCAAACAAATATAGCCTGAAAAAAATAGTGTTACGTTTAGCATTGTGTGAAATAAATGATGTCCTGGTGAATACATTCCATAATCACAACTATGCACTTTTTGAGCAAAGCAGTATGTACATTAATCACTTTCAAGGTATGTATGAATACATGTTTAATATTAATGTATCATCAACAGGGTCTCAATAGTATTTTCTTTGCCAACAAAATAATTTTCTCTTTGTCACTAACAACCTGCATACATGAAGAGAACAGCCTAATCACATCACAAGGCTACTTTGCACATTATTTGTGCTGTACTTTATTTTGTTAATATTGTTTGCCATGAGATGCCCCAGAGATTCAATTTAATATATTCCTTTTAAATTCTCTACAGTTAAAGTGATGTTAGTCTCCTGTATTTAACAAAAATACAACTTTAAATAAGCATTGGCCTTGTCATTATCATATTAAGAAAGACAGATTTTACTGAGTGAGTGCAGAACATTAGCTTAACTTGGAAGTCTGTGTATGTAATGCCATATTAGAAATTTAATTCTAGTAATTTCTCCTTGTATTTTCTCCCCAATATAGTATCAAAACTAAATCACTCATTAGATAGTGCATCGGTATCATGTTCATCAGTCTCTCATTTCATACATTAAGTCAAATGATGCTCCGAGCTTAAATGTGTGACTGTAGTGATAGTAAACCAACAGAAAACAACTGTAGGCCACAAACCAAAACTGGTCAGAAGCTGTACAAAGTTAAGGAAACCAAGTTAAATCTCTCTGTTTTATCACTGCAGGAAGGAATTCAGAGATTCAGTCTTAAAGCTTTCTAAGAAAAGTCTCTTTTGTTTTTCTTCTTCAAAAAAACTACTTCCTACTGTCTTGCACACTGAAGACAGATGACAGCATGCCTGGGCCTCTGGTTTGACATCAAATTAAGGAACTGATGAATAACCCCCCCGTCCAAAAAAATACAATTATGAGTCAGTGTGTGTTGTCAAGCCACAAGCTGCTTAACAGGTGGATGCATGGTTGTTATTATTTCTTAAGGAAGGAAATCCCTGTGTCACACCACTAATTCTTAGTATTGTTTGGAAGAGTGCCACTTACGTCAGAACAAAGGCCCATTATCTAAAAACAATGAATGACAAAATGATACTTTCTCATGTTGCAACAAAGGTGTACATTAATGTTGATTATTCAGTGATGTTAGTGAAGTTGTGAATCATTGGATGACACCATTCTGTGCTGAAAACTATGCCTAAAACTAAAGCTTAGACAATAGATTTTTATGTCATTTTTTGTGATTTATTTTCATTTTATGGCAGTTAATGATGAAGTGTTTCTTCAAGAAAAGCAGGAAAATTATTTAACATTTTTAACACTTCATCACGTCTCTTAAAAAAAAGATATTGTACAATTTACTGCCAATCTACATTATATATATATATATGTATATGTATATGTATATGTATGTATGTCTGTATGTGTTCTATATTGAAACATATACAACATTAATACCACATATAAATGTAGTCATTTTTGTATTTTATTAATGCATTTTTTATGTTAATTCTTTTTTAACACCATCTCTCTTTGATTGTTTCTTGCACTACAAGTCTTATTATGTGATGGGGTCTTCAAGGAGGGAGGAGAAACAATAACTATTTAACTTAGATGAAGTACATTACTTTTCATCACCTCTTTTTAATTCTAAGAGGAAATAAACTATTTTGGAGGTGAATTATTTGTGGGTTTGTTAATTGTAGTGCTCATTGTTACTTTAAATGTAATGATTTTTTATATGACAAACATTTTCTGTAAGTCTTCTATATTCTGTTAAAAATATAAACATGTCATATAGTACTATATATAACATGGTCTTGAAGGCCATTAAAGGTAAATTATGGAACACTTCTCTGTTGTGTTCAGTCTTGGCCCATCCTCTCCATTCAACACATGAACCAAAGAACTTAATGAATGAGGAGCAAGAGGTGATGGTGAGAAAGAATGAAATACAAAAATATACCCCCCTCCCCAAACTACTTATATTTTAAAACACACTGCACTCCTCCACACTATTGCATAACTCTATGCAAACGTTCTCCAAAGCACTGTGCGCTGCCTGTGTTTGATGATCGGCCTGTGTTAGAGGTGGCAGCAGTGTCTGTATGTGACCTTTGACCAGGGTATTATTTCTCAGGTGGAACTTTACAACATGAACGGAGCGGTAAGAGAGATGAGCAGAGTAAACTGGAGTTACCTTGTTTTTTTACTGTGTATTACTCTGTTGGTGTGAATTGTTGACAGATTGTAGCCAAGCAGCTCTATCCCTATTCATTACATGTATAGGTCTAGGAACGCTGCATTGTCAGGGGAGGCGGGGCTAAAAGGTTGTCTTTCAAATCCCTGTGTATGCAATAGGACGGTACTGCAACCAATCAGCGTAATCTTTAGGATGACGAAGTTAGATGCTGGAAAGTTCACAGAGGAGTCTGGAGAAAGTTACAAATGACTAAACAAAATAGTGGATTAGCACACGATAATGTATTGCCCACGTGTGACTATCATAAAAATATTTCCCAACGGTGCCGAACAATCTCTAAGGGAAGCAATTCCTCAAGGATCATTCAAGGAGTCCACCCCAAAGGCAGACATGGTTGAGAGGGAATGGGTACTGTATGACTATCTTGATGGGACCAAAGCATCTCCCAAACATTGACATAGAAACAGCTTTTTCGAGGCTTTGGAGATCATTGAGAGATTGGGCCAGTTTTTGATCCCTCAATCGTCACCAATGAGATCTGTACTGTGATCAGATGAAGGTACAAAGTCAAAGCTCTGATGTGCATAACCTAGAAACCTTCTGAACACAGTAAAACAAGTGGAAAATACAGTGTCTGCAGGTCAATACACTGCCACACTCTGGTAGAGGCTCAGAGCTGATGGTGACAAAATGATATTATTGTATGAGTCTATATACTGGAATAAAGTGTGTCAAACTACTGGTATTTGCAATTATTTTGCTCTTATCTCAGTATATCTTAAAAATTTTATTTTCTTGAGATAAAGTGCAATTTATTACGAATTGTGCTAACCATTTTGTTAACTTATGAAAACTATGCTTGTTTTCTTGTAGCAATAATAGGATGATTATTATCTATGTTTCTGCATATGTTAGGTCATATCCCTGCTAAATATAACTGATTGTTACCATGTCTTCATTCTAATTCATCATTGTTGTCATTAATAATAATAATTTATCCATGTATTTTTTGTAACTTCATACCAAGCTCCATGTTAGTATTAATTAGCTCAACTGTGTTAAAAGTGAGATAAATTTCAGCCTCTACCCAATTTCATGCATTTACTACAACACTTAAAGTTTTATTTGAATCTATATATTTTCATTGAGTTTCCTGAAGTCACTGTTGTATTTTTTTTTTCTTTTACATAATATTGCTGACAGAGGGACAAAGAAATGGGAATGATCATATAACCTCCCCTCTGGAGGTAATAATGGGATTCATGACCATTCTTGGCTTCCGCAGTCAATGTGGTTCTGCCTCTTTTCAAGTTTTTATTCTTGTTCATTGCCTTGAGGAACTTGAACTTGAACACCAGTTTCAGCAAATGCCCGAAAAAGAAAAAACCAAACAAACACTGGTCGTATTAATTCCTTCTCATCTCCCATTATGGTTCGCTTACATGCACGTTCTCCAGAAACACACACAATAAGACACTGTCGCATGTGCTAGCTGGACCACCTCATTAAGCCTGAGTGTCCACAGACAGTCCAGCGGTCACACATCGTGGCTGTTGCAGCATCTAAACATGGCAGTGGCTCCTGTTAGCCCATAGAGTGACCTCCCTTACCCCCTGTTTTCCCACTGCTAGCAGAACAAGAGTGTAGTATTTGAAAACCCAGCAGAAAACGAACCTCCTTTAGGAACAGGAGTTATTTTCAGCAGAAGCAGTGACAATGGAAAGGAGGGGTGGTTGTAGTAGGTTGAGTGAGTTTGCGAAATCATAGTGAATTTCTGGGTGCCAAAGGAGTTCATGGGAGAAAGCTGGCTTTTTATAAGTGCCTCCCCCCTTCAAACCATCAAACCTCATGGCGCTACAATCATTTAATACTCCATCATTATGGGCTTTCTAACTTCATAAAACCACACACATGATTTCGGTTATGTTGTAGTACGACCGCATTGCTCTCATTTTTACCATGATTGTATAGAACGGCCTCTGTTGATGTTTTGCTTCTGAAATGTAGCAGAAGGACTGGACTCTCCATTCAGTCAGACCTTTCTCCTCACATTGTTTGAGAGAAAACTGACCGAGGATGTAGACCTTATCTTTCCCAGGAGATCTTCATAAAAACCTGTGTCATGACTTCAAGCAACCTCCTGCACTTGGCTGGCCGTGGCCTGGTCTCGGTATTGGCATTGGATGTGGTACTATGAAGTGCTCTTCTCTCGGTCAGGGGTCATTAATACACCGTGAGAACCTATGTTTAGCTGTGGGTTTCCTGTGCCCTCAGCTATTTCCTCGAGTAGTCAGGAGCTTGGTACTGCGGCAAAGAAGAGCGGAGGCAAGGTTTTGGCGGTATTCAGGTTAACGCTTGTTTATTTGGGTTGTATCACACTTTTATTCATGTTGGGCTGATCCACAAGTGAGTGTGTGTACAGTACATGCACAGATATTGGTGTGTATGTGCAAGCTGGAGAAAGAGTGTTTGGATGGTCTCCATGCCCTTGTGTTTTGCTATGTGTAGCCTGCCAGAGAGTGGAACCTGATGCTCTTTCAAATGATGACAGGCAGCCAAAAGCCCTGTAGCTGAAGACAGGGGAAAAAGAAGAAAGGCTTGAATGAGAGAGAAAGGGTGAAGAGAGGTAAGTAGGAGACAGAAAGAGAAAAATGCCCATATAGCTGCATGCAAAGATACAACTTGAGACTGGGTGTTTACCTTTGCCACTGGCCAAATCGTGCATTGTTATGAGTGACTGATTATCTTTGGTTTTTAAGAGCATTCTTAGTTAACCATGCACTTGGACTTACCCCTATCTTAAACTCCGCAACCTCACACTTGTCTATGAACTCTGACGTCAGCAGTTTATCTTGTCTGAGGTAACGGGGTCAGAGTTGAAGGTTCAGACTGTGGTGTCACAATGAGAAGGGTCCGGTCAGTCTGGTTCTGCCCATGGCTATTTCAGCTTCAAAGCAACCATCATGATTCCACTGGATTCAGCCTGTTTTGAAAACCAGAAGGTTAGAAGTGCACAAATTAGAGTAGTGAAATATGAGGAAATGGTCTCTTGGTATAAATATTTGATGGCATAGATCCTGGATGGAGCAGCTGTATTGGCGTTTAATGACCTGGAACGACGGCATGCGTCGTCTAGATCCTTGATGCAGGAGAAGGACATCATATAGCAGAAGTAAAGTAAGCTGGGATTTTTCCACTGTTTATTATTGGTCTCTTTTATCTGATTGAGTGGCTGCTTTTAAGACTTGTGCCAAGAAGAGCAACGAATTGTCTCTTGCCCTTCACTCCCACATCCTCTGTGGTAAGAGGGTCACTCCAAGTCTGCTTTAAAACACACACATGCTGCTGCCTCTCCGACTGTCTTCCTCCACATTCAGGACTTCTTACGCTGCCGCCTCCATAGCAACCCCAATGTTTACACTGCGCTCCCCTCCTCCTCTCCCATCCCTCCCGTCACATCACAGAGGCCTGCGGTTTTATCAAAACTACACATTTGAAAAGAAAATTGGAGTGATGATCAGCCCAAACAGGGATATTCCAGACCATCAGTTCAATAGATGTGTGTGGATTTGAGAGTGTGGGAGAGTCCGGGACTTCTGGACAGTGTGGAAGGAAACAGTGAAATGAAAGATACATATATTGCTCTGTATTATTTATTTTTAGGTAATTATTTTACTGTTATGGTATTAATGGTTCTCTTTCGGTTTCCTCAGGGCAGCAGTTCATGGGAACAAGCTATGGGAGGGGTCACATGACCACGCCTGCAATGAGGAAAAGGATATCCTCTGAGTAATAACTTCTTATGCACAAATGAGACCTAACACACAAATAATATAAGATTACATAATCATATATATGTCAATGCAGGTACAGAGAGTTTCTTAACTTTAAGAGAAGTGCAATTACTGAAGAGAAAACTAAATAATATCAAAACAGATTAGACAGTTTGTGACAGCAGTGGATGTTTCTTTTTTCATGCATGATTAGGATCTAATAATAATAATGATAATTATCATCATCATCATATGTACTTATTATATAATGGTATCCCACCTTAAGAATACTTCTGCATGACAATAGTATATGAACGTGTATTCAGTATGTGGTGTGACCTCCTTTTCAGCAGTAATTTCAACTCATCACTTTTATCTTAACTGTGACGATGTTGGCTCCTGAGCAGGAACGTCCTGTTTCAGATTCTTCCATAGCTTTTCAGGACATGGCAAAACCAAAATATGAAACTCATCATTGTTAATTAAATAGTCCTTGTTAGTGTTTTTAAGGTAGCTGTTTTAATGTAGTATTCTGGTAAGCCTGATGTGTTCACATTGAAATTGATGGGGGAAAAAAATCTAAACATATTCATTCAGAATTCATTAACAATAAC
The DNA here is from genome assembly GCA_020466265.1 of Siphamia tubifer. NCBI lineage: Eukaryota > Metazoa > Chordata > Actinopteri > Kurtiformes > Apogonidae > Siphamia > Siphamia tubifer. The sequence continues at coordinate 32,421,319 of CM035803.1, read as the reverse complement.
ATTTTACAAATACAAGGTGGTTCTTATGTTGGACTTTACCAGACTGTATATGTCGCAGTATTCTGTGGAATTTCTTGTAAACATCAACTTCACTTCTTCAATTACATTTTCAAGATCTCAGTCTTAAATTGTTCAAGTCACGGTGCCACAGATCTCCTATTAATATGTAGGTTAAATCTTATAATATCTGCTTTAAACAATACAATAATCTTACAGGTCCATACTTAAATACACCAGCCATACAACATGTCCACAAAGTTGGAATAATTTCAATAATTTTTCAGACATGTTTGTCATTGTATTCCTATTTATACACATCAGCCATTGTTTTCAACCAGACATAATTACTACATATTGAGTCTCAATTCCACTTTATGTATCTAGAACAAATCACACTGTCATCCTTACTGTAAATCCTTTGGTCATATTATATTCTAAATTTATGGGCAAAGGTGTATATACAATTGGAAATTTGGACAATTCTGTAACTAAATTCTTTTCAATTAGTTGTCAATTTTGGAAAGTGTCTCTTTTCTTTTAGGAAAAATCTGATCATGCTGAGGTTCACAAGCTGTCAACTGCTGTAATATATGTATATGTAAAAATGTTACACAAGTACATGCCATACACAAAGCACACACACATGTGAAGCAAAGATGCCTAGTCAGTAGAGGACAAGCTGTCCTTGTTTAAAATGTATGAACACATGTTAAACGCCCACATGTTCGTATCCTCAACACACTTACTAAAAGTTAAACACACATTCTGTCAGCACTCCTACATCCTCTCATCCTCTACTGCTTCCTCTTTAATCCCCTGCCTCCCATCTTCCTCTCTTCTCTCCATCCATCTTACATCACTTTGCAGATATTGTCTGTACAAACACAAAGTGTCATTCTCACATTTAACCTTTTTAGTGGGAATTAGAGGAGTTTCCAGTGATGCAGCAAACTGTCTACAGCTATCTCAGTCTATGTATTCTTAGTCTTAATAGTGGAATATACATGAGCTTGGTTCCTCTGTTCAGTCTCCTTTCCACATGTTTTTCAGCAACTTACTGTAACCCAGTGATTCCTAAACTGTGGACCGGACCTGGGGGGGGGGGGGGGGGGTCGGACCTTGGACTCATTTTAGGCACATACAACAAACAAATCTACTGCCATGGTGATCTGTCTCCAGATTACACAGAGACTTTACATTTGGAGAATGGACAACAATTTGTCTGGAAATGAAAAATGTGGCATGAATCTGTTTTTTTTTTGTAGTTTGTACATTTTGCAGTTTAGTATTTTGAGATGTGCAATGGTAATAGGCAGCCACTGATATTTTTAAACAAAATGCTGTGTGTTATTTTCAAGTTGTAAGATAATTAAACATTTCCTATTTTATTTTGAAAGTTTTTTTTCCCCCTCAGGTAGTAGTCTAGAGGTTGTTTATGTTGTCCAAGTGAAAATTCAAGATTTTGCACAACAAGTGATTCAAGTAAAAGCAAAAAGTATTATTACAACAATATGTTATGTTTTTTTAAAAAAATAGATAGAATTGCACAATTGTTATGATGTTGTTGGGGTTGATGGGGGCCTGGAGAGTTTTCATCCTCCAAAGACTGAGAACCTCTGATGTAACCGAAGCCTCCTCCCACTGCCTGTGTTACTGCTGTGAACAGTAGAACACCTGGTCTTGTAAAATCTGTCTAAATACGTGCAAGTAGTAATAGTAGTAGTAGTAGCAGTAGTAATAGTAGTAGTAACAGTAGTAATAGCAGTATTAATAGTAGTAGCAATAGTATCAGTAGTAGTAGTAGTAACAGTAGCAGTAGTAGAAGTAGTAATAGTAGCAGTAGTAGAAGTAATAGCAACAGCAGCAGGAGTAGTAGTAGTAGTAGTAGTAGTAGTAGTAGTAGTAGCAGTAGTAGTAGTAATAGCAGCAGGAGTTGTAGTAGTAGTAATAGTAGTAGTATTAATAGTAGCAGTAATAATAATAATAATAATAAATCAAACTTGTATAGCGCTTTTTTGGACACTCAAAGACGCTTCACATTGGGACAAAGAAACAAAAAACATTTAAGAAAAAGAAAAAGCCAGTTTAAACAGATGACTTTTTAAAAGTGATTTGAAGTTTTGTAATGAGTCCGAGTTCCTGATGGGTTGTGGCAGTGAGTTCCAGAGGGTGGGGGCAGCGGTAGCAAACGCTCGGTCCCCCAAGGTTCGGTGCTTAGTGCGGGTGATTGGTGTGAGGAGGTTGGTGTCGGCTGAGCGGAGGCGGCGGGTGGGACGATGTTTCAGGAGGTCAGTGAGGTAGGGTGGGGCCAGGTTATGGAGAGACTTGTAGGTGAGTAGGAGGAGCTTGTATTGGATGCGGTATTGAACAGGAAGCCAGTGAAGCTGTTGGAGGATTGGAGTGATATGTTCTCTAGAGTGGGTATGAGTGAGGAGGCGGGCAGCAGAGTTCTGTATGTATTGCAATTTTTGAAGATGTGTAGAAGGTAGTCCATAAAGGAGGCTATTGCAGTAATCGAGTCTGGAAGTGACAAAGGCATGTATGAGGATTTCAGCTGTGGGCTGGGAGAGGGAAGGACGAAGACGGGCGATGTTGCGGAGGTGGAAGAATGAGGTTTTAATAATGTTGCTGATGTGTGACTGGTAAGAGAGGGTTGAGTCCAATATGAGTCCGAGGTTGCGAACAGAGGGGGAGGGGGTAACGTGGTGACCATCAATGGAAAGGGAGAAGTTTTTCACAGAGGGTAGGAGAGTTTGGGACTGATAATGAGGAGCTCAGTTTTATTGCTGTTGAGTTTGAGGAAATTATTGTCCATCCATGTTTTAATGTCAGAGAGGCAGTTGGTGATAGTGGAGATGATACTCCACTATCTCTCCACTACTACTACTACAGTAGTAGTAGTAGTAGTAGTAGTAGTAGTAGTAGTAGTAGTAGTAGTCGTAGTAGCAGTAGTAGTAGTAATAGCAGCAGGAGTAGTAGTAGTAGTAGTAGTAGTAGTAGTAGTAGTAGTAGTAGCAGTAGTAGTAGTAGTAGTAGTAGCAGTAGTAGTAGTACTAGTAGTAGTAAAGCTTATTCTATAGAACCAAGTGTCAGTTGTAAAATAATAATTCCATTGACAGGTTGACTCCATTGAACTGTACAGGGAGGAGAACTATTATGGGAGAAAACACTAAGCTAGGACTGGCAATGACATCAGCACAACTTGTTTCTTCTACAGCTGGTCAAGTTAGGATTTCCCATAATTAACCTTACTTCCTCTCTGTGGTTACATCAAACAGACGCAGATCCAGCCTGAAGAAACAGACCACTGTCATCATCAAGGTGGGTGTGGGGAAAGTGCCCTGAGGTCACCAAGAAACATCATTTCCCAAGATGTTTCTTAATTTGAAACTTCCAGGGCTGTCTGTCAAACTTAAGACACACCTGAGTCAATAGAAGAGTGGGTGTGAATAGACAAAAGACGAGAAGAGACACAACACAAGGTGAAGAAAACTCTCCTCAGTGGACCTGTACTGTAAAAGGATGAGTCTAATGTTTGGTGGGAACAATGACGTACTGTGTGCATATGCAGAGGGATCCTTGTTGTTTTTGTGAGTCACAGAGAATCATTGACTACCCATGTTCACAGATAACACTTAATATTATTTACCACGTAACCAGGTCACCTCAGGTTTCAGCTGCTGTTTTCAATCACCACAGTCAAAACAGAGCAGTCCATTTGGAAAACACGGGCAGACCTTCTTGACTGAGCCATTTCCCCTCCGCCCAAAGTCTCCTCTTTCGTTATCTTCTGATCCTTTCCAGATAAACACTCATAATCCGAATATGATTCAGCTGTTCCCTCTGACATAACCTCTTATCTCGATTCCCCCTGTCTCTTCCATCATTTTCTCCATCCCTTTCCTCCCACGTCCATGGTTCCTATTGTGCCAAGGTCTTAGCTGTCCTGGGATCTCCTTAGAAATTTCGCAAAGACAGACTTACACAGTTTAACTCTGGGGGGGCAAACAATAGTAGGAGCATGTGAAGGGCTGTTTTCTCTTCACACTTGGAAAAATTAGTGTTCGTCAGTCTCGGAGTCTCCGACTCTGTGGGAGTTTTCATTAGTCGTGCTTTCAGTCATTAAGTCAACAGGATTAAATCCGACTCGTGTTACTATGACATCTGGAAAAACATCACAGAGGGATCGTTAGTGTCTCATCTAGAGGCCATGTGATTCAACAGGTCAGATTGAAAGTTGATGATAAGTAAAGTAAAGGCTAAAGAGGAATTCATCTGTATCAATTTGTGGATTAATAATGTAAAAAAATGTTAACAATGAAATTAAACAACTGAAAGAAATCATGGATGGATTTAGATTTAAAAAAGGGAGAAAAAAAACAGGGCTGTTAAAATGAGTACTTTAACTCTTTAACCCCTGATGTGTCAGCGTTGACGGATTGTGAATGGATGGTTTAGTTAAAAAATTCAGAAAAAACCCAAGACAGAACAGTTGACTTACATAAAGTATTAGACACACTCCACAGGAAGGAGCTTTCATTTTACCAAAGTACATCCAGCTTAAAATGTCACATTGATGTGAAGCATACGTTAGTCAAGGATTCTGCTAGCACTTTAGCTAACAGGCACCTAGCTTGTACAAACACGTTAAATGCATATATATTGTCATATCCAGGAAAATATAATGTATTATTTAGATTGTTCCTTGTCCTGATGTGCGTGACCTGTGCCTGGTTGCATCCCTACCCTTATGTGTGTGTATCTATATATATATATAGTAGGTCTTTATCTGTTTTATCAGAGAACCAAACCAGTCCCAGTCTTGTCTAGAACAGTTTTGATACCTTGTTATTTGTCGAGTTTTTTCTTTTGTTTTTCCTTTGGTCTCTTAACAGAATGTAATTTAATACTTTGTCATGTTATGGGTTTTCTTCTTTAAGAATGATTTTTAGCTGACACTTTTGACATTTGTTAGAAATCTTCTGTATGAGTGTTTTATGTTGTACTTCAGTTTATTTTTTGAATATCAAGTTTTAAGTTGGGCATTTGGGTTCAAACCCTAGTTCAGTCTTGACACACATTCGCTTATTTCTTGAGGTTGTTTGCTCATGCAAAACAAAATGTGATTAATATAGATAAAAAAATGAATTATACTTTATCTTTAACTAATCCACAGTAACCCTGTGATTAATCTGATTAAAAATTGGAATAATTTGACAAAAAAAAAACCCCACTTGGCCTGAACATTTGCATTTAATTTTTGGTGAAAAAATGTCTACCAGAGACGTACTCATCTATATTTAAAGAATATAGTTTATATGTGGTATAGCACATAATGGTATGTTTGACCTGTATCAAAAAAGCCCACATTGTCACATGAAAAATGGGTAAAATCTGTCCAGGACATACAAACGGTACCATGCCCTGCACTGCTCCACCAACCCTCAAAGCCCACGCAGGAGTAAGCAGTTCAAGAAAATTAATGAATTAACAAATGCATCTCCTGCACACGTCCATATTTCCATTTCATTATACATTTTTATTATTATTCGTCCCTAGTATAATTGTATTACACTGCTATAATAGAAGTTTAAGTCCTTTCCAGTTGTTCTCTATTGAGAGACATCACATTACAGTCAGTGGCAACAAACAAATATGTTTTTGACCCCATATAAATCATGCTTTAATATGTTCATGTTTTTCAATTTAAACGATTAGTAAATAAAGCAAGGAATTTGCAGTTTGTGGTAGTGCATGCAACCAGTCATTTCCATTTCCGCTGTGGGTACAAAAGTCTTACTCTAAGGTGATAAAAACTACTACTAGTTTTTTCAGTTCTAATACCTGCACTACAACTCACAATTATAACTTGATTGATTTAACATTACTAACTGTTTTAACTGTATTTTATTCCTGTTTTAATTTCCTTCTTTTTTATAATTTCAGCTGTTTTATTCTCTTTGATTAATGACATTTTAAGTCTTTCTAAAGCACTTTGAATTACCTTGTGTATGCATGGTGCTATATAGTAAATTTACCTTACTTTGCTTATTCAACACCTCAGGCCAATAATAGCAGCATAATTCTATAATTTCATTTTAGCGTTGAATTCCCCTAAATCTTACAGAGTGAACTTTAACATTATTTGATAAGGTCAGTTGAAAGGGATGCTGGACATGATGGGTGGTACAGCTGGCAGGATGCTTAATTTGACCTGCCTGGGCCAGACATAACAGGATGTTGGAGGGGGAAAAAAAGGCAGCTCACCAAGTGTAAAGTCATAAAGTGCATTTGAAAACACGTTATATCCTTTGCGATGTGCAGGTGGCTCAACTGTGTGAATGTAAAATGATCTGAGAACTCTCTGTTTTATTCATGCAGAGGGAGAAATTTGGCACAAAGGGAACAAGAAACATGGCGTTTCAACTTACATTTGGACAATTAGATTTTCCACTCCATATAATTTTTCCAATATTACAGTTGGACTGGACAATTATAACCTCCGCCTTAAAACAGTTTATCACTGGAGACAATTTACTTCTGAATCAGATTGTATGACAGAAACTGTGCAAGTGCCTCATTTCATACTAAAGTCAAATACGTCATCCAGGATGACCTCTGTGATTCAGCCCCTCGGCTCATTAAATGCTCACACCTATTAGTCCATGGTGATGATAGAATAGACATACGTATAAAGAGAAGAGGAAAAAAAAACAAAGGAGATTTTCTTCGGGCTGGAGTAAACAAAAGCCTACTAGGAATGATGTAGTTGGTTTTCCCCTTTTCTAACACAAAGCCTTGTACAGTATATCATGGATTCCATGGGCTTGACTCAAACACCCCCCCTTCTCCCTCCCCGTCTAGTGGACTCTCCCAACAACCCTGCCGTTTGTTGCTGTTGGGAGGGAAGTGATGTCAGTGAATGAGAAGTTGACACGGGGGGAGAGAGAGAGAGAGGTGTGTGTGTGTGTGTGTGTGTGTGTGGGGGGGGGGGGGTAGTGAGAGATGCATCAAGGAAGGACCCAGCCTATCTGATGTCAGAGACTATGTGTGTGTGAGTGTGTGTGTGTGTGTGTGTGTGTGTGTGGTTGAGACATCACCCGTGTGGAACAAACTGGGGGTGGTATGGTATTGGGCTCCTGTCTGTCTCTCCATATTGCTGACTGATGATCTTCTGCACAATAACTGCTATACATTACTAGGACAATACCTTTGTGTGTCCATGTGGCAGGAGATACTTTCCTTAGAAGATTAATAAAATTATCCGATTTCCTTGAAACTCCTGCGGTTGTATTTCTGCGGAGCTGTTGTTGCTGCTGTTGCAATCTTTGATTAAGGTTTCTGTGGTCATGTTTTAGTATGATGTTTTAGTATCAAGTGGGCCAAGTTTCATCCTGGATACTCACTCTGCTGTGGCCACCTTAGGTATCAACTGACGCACTCTAAATAATGGTTGGTCTGTGTCACTCAACCACTTAACCATGCCAATGTTTTCTCAAAACATCCAGGACATAGAGTTGAGGTTGGAAGTTTACTGTAGATGCATTCAGAGTCACTTTTTTATGAGCGTTTTTATTTCAATACCTGCTCCCTCTGTTAATGCAGTTGGCCCAGATTCTTTATTTTGGCATCATCAGAGTTCACAAATATGGCAAAGAGAAGCTTCAAGAAAAAGACTGACTTCCCATTGGATAAATGTCATTACTGAGGTCAGCTGTGGGTTACGATTAATGTTCACTCACTTAAAGAAGAAGTTCTGTTTTTATGATTTGGATCTATGTCTGTGATAAAACAAAGTCATTTATCTGCCCGTTTCAGTTTGGTGTCTTTTGGAGCATGTCCGAAGATATTGCGTTTGCTGATATCCATATAACAGGAGTGGACGGGGCACCAATATGCAACCAATAAATGCATTTGTTTCTCAGATATCTGTTGTGATATGGTTGTGATATTTCAATTTCACTTAGAAATACTGTGTGGTACCCATCCAGGGTCTGTATATTGATAAAACTGACCCTGAATTGATGACGTAATCACTTAGCACCACTCGCATTCATTCATTTGGCTTAATGCTGCGAGCAAAAGTTCTGTTATATGACATGGCAGAATAGTCAGAGTTTGAATTTGAAGACAACTTGAATATGATGGGCGTCCCTATCATTTTGTGCCTGAATATATGGATGAGGAGATATTGGAAAGGAGGATGGGGAGACAGGCAGAGGGAACAGCAAGCAACTGCTTGTCCACTGAAAGACAGTACCTGGTGGTGTTCATGTGGACATTGTTCATCAACGACGACTGAAACAGGTGATTAAATGATGTTATTTTATCACTGAAATAAGGACAAATTGTAAAAATAGAGTTTCTCACACACTTGGGGACCAACTCTAGATCTTCATCACCATCTTGGTCAAAGGCACCGATAGGAAAATCACCCTGTACCTGTTCTTAATGGTGACAGGAACCCAGAGAACCCAGAGGAATACTGGGAGAGAACAAGAAAACATCTGGATGGAAAATCTAAAGAAATCGAACAAGACAAAAAAGAGAAATTCACAAATATTGTTTCTGCTTGGGATAAATTTCCAAATATTTGAAGTTACCATATGTATCTGTAAAGTGTTCTGGCACACAGAGGTAAGGTGAGGTGAGGTGAGGTGAGGTGAGGTGAGGTGAGGTGAGGTGAAGTGAGGTGAGGTGAGGTGAGACTTTATTTATACCACCAGGGGAAAACAGTTAACAGCAGCAACTTTACAAGTGTGGAGAAAAAGACAGGTAGAAAAAACCCCCACAAACAAATGACAATGAAACATATAAAGACAAAAATAAGAAAGTTATTAAAGGTCAAATTATCAGTCTTAAAACCTTGACAGCATCTGTATTCATACAGGAGGAGACGCTTCTACAAAATAATAATAAATCAGTAAATGGACTGTACTTATATAGTGCACTTTATACACCAATGGGTGCCCAGAGCGCTTTACAATTCCTCACATTCACCAGTAGACGGCTGCTTCTAATACACAGGCACTGCCAGACCCTACTGGGAGCAACTTATGGTTCGGTGTCTTGCTCAAGGACACTTTGACATGTGGAGAGTCAGAGGCAGGATGGGAACCGCTGACCCTTTGATCATTAAACGAACTGCCCTACACAGTAAATTTTGCAGTGTTAAATCAACACTTAGAGAGTTAATTTGGAGACAATGGGACCAAATACACTCTAGAAGGAGTTAAATAAACTCTCTAAGTGTTGATTTAACACTGCAAAATTTACTGTGTACCAACTGAGCCACAGCCGCCTACAGCCCTACAGTACTAAAGTTTGTACTGAGACAAAGGCTTTAGTCAAAGTCAGTCATTTGGCATAAAAATAGAACTGTTATGCCTTGTCCATTAGTGTTACACACGAATGTAGAAAAGTGAGGCTTTTAATCTGAAGAATACTACTGCAACTGTAAATGTGACAGGGTTGTGTTTCTCTACAAAAGGAGCTGCTGCACTTCAACTAACTAATGGCTCAATAAGCACCACATGAGGATTTCCGCCAGAAAAAAGCATGGATGCAAATCTGATTGATGTAGACATAAACATTTAATCTTCTATGAAAATGATAATATACTTAAAACCCCAAAATTCAAATGGTCCCTACTATTATTTTACAGTGTAATGTAATCAGAATAAATAAGTGAAACCCTGCCCCTTCAAATGTATTGTTGCTTATTTTGGAATCGATCCAGCTGACATCATCATGTCTATGATCTATGTGATTTTGACTTTTTATCTTATGATTTGGACTTCACTTAATGTGATATATAAGTAAAAAACCATCATAAAAAACATTCATTGACAGTGCATCTTATAGTGCAGAAAATATGGTAATTCCATACTCTGTGTCAGTCAGGGATTGACAGTAAACTGTTGGGGCAGGGTCCTAAATGGACATAGGTAAGAACACAGTAATGGTCTTTACTACCTTTTTGTTTTGCTTTACTAGTACTTTTTGCAGTTACTGTACAGACACCCAACAATTTTCTCCAAAACGACAGACATTTGAAACGAGATATTTTGTTACATGACAAAGAATTATTTGAATGTTGGAGAAAACATTGCTTTGGAGGGCAGAATACCCCTCTCCTTCTTCAGGAGATGAGGTAAAAACACAGACTGCCAATGGCTACAATTGGGTACATTTACCAAAATGTTCATTAATGTACATTGTCCCTGTATACCAAATAAATAAAATACAATAAATGAAGTCAAATCTCCTCATAATTTCCTATCTAGTGGAAGAGATGTGAAAAAAATACTGATACAACACCTGCTACTTGGAAGCCAATCAGTCATTCAATAACGTCATCTGTCTGCTTTTATATTTTGCTAGAAAACATGTAAACACTAAATGTGTTGTACCCACATCATTCACCAAAGGGGATTTCCCATAGTATTTTTACATTTTCTGGTATGCTGGGCTCCTTCAAAGCATATGTGAATCTTGATATTACCATTACAGTCCTAACAGTAGGGTTTGACGTGTACAAAGAACATGTCATACTGTAAACCCCTACACTGTTAAAATTGTGTGGTTTTAGAAGTGATATTAATCATGACATTAACCACATTGTACTTAACTCTTCAGTGTGTTACTATAAAACAGTTAGGGAACTGACTCAGCTCTTAGTTTGTTTTAACAATCACCAGCTGCTGTGAACGAAGAGGAATATTTCTCATGTGGCTCAGACAGTTAAAGTGTCTTAAGTAAGTGAACTTTAGGAAATATAAAAATTTTAGGTACTTGTACTTTACTTTTCAGTGCTGTTTTTGTACTTCTATGCTTGTATACATCATTATTATAGTGCTTCACATGTCTGACACCTTTAATTCTCATGTTCCAGATCTTCATTTTCTTCATGCCCAGTGAAACCCACGTAGTTCCAACTGTGTTTTTTTTTTAATGTTTGAGATAAACAAGATAGGTTGAACATTTTCCAACTTGATGAAAGATTTTTAAATCCTCTCAGGTTACCTAGAAAACACATGGTTTTAAAACAAAAACAAGGCTGACTTGAAAATAGCAAAACAGAACAATGACAAAAATATCATGCATTTCTGTAAATTATTGCCTTATGGTAGGCTATGGGGAGATTAAGTCTCCCCTCCTTCTGGGAGGCTCATGGGACCTGAGATTGGAAAATTAAGGAATGGTATTCAATGGGAAATTAAATCCTAAAATCGTATCTGGTCTGTCATGTGTCCTGAATCACTTACATGTTGTACTCAGGCCCGGACTGGGACACGGGATGACCGGGACTTTTCTCGGTGGCTTGCCTGCTCAATGGCCTGCCAGTCTGGCCCTGGCTAGAGCCACTGGGGGCCTTCCAGGCCCAGCTGCCTTGGAGGCTTGGTTGGGGGCTCAACACCCCATTAAACCTTTTATTATGGGGGTGCTTTTATTATGTAGGGACTTTTATTATGGAGGTACTTTTACTAGTGGATTGTTACAAGTGTGTGTGTGTATGTCTAACTGGTTGAACTGGTCTTACTGGTTTGACTGGTCTAATTGGTATAACTGGTTTAACTGGTCTAACTGGTTTGACTGGTCTAACTGGTTTGACTGGTCTAACTGGTTTAGCTGGTATTAACTGGTTTGACTGGTCTAACTTGTCTGACTGGTTTGACTGGTCTAACTGGTTTAACTGGTATAATGGGTTTAACTTGTGGAACTGGTTTAAACTCTTTCTGTTGGTTTGTTTCTAAAGCGTCTGAAGCATAAACTGAAACATGAGAAGGTGAATAATCTGCTGACCCCCTCCCCTTTTCTTTTTCGCCTCCGTGCTGGAATTGGCCTGGGTGCTGCAGGATATTCCAGGCCTGAAATCCTGATCCAGTCCGGCCCTGGTTCTACCTCACAATAAATGATAATTATTGATGTGTGTTTCAACTGCGTCTGTTAACCAACGACTGAATCATTTCTGAGTAAAACCTGTTAATACACGTCTGGCGCGCATGTGACGTCACCAAAGACTCCACACCACAGCTGAGCGAAGTGTGACGTCACCGCATTGTAGTCTCTTACTAAGCCCACATAAAACCTAACGTCACGTTTGCTTCTCATCAAAAACAGGTGGTCTGCCTATGACAAATATTTCTTATTAACCGCTATCATAGGCTTCCGTGTCCGCGCTAACTAAAAACAATTGTCATAGCGAAGGACCCGGTGACTTTTTTACGGTGACATCCTACTTTACCGACTTGACAAAGTCAGTGAAAAAAGGCGTAAACTCTTACAACTCCAATAGAGTTGTAAACGTATATGTATTGTCTGGGGGAAGTCTGAAAGGGGAAGTTCTGGCTTCTATGAAGAATAGAATTTACGACATTGAGGTGAGTAAGGCTCTAGCTAAGGATGTCAGCTGTTAGTCTTAACAATTTTTCTTAGCTTTGTCAGAATAAGTACATATGGTTTGGTGACAATTTACTGTCACTGGGAATATCTTAGAAGCACAGTTCCTGTCAAACAGCTAAAACATTACCTACTATACAAATCAGTAGTGGAGCGCATTCGGCTCTTGTTGTCCTATTAGCCTGCAGTGACAGTTAGCACCATTAGCGCCACAGCGAAAAATGTCCATTTTGCTCAAACGCTGTACATGAACTTAGATACAGACGCCGGGTGATCAGCAAAGGTATACGCAAGTGTTGAAAACGTGAATAATGTACAAATATTATTGTCGGGTGCTTTTACACACTTCTACAACAGGGCGCCGCCATGTTAGCTGCTCGCGCTAGCTCGCAAGTAAATCCATTTTCATGATTATAGATCTCACTTACCTGATCACTTTAAGCCACATTCTCTTCTCATTTTCATCCCGAGGAAAGCGGTAGTAGGATATTGCTTTATTAACGCCATTTCGATTGTTACAACAGGGAACACAACACTGCACCATTATAGCTTGCGTTTTCCAGGACACGGAAGTGTAGTGGTGACACAGGCACGAGCCATCCCCATTAAGATGAGCTCAGTCTTAATGGGTCCCAGTGGATATAGGTCACACAAGTTGTGAAAATTTCATGAGCTCTGAAATAAAAGAGAATAGAAACCAGGAGTCGGCCATCCCAACTTAATCAATCAACCAAACAAACTTTATACAGTAGCACTTTCATATGGTAGCACTTTTCATACATGGTGCATGTAGCACAAAGTGCTTTACATCAGACCTTTCATTATCCCGCAATTGCAGGTACAGTTAATAAAATACAAAAATAAATAAATATTATAACAAAACATATATAGGCTATATAAAGACGGCAGAATAAAGTAATGTTAAAAGTAAAAGCTAAAGAGCTTAAGCTAAAAAGGAAGGTTTTCAGTTTACCTTTAAAATCTGAATGCTTGCTCGGATATCAAACTTAAGTTATATGTCAGTTAGGGTAGTTATTATACATTAAAAAAAGGAAACACATCTTCAAACCTTCCAAAATACATGTTTGGTTTTGCACCTGTTTCTCTCATGCTTTATGAGGACTTCTGGAAGAAAAAAAAATTATGTATTTATAGGGCCTTGTCATTTGTATTTAACCCTTGTGGGGACCTGAATTTTAGTCCCCATAGTGTCAGGTGTCCCTATGGTCTGACTGTGTAAACATATCAATGTCCCCATAAAGATAGGAATAGACACACACAGACTGGTGTCGCAAGACAAGACATTACCTATGTATGTGCCCCTGCATGGAAATGTAGCCTACGTTTTGTTTTTTTCTATATTATCCATATCTACAGTCATTCTCAAATGCTTTGATAAACTCTGGTCTTTTTTATGTGACTGTATGTTGAAAAATAACCATAACTTAATAGCTTTTTCCAACTGTCCTTTCTCCACAAACATTTTGAAGCATGTGCATATGTAAAGAATTATATTTTAATGAGGCTATATTTGTTTAATGTATCAGTTAATTAAGTGTGATTGTAATTATCCCTCTGGTCCAGGCAGTATAAACCTCCATTTGACACATTCTCTCACTAAGTTTTTTTTGTTTTTTTTCCCAACAGGCGTGTCTGTCTCATCAAAAGGAGACAATCATTGGCAGAGAATTCCACTTACATGCACCTCCACAGATCTCTTGACTTTAAACCTCTGGGAAATGACTTCACTTGTTCTGGTCGGTCACACTAAACACTCCAATCCGAGCATATCCTAATACAGCTGGTGTATAAGCCTCTTGTTGTCTGTGAACAGACTTCCCACTTCTGAACAGCTTAGAGATGTGCTTGTCAGACACATTCCTCACCTCCTGTATCACTATACAGCCTGCAATTAGCTATTCCCACCTTCCCTCCTCCCATTCCCTTTCATCTTTTTTCTCCCTCCATCTAAGACAGACACTTCCATTCATTCAATACACAGAGATGAGTATTCTGGCAGGTTCTTCCTTTTGAAAAGAACATTACCTAATTATACATTTGTGCATGTGTGGTAAAGTCTAATCACATGGCAACAATGGTTGTTTTGTGTGGCTGTGCCAAGACAGAACTAAGGACCACAGAAGTGTTATTGAGACCAGATCATATAAATACACATAACTTCTGTTTCCTTTGGCACCTGCAGCACATGTCAAAGTGGAGGAAGGCCAGCCACAACAAGTAACATGACAGGCTTTTGATAGGTTTAGAGGAATTTTAATAGTTACAGTAATAGATGGCTGTTTTTCCTGGGAATTCTTACCTATACAGACAGAGTAAAAACATAGCATTAACATGAGCTTAGATTTGTAATCAGAAATGAGACACGGTACTTTCAATCAAGCATTAGTTGGCAACTCATTACTTCCACTTCAGCAGCAGAAGGCTTAACTTTGATGTGGTTTACATTCTGTTCTACTCTATCATTTTAAGTGCTATAGTGACATAATAACTAGTTGTTGGAGTGTAAAATTCATTTCATTAATGTTTAATGATAAGCTTCCAAACTGAAAAATGCAAGTTCCCCCTTTTGAAGGAGCTGCACAGTAGCTTTATTATTACCACAGTTTAACAGTGTATTTCAGTAAATGAACAATGCATCATTCCTTTACACAGAGTCTCTGCATCTTTCTCTCATACAAGCTGGTCTAATATTTAACCCATAAAGATCCAGTGCTAGTTTTGTGGCCATTCCCAAATTAATTTTTCTCTCTACTTAATGTTTCTGTAGTGATATATCACCATTTATTCTTATATTATTCATTCTATTTTGCAAGTTTCACTGTAAATAATGTATTTTCCTATATTTAATTTAGATGCTCATGAAAATTCAGAGTAAGTTAAAAGAAATGTATATCAAAACAGAGAAAACTGAAGAAAAGGTTACTTGTTTGGTGAAATACTGTACATCATTGACTGAACATAAAACATGTATCTCCATCCATTGTCATTTATTAAACTCTATGGGTTTCACTGGTGAATTAATGTTGTGGAAGATGACTGTTTCCAAATTAACTACAGAGCCTCTGAATGTCCAAATGGGTCATATTTGATGACAAAACTGTATTTTACACATGCATTGTTTGAAATCCTATCAACAGTTATTTAACATTGTACATGCTAATTTTTAATTTTAAGTTTGTGTTCATCACTTTACTCTGATAAAATGACAGGAAAGTTATCAGGTGAAAATATGTGATTGTAACTAAATGATGATATGCGGATCACAAATTTCTAGCTTGTTACAAATTTTAGGTAAGTACAAGTCAATATACTGCCATTAGCAGCTTATTACATCAATAGTTTTGGTCCATAAAATATGTGGGATTTAAATTCATATGGATTTTGATATCCGAGACAACAATGTCACATAGTTATGAATGAATGAACTTTAGTTTGGTTGTTTTTTTTATGTAAAACCCAAAAGCTGGAAACTCACTTGTGATCCTAAATCCTAAAAGCTCAGCTCTAGAAATAACAGCATGGGATTCATTTGTGCAATTGATGCAAAATTTTCTGGGCAACCATATAGAGCCCCAAATTATGACAGACTAGTTGAGGACAGATGGGTATAAGCATATGATTAAAATTTGCTCAAAATATATTTCCTCCCCTCACATCTTTATTCTTTTCCTCTCAGTTTGGGTGATGACAGTAATGAGCATAGTGAATGATTTCATCAAGAAATCATTCACTGAAATGGAAAGCAGGCACCGAGGGGCTTCAGCCTAAACATGATTGGAATTACTGTTGGTTCCTATAACAGGAAACTATCATAACCCACAAGAACAACAGTGTCTCAAACATTTTAGAACAATTTTGAGTCAAGGGGTCTGATGCTTTGTTATTCTTTTTCAGACCATGAATAACTTTGTCAAATTTTGCACATATTACCTTCAGGATCTTAATACACAATAAAAAAGTGTTTGTGCATAATTTTTTTTCACATTTACATAATGATTTCATATTTAGAATCAGCATGCCTGACTTAGTGAAGGTCAGATATTTTTCCTCTAGTAGTGGACATGTTATCATCCCTAGTTGGATGTATTTTTCAAATTACTAGCTTTTAACCATCAACAGCAGATCTTAATACTTTGCACATCACATCCTTGGTGTAGGAGTGTGTATTCTAAACATGTGACAGAGTGATGTTTTACACTTTATCAGACTTAAGTCTCCACCCTTTCCAGGAGGCTCATGGGACATGAGATCAGAAAATTAATGAATGGTATTCAATAGGAAATAAAATGCTAAAATCATATCTGGTTTGTCATGTTCCCTGAATCACACACATGTTGAACCTCATAATAAATGCTAATTATTGATGTGCATTTCTGCGCTTCTGTTAACCGATTGATTCATTTGCAAGTAAAACCCATTAATAATTTGCACTACACGCCTTTTTGTCTTCTGATTCTTATGTGTATATTTGATATTTATATTTGTTGTAGTGCTGGGATCTTAATTTCCTGATTTTCTTCTAATCTAAAAACATTCCAACCTCTGTGTATTTGGCCTATTATTAACAATGTATAATGTTTACAACCTGAATATAAGCTTTTGAAAGTCCTTTTAAGGATTTATTGTAAAATTATTATTTAAACAAGTATTATGCTGTATAAAAAAAAGAAAAATTCCAAGGCACTCTCTTAAAAGTGAAAGATAAAAAGCCTTTATTAAACTGGCTTGGTTAACAAAACCTATAAAATCATATAAAAACATATAAAAAAAACCCCAACGCTTTTTGGCACAAATGGCCTTCATCAGGGAGTAAGGTATAAAGTATTATGCTGTATTTGCGTACAATTTTGAGTGTCACTCGAATATTTCCATTTCAGTTGTTATAGATTCAGGTAAGGAGCAAAGTTTGAACATGATTATAATCCAGATTTTGATGCCTGTACTTATGAGCTATAATTACTATAATTAACCATCTCTCTTTCATTTGTCTCAGTTCCCTAAACTTTCTTGTTCAGTTGTTGTGCTTTGTTTCCTTTTGTTACAGGAACCAGGGGTAAGGGGACAATAAGCTGAGGCTTCCTGACACAGAGCCCCTACTCTGAAGTTCCTCCCTAGGGTAAGACTGTCCAGCATCACATTGGACCCCCTTCATCCCCACAAAACGTGTCCTTTCATGCACTATTATGATGTGGTCTCTGTTAACAAAGGTCATTAAATGAATTGCACTGGAGAACACATTTTTTGTTGATTTAGGTTTGACAGCTGTATTTAACAGACTTTTGGGTGCAGAACCCAAAACTGATCTCAGTTTTCCCTCTATCATGTCACGTTTTTGAACTACAGGATCCCCGATTTCTTTCAAACATATGAAATATTCTGTACTTAACAGGTAGGTATGTGCTTGTTTTTTAATAGGAATTTTCAAATACTGACATACAATGAAAACGAAATAAACAGGTATGACTGTAAAGTTCATTTAAAACTATTATGTTTTTACAAAAGATATGGCTATTGTAATTATACAGTAATTGTACTGACATATTAGGAGCTGCACATACCTGTCACTCCACTGTCTCAATTGTGACTGTGCAAATTGCCATGTAGAATAGAATAGAATCCTTTTATTGTCATCATACACATACACATGCATAATGAAATTCAAAAGACAACTCTGGTGGCATAAAATTACAGAAGGAGATTAAAATAGAATAAAAGTATGATGTATAAAAACATTTACAGGAGGTAATGTAAAAGTGCATTAGAGAACATGGTAGCGTGAATAAATATATAAACATATATATATAAACATATAAATATATTGCACAGTGGGCAATGGCTGAGGTAGCTATTGTGTCCCACTAGTGTTCAGTACCCTGATTGCACTGAGATAAAAAGTGTTCAGGAATCTCGAAGTGCGAGCCTTGATGGACCTGTACCTCTTCCCTGAGGGCAGCAGTGAGAACAGGCTGTGCTGTAGAGGAGTCCAATCATAATCAGCAGGCAAGTCTAACTACAGCTAATAAGTGTAATTTTACTTATCCAGAGGGTAAGCTGTGGAGAAAAACTTGACAGACTAGAAAAAAAAAATGTAATGTTTTAATCAGCATACAATGTAACTCGGCCAAAAAAATCTAATTGTTCCTCAGTGTTATTTATACACTGTATTGCACAGATTAATCTGGTGTAATTGATATAAGAATGTTGGAATATTTTTGCTCAACTGTTGTGTGATAGCAAAGTGGATTTAGTAAGGAATAACGTATTGCCTACGCATTGCTATCAGAAAAACGGTGGGGCCGAACAACAACCCGACGCTGAAAGCAGAGGGGTGTTGTTTCGTCTCGGAGGGAAATATTTTGGGCAATGGGCAATACATTATTCTGCTTATTCTACGGGTTATTACAGTCTATTACTGCTACTACTCTAACAGACTGGATAAAATAGCTGTTACAACATAGCGAATATTTATTTTCAAAGTGGCCGAACTACCTGCGGAGTGATGTGGTGCAGTGAATCTCAAGTGACAAACTCGTTGCCATTGGCAGCGGGCGTTAATGGTGCAGTGGGCGGTTATCGAAAAAAAAAATCCATCTGTAGAAGGCTGGGAAGGTCAATTCAAAGTGAACGGGAGCTGTTCTAGAGGTCTGTAGAATAATTTGGTACGTTTATGATTCAACAAAGTAGTATAATTGAGTATGGTGATGATGTGATCTTTTTATCCATAAAAACCCAAACCTCAACAGGTGACAAAACAATCTACTGATCCAAACTATTTAATACTTATTGATCTACTAATCCAATCAATACATGTAAATATTTGGTGTAAAATGCAGTTTGTCATTTTTTCATGGTCATCAGATATGACCCATTTGGATCATTCAGAGGCTCCATAGTTACCGTGGAAACACCATCATCTTCTACAACAGTGATTGACCAGTAGAAGCCATGGAGTTGGATGAAGACACTTGGTTTCTATTCAGTTATTGATCTCTTTGCTGAAAAACTCACTCTTTATTCCGTTTACTGCTTTGATAAATTTTGAATTTACTCGTTGAGTTTTCATGAATGATTAAATCAGATATATCAATTTAAATGCTGGAAAACAAGTAATTCAAGGCAAAAAGTGCAAAATATAGAGAATATTATCAACAGAGATGATACAGAGAAAAAGAAAGGGAAATGCCACAACAGTAGTCATTATGGGTTGAACTTGGGGGGGGGGGGGAAACGCTGATTGTTGGAGTAAGTAATTCACATATAAACTAAGAATAGCATTCATTTAGATAACGAGGGATATTCTCATCAAATAAACAACTTTAGCTAATAACCCAATATGTTAATGTACAGATAATCTAATGTGGTACTTTCTCTACCTTATACTAGTTATTCTTTAGTGGCCTACTTACAAGTAGATTTTAAAGGCTAATTTATGTCAGTTGTGCAGTTATTTTGCTATTGTTAAAGAGAAAACTTTTGTTCTGGAGACAATAGTCCCAAACAACCACCAGCCCAAATTCCATGAGATTCAATTTAACAATTCAGCAGAAAATCCAAATGTGCAGAACCACAATGGGCTCACTCTGGTCCTTCAACATATCTGATGAAATTAAGATTTGATTATGCTAATCTGATAACCAAACATAAGCCTTTAGTAAAATTATGTAGTACCATGTTTGGAAATATGTGTTTTATGTCACAAATATTTACAAAGACAAACATTAAGATGCAATGACACAAGAGGATGTAAAGGAGACGTCAAATAAAGAGCACATGAAAAAGCTTTATTGTCACACCAAGCTTTAACAAACAAATTCGTAGTTTGACTTCAGACTTGGAAGGTGTAAACTATTTAGCAATGCCACGAGGGAGAACAAGTAGTGAACTCACTGTTATATAACTTACATAATTTATTAAATATCTTTATTTGGCAGGATTTAATAAGGAAGCAGGAAAAATACAGAAGTAAGTGGAGGTGAGGTACATCTTTTTTTTTTTTTAATCTTTTCCCATCAGTGGTCAGAAAGAGGCAAAACATAAAACTGGAACAACAGTAGCAAAACAGATTTACGGTATCTGCTTCTAAATAGTTTTTGCAGGTACACATTCAGCTTTCACAAACACGATATAGTACTGCAGGTCATCTGGGGTACACAGGAATGTAAAGGAGATGAAGAAAGAAGGAGGGAGAATGGGATGGGTAGGCGATGGAGAAAAACTCCTGCCTCAACTATTTAACATTCACTCTGGCAAGGAATTTGTACAATGTGATGCACTCTCTTCATGTCCACATACCTTAATACATTCTTTAATGTAAACCAATATAATACACCCTCTCACCTCTAAGGTTAATACTCCACTGTCTTCTTTTCTACAGTTATTTTCAATAGTGTAACTTTAATCAGTTTTTTTTTTTTTTAAATAGTAAATTTTGTGATATATTCAGTTTTGCGTGTAAACAAATCATACAGGACAAACACTTTTAGGATTATATGACTGTTTGGCAGCCTAGAGATTAAGCAAGAACAGATAAGGCATCTGCAAACGCCTAGAGCATACTGTTAAGGCCTAACAGTATGGGGTGTCCACACTTTGTGTACCACGGGCCACATGGAAAAATACTTAACTTTAGTCATTCATTCAAGACACTAACTGGATAAATGTGTTTAATGCTCTTTGAGCTACATGCTTCCCTCGTGTATCATTCGGTTTTCAAAATAAAACCAAAAATAAGACAACGAAACAACTCGTTTCTTCATCAGTCGTTTCCAAAACCAAAATGAAAATACAGTTTTCCTTTTTGTGTTTAAATTAATAGAAAAAAATGGATAACAACCATGTCCCGTTTTATTCAATTTTGATCTGAAGCAAATTTGGGTAAAAAGAATTGCATTCAGTCTATCACTTTGTTTTAAACAAAAAAAGAACAAACCTGGAATACGTTCTCCGTGGTCCTATCTTCAGGTCTTAGGATGACCCTCTTAGTTTCCTGAAATAGGACGTAGGTTTACATCTTTGTCACTACGGGTCAAAGGTAATTTCAGGTTTATTCAATTTACTTCAGGTCAAAATTGGATAAGATGAAAAATGGCCATAACCCATTTTTTCCATTATTCATTTAAACCCAAAAAGGAAAACTGAAAAAATGCATCACTATCAGTTTTTTCATTTTGGTTTTGGAAACAAATAATGAATAAACGACTTGTTTTTTCATCGTCTTATTTTGAAAAATGAATGATACACGGATTATGCTTGACTATTTTATCATGCGAGTATTTCATATACCAGTAAGTGGCACCTTTAATGCAAACAATGTTGGACATAAAGAACGTCAGGTTAAGTGAAGCTTTGCAGTGCAGGTATACTATATCAAACAGCCAACTTATTTTGGATTTCGGCCTACAGTTTGGTCAGATACTGGGTCAATACAAAATTAAATACACTAAGAATTTGGGTACATCATCTGGA
This sequence comes from Siphamia tubifer, assembly GCA_020466265.1. Classification (NCBI taxonomy): domain Eukaryota; kingdom Metazoa; phylum Chordata; class Actinopteri; order Kurtiformes; family Apogonidae; genus Siphamia; species Siphamia tubifer. The sequence continues at coordinate 32,399,431 of CM035803.1, read as the reverse complement.
GAAATAACACTTCAAGCCCCTGCACAAACTTCAATATAAAACAAAGGTTGATGTTTATTTTCTTCTCAATTGCAGTAAAATCTTGGAAGTGGCAGGTTACAGGTCACTGATGACGTGGTTCACAAACCTACATATTTAACTTTTACATAGAAAAAACACTGTCTGGGAAACTGGAAACAGAGTTGGGAAAGGTGCATAATTGGCATCACTACTCTAGTTTCTCAACAAGCCTCAGTTTCACAAGAAATGACTTGAAAGTCAGAATATCTGGGCGATTCTTCCTTTGGAAACCTTTTGTTTTATTCAGATTCACCTACATTGCAAGGTAGATCAAAACCAAAAAAATGAGGTATACCAACTCAACAGAATGAATAGAAATGAGCCAGAACAGTGTCAAAGCTAAGAAAGCACACAGTGAGTGGAGGTGTCACATTCCCTGTATTAGGTGCTAAAAACTATTCATCTCATCTGATAAAATCCCCATATGTACCACGTACCTAATGTGCAATAATGTGCAACTTCACGGCATCTCTTCTACTCTCCTGATGACGATACTGACAAATGACATTTTCTTGCATGTGATGCTTTTCATATCAAGCAGCTCTTCTAATATATACTGCACAAAACATTAATTACCTTGCAAAACAAAAACCCCAGCAGATCCAGTAGTATGTGTTCTAATCACATTGACCCAATTGAATCTGAAGTTCTTTTTATTTTATTTTTTAAATACAAATACTCTATTCACTGGGCAATTGTGGCCAAAATGACTGGTTTCTGAAGTGCCACCTGCAAATGGTTTAGGTACCAAAATAACAGTAACCTGTGCAGGACTTGAAGGACTAAGTTTTCATAAATTAGAAACATTTCATCTTAACATCTGTCATAAAAAACCCCCAGGATTTTTTCCACTACACGTGTCCAGATCTGACACAGTTAAGGCATATAAGCACTGCTCCCATACAGTGACAAAAACACTGATAATTTCAGGAATTGCTTTAAACAAAGTAATAGGGCTTTGTATAACATTTAACTCTTAAACCAAAAACTTGCAAATAATATCAATGAAGGTGTCAGGCTCAATATGGCCCGCTGGCTGTAGTTTGGACACCCCTATGTTAGGCTGTGTGAACACAGACAAATCACTGCACCTCATTTAGTGTAGCCCAATACAGTAATAATAAGAATAATGTTGATCTTAAAAAGTCAATGATTATTCAGCCATGCAGGTGAACACTGCCAACAACACGTAGTTTACAATAATAGATGTGCAGCTGTGGTATATTACAGTGTTTTGAACTGAAGACAAATAAGTCCTGATATAAATCTGAAGACCGTGCAGCAACACATCTCACACTTAGGTCCCCAAATAGAGAAAAAAAATCAAATAAATATAAACATTCAAATCCCAAAAATCTTTCTTTAAGGGTGGGATGAAGGTTGTTGATAGTGTACATGTTTGATAAATGACTGTGGAGCGTTCAGATATCACAGTCTATGCTGAGTGTAAATTCACAGAGGAGAGGTCTGAGATCGGAGCTGAAAGGGCTCAGTCTCCCCTTGAACAAATCAAAAAGTGCATGTCAGTATGTAGCTGGTAGTGTTAAGTGATGGATTTACACTTAGGAGCTGGTGAGTAACAAGGATGTTAGTTGTAAAGGGGAGACTCTGGCTGGAAGTTGTGGTAATCAAATTCTTTCATTGCACAAGGTGAATGTGGAGCGTGGGTGACAGCATGTGTGATTCTTGGGCAGAACTATGCACATACTAGTTAGTGTGTGGTTGTGGACGTGTACACTAGTTCCTTTAATTACGTAAAGATGCGCTTATGCACGTCACTGGATCTTCCCCAAACTGGACGTGGGCCACTGACACAGATGACCAGAATACACACAGTAATGACTGGAAAGGAGGAGAGTCACCCTATCAGCTACTTTTGGCAATGTTAAGCCAATACCATGGCTTCTCTCTTCGCTTTGAGCAGCATTTCATGTTTGACAAGACATACCCTACCTTCGAAAAATATACTTCTTTAAATTCTATCTGCGCTAGTAAACATCATCCACTCCGAGTATTTTACTAAGTTCCATAAACAAGGAGATTGTTCCATGTTACAGTATTAGATAATACAATACTAATACTGGCAATAGGCAACTTCATCGAGCACAATTTATCATTCACTTGCAACATGAGTGACCGATCTGATCATCAACGCAAAATTACAGCATAATATAATAATTACCTCATCTACACACATGGGTTTGACAACTTCAGATCAGTATATGGCAGCATATTGGTCGGATTTTGCGGAGTCGTCACAATAGCATTCAACAGTGCTCCCAAGAAACACTTAACATGAGCAAATTCAATTCAATTCTGAGTGGATGAATGTAATACTAATGAATACTAAGGGGAATAAATGTTAATGAGCTTCGATGCATCTTGGATTCCTTCTATCACTGATAATGGAAGGGTGTGGCTTTGTGTGTGTAATCTCTTAACATGTGGAAACATCACCACAGAGGTGAGCTGTGGGTTTGATGACATCACCCATCCCGCAGCTATGGGGATTCCCTAACAAAAAACACATTCTCTTTCTCTCAACTCACTGCATTTCTGTTTCTGTCTGGACCAGATGGATGGGGTGGGTCTCTTGTCTGTTTTCTCCTTTTCTTCATGCGGCCCAAGTGCGACAGCAGCAAGGTGTGAGAGCCTGCATTTAGATGTGTGTGGGTGGGCGGAAGAGACAGCTCATTAAATCAACATAAGTGATACATGCACCCAAATAAATAGCACTAGAAAACAGAAGGTTGGAAAGAAAAACAACAGAAATACTCTAGGTCATGGCATGCAATGCAAAACACACGGCGCCCACATTCATGAGAGTAATTTAGACCAGCTGATTTATATGGCGGTAGTGGAGTTTGCAAAGCCCTGTTTGGAACCACAGAGAGGAGAGGGAAAGAGGAAAGGAGAGGACCTAGGCGTGCTCCAGAAGCCACTGAAAGAGAGGGATGCGGGGCGTTTCCCTGCCTGCCTGGAGAGCCTCTTCTCTGGGATGGGGCTCGCTGTGCACCTGATTCTCCTCACAGTATCGCAGCAGGGTGTGCATTAGCTCTCCCACCCTCCACCTTCTCTCCCGAAGCCTTTGGACTACTGCTGGAAGCTGAAAGAGACAGTTTTAATTACTTTACAAATCAAAGATAAGCAACCTACATCACAGCTTATCAGGTAAGATCTTATGCATCAAAAGGAGCCATATCATGCCCATTTTCTACAAGTGAACACAGTTCCCTGGTTTCTCAGTGACCCGTCTGTGACATGCTTTGGTCAAAATACCACATTGATGAAAAGATACAGAAGCTTCTTCAACCTGTTGAAAGAGCCCTGTTAGTGCCTCTTGCTTTAATGCAAATGAGCCACAGCTGACTCCACCCCTCTCTTCCACAGTGTATGTGTGAACCTGTGCATACTTAAAAGTGAGTAACAAAAAGTGGACTGTCCCATGGGGGGTGAACTGAACAGTTTTTGGTTGTCCCGAAAACCCTTGCATCCCCAACTTATACTTTCTGTAATAGTCTCTTCTCCTGGGCTGCGGTCTCTTCACCTAGGCCCATGCCAGGAGAAGAGACCGCAGCTTGGTCCAGGAGAAGGTGCGACTCGGGCTCTGGCTTGGACCCTGATATGGCCTGCAGCTCAAGCTCCTGCGTCCTCAAGTCCTGGATGGACACACAGGTTCCAGTGTTATAATATATATGTATAATCACCTGCTGAAGCTCTCTGTCGGCGCTGAGCTGGACCTGGGGGATGTCAGCCATAGAGGCTGCCACCCACTGCAGCATGCTTCTAAGCTGAGAGTCAAGGGCCACATGTTGAGGGCCACGCCCAGGCTCCCTGACATCTGAGTTCACCATGAGTAGAACAGTCCTAGGAGCCTGCATCTGGGTCCGGTCTGCACAGAGGGTCCCTGCAGGAGTGGGAGTAACCATCATTGTCCTGTTTTCTACTTATCTCATTCATAAATGTGGTCCACAGTGATATTAGTACAGATCAGACAAAAGTGGTATAAATGTATCAGAATAAATGCTTCAAGGGGATGGTACACCTCCCTGACTCCATCAAAATTGCAAAGAGGTGCTTGTTAGTGATGGTTAGTTTAATTCACAGACAACAGAGCAGTCTAGCATTTACATAAAATATTATGTTGTACTGGTTAACTATATGCGTAAAAATAAAACAAAATGTACAGTTCGTGTGAAGGAGTGGTGCAACAAGCACCACATTTATTAGCAAAAGCAATGACTGATTTTATGGTTCTGCTGCGGAAATTCAATCACAACAATCGCTGTGATGGACAACACGGATGGATGACAGAAATAATAGCCAAAGGAGAACTCCAGCATGTTAGTCGTTTCTTGAAAAAATATAGAATAGGTTTCCAGTCATGGTCCAGAAGCATACAACTAATAGGCACACGAGTGGACAATAAAAATTACACATTACTAACAGAGTTTGCATGTTACTCTCGAGACTGGGTGCAATGTCAGCATGTTTTAGCCTTTAAGACTGCTTGTTCTAGTCAATACTGACCATTATGTCCATTTTTAAAAGGAAAATCCGTTCAATCATTTAAGAATAATTTTCAAGAAATGCCAAGATCTTAATGGGTCAGATAGATAATGATTATTTTTGGCCATTGTACCGTTGTATAATAGTGTTTGTGTTTTATGTTTGAAAGCGTATAATTAAATGCCCCTGTATCATACCATCATTATTTGTATGCACACCTGTGGAAATGTATTTCCTTGTTAAGGACAAATAACCGATCCTTCTATACATTAAATTCAGACTCGTACAAAAAGTATTATCAAGCAGCCCTTTACTGCCCCAAACCATGTTCTAGTCAGTCCTGGGTTCCCACGCTCCCACAGAAAGAACATACCCAATGAGGGACCACCCCCCCCACCTCCATTAGAGGCTGATCTGGTTCAACACACACACACACACGTTGCAGACACACACTCATAACACAGAATGAGTGACTGTGGAGGGAGTGGAGTGGATGAATGAGCAATAGTGTGGCTGAATATGGGGGTGTAGAAATCCCCGGCTATAACGCATTCAGACAGGCAGACAGACGCACACAACCAGCTACAATCAAGGCCAACTGTTGTGAATCTCAAAGAATGTAAAGACCAAAATTAGGAGAAGAGTCTGTCTTTCTCCCAATTTCTCTTAGCTGTCGAAAATTGTAAAGTGAGTTTGAAACTTTTAGACAATTATATCCTTTTGTTCAATAGCTCGCCTACAATTGAAACCCCCCAGTATTCCCTCATCACTACAGCTTATTCATAAGTTGTGGGCAATGGCAGATCCTTACCACTGGATTCCTCTTTGACCTCAGTCTCCTTGTCCTCTGTATGGTCACTGTTAAAAAATAGAACATTACACATATTAGTGAGAATCTGCAAACATTCAGCAATGTTGAGCCTTTACTCATGGACAGATGACAAGAAGCATGTTATAACTACGAGCATGCATGAAACCGGCATCCGATACAAATAAAGTGGGATAGAAGAAGCTCTGCAATCAAAGCAATCCTGATCCAGAGTTATGCTCATTCCAGTAAATTAGATAATGACTTTTTTCAGGTTAAGACAGAATGACTAAGAGTGCATTTTCATTAGTGTGAAAGTGTACTCAGTATCCATTTTGTCAATTGTGCAAATATTTTCTGTGTGACGTGCCAACAGGTAAACAGTCATTTTTCCACTTTATAAGACGGTTAATGACAGTCTTGTTGACACAGCCCTCGGCTACAGACACAGAGACTCTGCACACTATGATATACAGTAAGGATATCATTTTGGGAATCATGAAGCAGTGATGATACAATCAAAGCTGAGGTGAGGGGCACTGAAAACTAAGACAACCAAGACAGCAACAAATACACAGCCATGCATTACAAGACTACAGGAAATTTTGTTTTATCTTCTGCTAATGTGCTTGAATAGTATAAACCCACCTGAGGACAATTCTAGCAGCCGCTGGCAACTACCATCAGCCTATTAAGTAATTAATTTCTCAGCCAAGTGTCATTCTCAGATCCAAGACAATTCTGCCTGATGTTTCCTACATTATTATTTATGTATTTATTCATTCATCTTTTTTTAACAATATTTTCAACAGTCATGTTTAGAATTAACTACACATACAGTACATCTAAATCTGTGAGAAGCCTGCCACCAAATGTTGAAAAGCAGGCACTGAACTGGAGATCGGCAACTAACTAATCCTTTGTGCCCAGTGACTACATTGTGAAGGGGTGGGCCACTCTCACGTTACAATCAAATATAAAGCTCTGGAAAAAATGAGGAACCTAGTTTAAACTTCCAGACCTGAACCCCATTGAAAACTTTTGGAACTTGATCATGAGGAAGATGGGTGGTGGCAAATCATCAGAGCTGAGCTGCTTGCATTTCTTCCTGCCAGGAGTGACATAAAACAGCCAACAGCAATGTGAAAGACTCATATTGGAGAGCATGCCAAGGCAAATGGAAGACATGACTGAAAACAGTCACGTAAACTCCATGTTGTAACATTAGTGTGTGATGTTATTTTGACCATTTTCTGCAAAACGGATGAACTAAATAACAATATTTGTGTGCAAAATTGGGGGGGGGAGTTGTTCCGTTACTTCTAGAATGAACAAGAAAATATTCATTTAACTCCAACACAGAGACTATAAGCAACATCAGTAAAACTTACCCTATTCCAATACAATTCCTATTCCAATACAAGTGATTAGTGTGATATAGTTAAATTATGAAAACAAAATCTAAAGGAAATTGAATAAGAAGTAAGTTGCGGTGGAAAAAAAATCCTCAAGTGCCTACAATGGACAATATATCTGATAGATGACAGATATTTCCCATGGGACATAATTCCATGATGTACAGGAGACACAGGGTCGTGTACTATACAAATTTTGTAAGTTATTAGTAAATACTCACACTGAATTGTATCCCAGGTCTGACATTTTCATAAAGCATTAGTGGTTTTAAAATCCTGCTATATTGATGCATTTGGTTGTTTGTGGAACCTGACATTTGAGAAACTGGAGGTCTTTGCCAAAATTCACTGAATTAATGTGCTATGCTCTAGGAAGAACTCTGAAAAAAAAATGCAAACACATTCTTATAAGGACACAAGGTCAAGGTCTCTGAATTTAAATGACTCTAGATGATACTGAATGTTTTTTTTAATGTAGATCTGAAATACTGAACTGTTTGAATTTGAATCCAGCCTGCAAAAATAATGGTACATTTTAAAATGGTTACCAATGTATATTCAGTTTCACTGTATATATTTATTATTATATGTCTTTGTCCATTCTTTTATTGAATGGTAGAACAAGTCAACAACCCTACAAGACTAAGGCAGTAGAAAAACACGGTGGGTTTAAACTGTTCAAAAGCACTAAACTAAAGAGGGTAAGAATGTCCAAAATAATAACAAGAAATTGAAATAAATATTTAAACAGCATAAGGTAAACAACACTTTGCATGCATGCTGACAGTAGCATTTACAAGCACATACCATGTCAAGCATTTTATATTTAAGAGTGTTCATACAAGAAGTTGGCGGTTCCTAGAATGAGACAAAAGGACAAATCAAAATACTCTTGAACTAGTTTATGTCGTAAATCATCCTCATGTGATGTAACCATCCTGTGGTTGCAATTTGGTGGTGGGATTGGGATTTTGCACTAATGCAAGTGTAGCATGCTTTCTTACTTCCTTTTGGCTCCAGAGTGAATACTTTGATTTAGCCTTGTCTTTGTCTCATTCTAGGTGATTCCCCAATCCTCATGGGCATTCTGAAAACTTTGCAATTTCAACCAGTTGCTGACCGACCTGTCTGAGGGGGATGACAGGCGCTCCTCACATGCCTCCCCCTCCAGGCCCAGACTGCTCCAGCTACTGCTGTTCCCATTGCTGCTAGAGAGAAGGAAGGTAACGCACCACTGAAATACTGACAGATCTACTTGGGTAAGAAGTGGGAATTAATAATACTTTATTGATATCATTGCCATTACTGATTCTACTCATCAAGTTAATCATTTTATGATTCCTTATCGATTCCTGATCAATTCTGTGTGTGGGGAAAAAAGTGCTGTTATCCTCTTATGTTGAATGAAGCTTCATATTGTATTGTGTTTCCTAGTCCCCATTCCTCCTGTGGTGGCAAATTTCAAGAATCACAGATGTATGATTTCAGTGCTAATGTTTTACAATAAACAGCTGTCAGCACAACATGCCAAGATCAGTAAAAAGATGGATGATTGGAAGTGATGTGATAATCTAGAATAAGAGGAATCGCTTCCCATCCTTCACTGAGGTACAAACATCTTTACAGATTGTATCACATGAGAGCGACTTAAATGGAACAAAGATCAGGCTATAATAAGCAGTTTTATCACATTTGTTATAATGATCATACCATGTCACATCATGTAGTTTGAACAAAACAGTACTCAGGACGATGAGTATTACTGGTATTAGAAATCATCCTTTAAATACCAGATGAGAAACAAAACAAAGGTGGATTCCTCATATGATACAGATATTTCCACCATAACCTACTGAATCACCCATAATGTCGATAAAGGTAATTTGTTGCTAAAGGCCTAACATGTGAGATCATTGCATTCCTGTCCTCACATAATCCAGTTAATCCTTTGGTTTACATCAGGACAACCAGTTGGCAACAGAAGCACAATAACAGAGACTCCCTCTGTAATTAGTCAATGATTAGCCTCCTGGCTACACCGTGTATACTGTGGCTTGCAGCACGCAGAGTAAGGTTGAAGGAAAGAAAATTTTTCAAATCTAAAAATAACTCCCATTAATCTGAATTACCTCAGCTTCAGCTTTCTCCCTGTGGTTCGAGTGAATGACACTTGGTGAGAACTTGTTAATTAAGTTAATCAACATGCTCAGTGTCAATACGCCCTTGTGGTAATTTTTTCTTCCGTTATTTCATCTGCCGTGCAAAAATCAATGCAGTGGGCTTTTGAAGGTACTCTAATGAATTACATATGGTCGGCTTTGTTCCTGGCACAACTGTGCCTAAAGTAAAGAGAGCACGCAAAGACACACCTTTTGAAAATATTATCATATGTGAACTTGGCCCTGGTGGCTAAAATAGCTAGCTGCTAACACACTCTGTTCTCTCAGTATCTTGGGAAAGAATTTCAAATGTTGTCAGTTATGCTTCCATAGCAATAGCAACCTTTGCCAGAAATTTCAACAGCTTAATTCCCAGAGACTAGAGGCCATGTAAGACCATATCACTTAGAATGCCGACACTCATGCTGCCTCCCTCTTTTTCTTTGCAAACACACATATACTATGATGATGAAGATATGCCAGTTGTCAAGATGCCATTTCTGTCACAACATCTATTTAATCCTTATGCTTGTGGTGTATTTCACAAACATTCTCAGAAAAACTTACACATCCACAAGAGAGCAGAGCTCGAATGTAATGTCAACATTTGCACAAATAAGATAAAATTACATTTTGGTGGTGAGGTCTAAATAACATTCCCAAAACATGCATTGACCCTTGCTGCTAATGTGGAAACCTTTTATTGAAACTACAAAAAAAAACAACAACAACAACAACATGGTAATGGGAACTGAAACGTCTGTACATTTTTCGAGGTTAAATGTCAGTATACTGTGTGTCTCTGTACTTTAAAACAGGAACTGAACAACTTGACATGAACACAGGGGTATTATTTACCATTACAGTGCATTCATCTTGAAGAAGCAGTGCTGTGAACTATGTGGTTACATGTAACATTAGTATTTAATTAACAAACTAATGTAATTGTTATCAGTTACAACTACTGAAAAGATCTATTGTATTTTATATAAAACTTTTAACTATGATCAGTGTTGAGTGTGATTTAAAATGCTTGGCACAAATGTACGTTATTACAAGTTTCTGGTTTTATAATATTGTCTTATGATAAGAAATTTGTATTATTTTTTCTGAAAACGCAGGTAAACAAAGTAATCAAAAGAAAGTATTTAGAATATTTTTTGCATTAGTTATAACCTTCCCAACATTGGAAGTAAAATTAGGAGGCTCAGCATTCATTTACCATTTTATTAGATATTAAGTTGTGTACCTGTCACTGAGGTGGAGGAAGCTGCTGTTGTCATCCAAGTGCTCATCCTCAAAACTCAAGTTTGACCAGCTGCCCAGGCTGTCATCTCCTACGCTCAACTGCTGGGACACAGTGGACTCTGTGGTTTCCCTCCCTTGAGAGCTATTTGCAAAGATAAAGAAGCAGTATTATTAAAGGAAGAAGATGGGAGAAGAAAGCAGCTTTAACAGGAATATTTTTAATATATCAATCTAAAATACAGAGCATATACCTGACGTTGGCAGCCTGGCAGATGTTGGACAAGGCAGAGGTCATAATCTCAGCAGTTAAGCTTTCAGCATAGCTTGTTCCGTCATGTCCAATCCCACTGTCAGCATTCAGGCTAGTGTTACTCAGCTCACGTTTTGCCGTCTCCATTGCCATGGACACCATTTCTTCTGCAAATACTGCTCTGTGATCCAAGTTAATGTGAATTTTGGGAATCTCCAGCCCAGTGAGTCGTGCAGCTTTTGCCTGACTTTCTGGCCCTCCTCGCCTTCTCTGTAAAACAGGCTGGTGTTGGTGACTACTAAGTTTACTGCAGTAGGGGCACTCCTGGAGCTGACAGTAATGGCATGTCCTCTCTCTCAGGGCATCAGACAACCTCTGAGTGTGAGAGTGTCGCTCATAGTCTTGTTTCCTCTGGTTATCGTGGGATGGATGTCCTAAGGATACAAGGCTCATCTTCAGAGTGTCATCAACTATTTTCCTGGCATAATGCTCAATAACTTGCATCACTCTACTGCTGTAGCCGCCATCATACAGGCTTCCCGTACTGTGGTAATGCCTGCTCCTTCCTTCCTTGGACAACAGGGGGCAGGAAAATGAGTTCCTTATGAGATTCTCCGTCATATCTTCAAGTTTAGATTTTTTATACAAACAGGAGTCAGTGAGAGATTTGGGTAGTCGCACAGAGGAAAGATGAAGCTTGCGTGTGACATCACATGTGATATTGTATGCTAAAGACTCTGCAAAGTTAACCAGATCCATGTACTCTTTTTGACTTTGCTCTTCAGAAACCCTACAACAACACTGATTTTCCTCACCTGAGGGAGTAACTGCTGACTCTGCTCCCTCCTTGGGCGAAGACACCTCACTGCCAGAAGCCTTCCACTCATCTGGCAAGGACCTGGACAAGTGAAGGCGGGTGGTGCATGATCTCTGTTTGATCTTGCGGCTAGCATGAGCCAAACCTAACTTTATGGAGCGGTAAGCCAAACGGCTCGCATACTGATCTAAAACTAACTCCCTGCTGCCCCCCTCCTTTTTTAGCACCCTTATAAGATAGCCAGCATATTCATCTGTCACACTCTCACAGCTAGGATACTCTGATGACAACCCAGAGCTAGTGCTGGAGACTGTACTTGAGGTGGAGGTGGGAGACCGGAGAACTGAAGCTATTAGGTCATTAGACCACTGGTCAGCCAGTTTCCCTACCCTCATGTTCTGGTCTGTACTTGACTGGGACGAGTAGTGATGATGGGAACATTCAGAGTTTGTCCTGTCAAAGCTTCTTCTTCTGAGGGCTCTGTGATATGGGCATTGCTGCCCAGAAGTCACCATTTTCTTTACATCATTGATAACCTCTCCTGCCACCTCCCCTGCATACACCCACAAAGTGTTAAGAGTCTGTTCTGAGAACTGAGCCACACTATCTCTTCTTTTCTCACTGCCCTTAATTATCTCATCCTCCTCATCTGACACTCCCAGGGTGTCCATTTCTGTTGCCATGGAAACAATGTGGCAAGCCAACCGCTCAGCGTAGTGGAGAGCTTCCTTGTTGGACATTCTGCGAGCAGATGTCTTACTGAATTCATGGCCACCATGCCCCAACTCTGCACATCTGTTTGGAGCCCTAACACCAACTGCTGCTTCCTCTGCCAACTGTTCCTCCTCTTCATCCTCATTACCATCTGCCTCCTCAGAAAGGGATCTCATCAGCTTGAGCATAAATTCGGCTTTGTCTGCATCAGGAGTAGTATCTTTTGGCCCTGGACCAGGCTCAGGCTGATAGTGAGGGGTTGGAGGGGGAGTAGCAGGGGAGAATTCCTTAGCCAGCTTGCTTTTCAGTTTCTTGGAGAACTGTTTTATCTGTTTCTCTTTTGATACCTCACTGGGCTGCTGAGGGGTAGAAGGAGGAGTGCCAGGAGTCCCACCAGACTTTTGGCCAGAGTTTGGAGCAGATTCATCTCCAGGAACTGATATCCTTCTTTGTCCATACAAAGTTGAACCCGGCACATCAAGAGTATCCATTAACACAGGATGGGATTCAGCCACACCTCTGTTCCTGGGGCCTGTCTCACAGCTGGCTCTCCCTGTCTGGAAGGAAATGTGAGGCATGCTTGGCTCTTTTGAATGATGCAAAAAGCCACCCTTCCGAGTAGAATCTTTACAGTCAAACTTAAAACTCTCCCTGATCGCCCCCTGCTGTGAAGAGCAATCTAGAGAGTCATTATTTACAGACTGCTTAGATGAAGAGACCTTTTGATTTCCTATTGTCTTTGTAAGAAAATCAGCACAGTCACCAAAACTCTTTTTCATTTTAGTGGCAGTTATAAGCTCACAAGCCTCATTTACTATCATATCTACCATGTTGCCTGAGAAATTCTGAAAGGTGGACTTTTCTTGGGAGGGGTCTCCTTCAGGCATTTGGGTCTCAGTATCATGACCGTAATGTTGAGTTTGTGTAGATGTGGTGGTGTCAGAGAAAGACTGAGTTAATAACCTTTTGGGGCTGTTCTGAGTCAAATCACATTTATTCTGAGAAGACTCCTCGGAGTCTTGAAGATAGGAGAGAGCTTGGCCTACTTTGGGCACAGGAATGCAGCTAGCCATTCCTGATACAGTAAACAGAGCTTTCTTCACTGTGCAGGTGGCATCCTCACTTGAAGGCCCTGAGGCTGGTGCAGCTGAGCTGGCACTGACAACTTGCTGGTTTGCAAAGGTACTGCAAGTGTGAGTACTTGTATTTTCTGCACTGACATAACAGATGTTATCTAAAGAGACACTGATAGCTGCTTGGCTGGTGAAGGCAACATCAGCCTGCGAAAGCTCTATGAAAGCCTCCTGGAGAACAGACTCTGACAGATCTGATGCATAAGAAGAAACAACTTCCTCCTCCTCTTCTTCCTCTTGTGCAGCGCCAAAGGTCAAATCACTAGGAGTGCGAGGTGTTGATGGGTGGGAGAACTGACACACTTCCATTATACCTTCAAACACCAGTTCTTCTGCCAAATCAGCAGCAAAACGTGTCACTGTGTTGTGAAATTTCTTTTTCTTTACTGTCAGAAACTCTGCCAATGCTCCAGACAGAGCTTCTCCAACTAAGAACCCAGCCAGACCATTGATTGCTCGTTCCTTCAACACATAGGCATGGCGCATACCAATCTCATGAAAGGCCATCTGAAACACTGAGGAGGTCAGCCTTGCAGCGAGGTGACACAGGGTGGTTGTACAGCAGGACACACCTTTTTGAAGATCTCGTAAAGCACTTCCCAAGCTCATTTCCACCAAATCACTTGCAAACCTCTGAATGCCATCCTTTAAAGATTGTGATTTCTTTTGCAGTTTAGCCACTGTAACAGTCTCTTGGATTTCTGAGAGTTTCATCAGATAACCAGATGGGTTCTTGAATTCTTTGTGGCAGACGCAGCTGAGATTCTTGTTATCAGTGATATCAACAGCAGACTGGTAGCCACAGACAGATCCTAGTATTTCTTTGGATAGACTGCTGGCAAAGTCTGAGTAAGTCTTATACAGAGAGCAAAGGTCCTGGGGTTTACGTAGTTCTGAGCTGTCCTGTCCATCATCATCTGTTTTCCAAAAGTATTCCAGTGTCCCACTACAATCAGTAAGGGGACTAAAAGCTGAGGAGCTAACAGGGCTGAAGAGAGGACCACCATTCTCATCTGAGGGGGTCTGCACTGGACGAGGGGAGTCAGGGACCTCAGAGTGAAGTGAATAGGGTGAGCCTGGCTTCAGAGGTGTGGGTTTTTTCACATTGGCAGGGAGAGTGGGTGGGTCAAAGCGGTGGGGATTCATACCCTTGGTTGAACAACCCCGAGAGACATATTTGGATCCTGACCCACTGGTGCTTACATCTGCAAGCTTCTTCTGTGTAGTGGGGGCACTAATGGTGTCCAGAGGCAGTGCAAGAGTGCAGCTCTCAGAGCTCAGCTCCTCCAGGTCATCAAACTGGTCAAAGCTATCAAAAAATTCGCTCACTTCAGAATCTGAATCTTCAACTCGTTCTCTGGGCCCCCCCGGCACCTGAGGAATGTCCAGTTTAGCCAGGAGGCTCTTCTGGTAACCTACTTCATCCAGGAAAATAATTGGGCTGGGGCTGGAGCAGTCTGATTCTTCAGATTCACTGACATGAACTGGAGGTGAGGGGAAACGAGCTCCAGGGCTGCAGTAGGTCCATTGGGACTCCATACCTGTTGATGTCTGTACAGTCACAGACACATCTGGACCTGTGGTATGTTTTGTTGAATACTTCTTTGAAGATGAGCTAATGATAACTCGGGAACCTAATAATTCCTTCCGCCTTTTATGTGAAGGGACTGTCTGTGATGCCACATCACGCTTTTTAAAATGTCGATAGGAGGCTGCAGCTGTGGAGGACAGAAGGAAAAAGCACATGTTGAACAGGTATTTGTTCAAATAACAAAATGCTAGTAAAAAAACTATTTTAACTATCAAATCTTTTATACCGTGAATATAAAAATATAATAGATAAGTGCATCTCAAATGGAATGTAACTTATTGCTGCCATCTAGCAGTGAACTGACCCTTTTCAAATACCTCTCACCATTCATTCAAAATGTTTAACTGCATAAAAATAAAAATGTTTCAAGTTCTATCCCATGTAACGGTTACGTATTTAGTCCTTCAGTTCAGTTTTCTGAGTGGCCAAGTATGAGAATTAAGTATGATGCAACAGCAGAAATTAAACATCCACAATTATCTTTCCATTAGTGCATAATGTTGTGTATACCCCCAAAATAAGCACACCGTCTACATAGGCTCCATCGTGTGTCTCCTGCGGCTCAGAATAGACTTACTTTCCTGAAGTATACCCTGTAATTTTAGGAACACACAATTTGAAACTAACATTTTTGCATAAAAATGACTAGGTATCTATTATACTGTGTTATGTGTCAATGTTTTCTTTGTTACCAAAATACTCATCTGTACACATCTTGTACAAACTCCAGTAATGTCTTCAAAGTCAGGTTTAAATCAAAATGTTGGAGATGCTGATAAGTTAGACACACTAACCAGCAGGTATTAAAGCCTCAGTGACATCACTAATCATTAGTAGTTATGATGCCATGCTTGATTGCAAACCAACATGAACAGGCCAATGGTATGAGGTAATCCCTCTATCAGGGCTTAATAGATGATACAGACAGACTCAATTCACCCAAGATTGACCACAAAATGGCCAGCCACTTGTTCCAACTATTCACTATCATCATATGCACCTGGCACATCTACAGACAGGTTCATGTCACCTGCCGTGATAGCACTTGAGACACTGAGACTTACATAATGGTTAAATTGCTTTGCATCAGTGGTGGGTGAAATTTCTGTTTACATTTGCACATCTGGAATGCCATGATGATTAAGGCCATTACGTGAGCCGAGACTGTCTTGATTTGCGTTTGCATATTGATTGCTTGACAAAGATTAGTGGATTTTCTGGTCGTAATTGTTTCCAAGTCATTAACTGCAGTCTGATAAATGTGCTGGAGTATGTAATCACTCTTATATGGAAACAAATTTAAACAACAGACTAAATCAACAATAAGCATTCCCAAGTTAAACCTACAGGGATTATCTCCTGTTTCATCCTCTTCTAGATGTTCCAGGGCAGTGACAAAGTCATCCTCGATTGATGAAACAGACTGGTTGGTGTCATCTTCCTCCTGCTGGCTGGACCCACCAGCACTCCTTTGAAGAACCTGCTGCTCCAAAGCATAGCGGACACCTGCCATGTAGCACCCCAGCAAGCCCAGTAAAGATGCTACAGCGGACTGAGGGTAGATGCTAGAGGTGGGATTATGCCTGAAGACGCACACAGTCTTTAACCACCACTACAGGGACAGAGAAAAAAAACAAAAGAAAGAAATGGAGAGAACAACATAGTTAGAGCTGCTTTGCAGGCGATTTATTCTGCTCATGTAGAAAAAAAGGTAATCAGAATCTGTAAGAAATAGTCACGTAGCGTATTCAAAACACCAAATACACCATATTACACAATAACTTGTGTAATAACATGACAACCCAACAATGTAAATGATCTCACTTTGTAAAACTAAAAAGAATTCACAGTGGAAATTTCTTAGCCTGTGTTATGTCTGTACTCTGAAAACGAGTTGATATTTTGCATATGTGGAACACAAAATCATTTAGTGCATTTCCATTTTGTAATGTTGGGAGGTGGGAGGTCTCACTGTCTGAAACGGTCAAAACCACAGATCAAGCTGTAGGGCCTGTGAGAACCCAAACATAGCACATATGGCCAGGAAGGACAAAGCTGCAATCGTGGGCTCTAGAAAAACAACCCCGTCTATCAACCCCACCTGCATGTTCTCACACATGAGAAAGTCTTGGTTTATCTGTTTACATGTTTGGGTAGACAAGGTCTTACACTGGGAAAATTGTTTTATCCAAAACAGCTAGGTTTTGGATCAAACAAAACATGACATTTCAGAAAACCTTATTTTTTTACCAATGGGTTTAAAAAGGATGATACAATATCCGCTAATGAAGTGTTCTGTTTTACAAGATGTAAATATATTTGTTAAAAAAATTTTGGCAATAAGAAATATCAAAATCTGCAATTTTTTTCACACAAATTTGTCTCTACTCAAGTAGGTTTCAGAACAAATTTGTATGAAGAGATGAAGAAAATTACATACTCATTCTAATTTCCCTTCCCCCTTTCTGTCCTCATTTGTAGCTCACTTGGTGAGCAAGCCAAACCCATATTTTGAATATGGTCTGTCGCCTACCTGAGGCCCAGTATCCTTGTGTTCAGTCAGCCTGCGGCAATCTCTGAGCAGCAGAACCTCATCATTCTTGAGGCTCTGGATGTGAACTGACCGGAGGAGCTCACACAACCCGCCTGGCAGGGATGGTAGCGCCTGAGGAAAAAGAAGACAGAAGTACATCAATAATATTAACTGTAATACATTAATAACTGCCCAGAAAGTGGTTATATTTCACTGCCCCAAAACATTTAAGTGTGAGACAGGAGTGTTTGCATTATCTGGAAAATGTTACCTGTTGAGGCACATCTTCTCCATCACAATGGCCAGGGAGACAAACAAAATGAATCTGAAACAACACAATTGGTGGTTATTAAAATAGCATTTGTCGTTTCTGGTTAAGCTTTACATATGTCCACAGCATTGTGCGTGACAAACCTCAGTTAGTCTTGTGATATCTCTGGGTGGGAGCTCCAGGCAAATGCTGCATAGTTCCTTCTTGTTCCTAAAAAGGCTCTTCACACACTGTGTCCCACTATCACGCACAGTCTAAAAAAAACCCCCAAAAAACAACCATAATTTTTAGGTTACACTAGTATATAGACAGTCCACTGACAGAATGTGAAGACTAGTGTTCATCCCTATGTTCATCCTTAGCATGACATGTGAATGCAAAAAATGTTTTATGTCCTTTTTTTGTATATCGGCTGGATTTTATGTCTTTATACCTTTATTGAGTTCTACTTGTCAGCATATTAGCAATCCCTACAGATATATTTCAATCTGTAATTAGATTAAACAAAAACCTAAGTAATAATACAAACCAAAAAAGACAATTTTGTTTTAACAATGCTGTAATGAAATGCAAAATACAACAAAGGAAGCTACATATCCAATTTGATCTCTTCCAGTTAACATGGTTTTTAATTTCAAGTACTAAAATCCTATGTCATCTGCAATGGTTATCTAAAGAATCGCTGCTACATAACTCTTGAAATCATCTTGCCATTATATACTGCTCAGGTTTGTGACAAACCTCTTTCTGAACTGCAGCCCTGGACCTAACTGGCACTCCTCTAATACGAGCACAGGCATCCATGGCCAACAGAGAGGTACATGTGGCAGGCTGAGAGGCCACTCACCTGAAAATTAAATCAAACAAAAAAACACAACAAGAAACACAGAACAACAGAGTTACTGTAGTGACTGAAGTTCAGAAAAGTTCCAGCTACTAACATGATACAGGGAATTGAGGACCCACAACTGTGCATTTTTCCTTTTCTAGACCAATTGTATTAAGGAGTAGTGTGGACAGACAAGGTTTTGTTTGCTCTAATATTTTATAATTGCACAAACAACTTGCTAAGAAAGCTTTTCTTTAAGCTCATGTGAAAATAAAATGAATCATCCCATTAAAAGTAGGCCCAGACTTGTCCTGCAGGGGAGGTTAAGCTATAGTAGGTCATGCTTCGTTGATATTCTTTGAACACTTAGGCCTGTATCAAAGATCAAACAATGAGGCAAAGCATCAGGGGTGTATGCTCTGAGCAGGGAAACACTTCGTAAGCATGAGAGAGTGGGTAAAGGAGGCAAAATATTTACAGTGTATGAGAAGGAAAAGTTTCCCAAGTAATTCAAGCTTGTCTTTTGAGGTATCATCCAAAGCAGCTAGTTGAGTCTAGACACAAGCAGGCGGTCCTATTGATCAGCCCATCCTGCATCTTGAGAACCAGAGGGGTAGAATATACGCCACCGGTGATATGGGACCTCCTGGCTTCTCAGGAGTGCTTTGGTGGGCTGTACAAAAACAACACATCCAACCACTGCTGCCTGACCTCAACTATGTAGTAAGAGCATCCCAATTCACTCACAAAAACAGCAGGCACAATGACATCTATTACAGCTGTGACTCTCTCAAACAAGAATTAGCAACAATAAGTGGTAAACTAATGAGGGCTCACTATATGTAATATTTTGGTCTAATTTATAGCATTAAAACATAACCCCACATGCCAAATAATGCAACCACATGACATGTGTTAATAATCTTTGCCATTTCACGAACACACTACATATGTGTAACAAAGCTAGGCTGATTCATCAAAGTGATTACCAGTGTTAGCATAAATTTACTAAGGAAATTCAGCTCTAGTAAATGATTCTGGGGGCTATTTGTGATTGTCTTATGAGAATGAGAACATAACAGCCCGCAAAGTGCAGAAACTGTGTAGTCTGTGTAGTTAGCTGACGTGGGCCAATTTTCAAGCATTCTGAATGTGGGTGGCCAGAGGAAAAGATAAACAAAGATTGAAAGAAAGAAGAACAGCTGAGGAGAGCATGAGAAAAACTCACAGCTAACTAATGAGGCACAGATTACATTGGGTCAGGTGCTATCAGTGAAAGGATGGGTACACAAGAAAATACAAGTATGTAGGAGACATCTCTTGGAGCAGTGCAGATTTCATGTCAGTATGCCAAGAAAAAACGCATTCATTCTTAATGGGACTGACAAAAAAAGTTGCCTTTTTGTCAATGCTACTGCTTGGCCATTCTTTCATGCACAGACTTAACTTAAACTTTAAAATACGAGCCTAATTTATGGTTCTTGATAGAGAACTCATGAAATACACCCTGGAAAAGGCCAAAATCTGACTTTTTATCAATCTGTGATGTCATCACCGAGAGCAGGAGAGAAGCAAAAATCCACCTGAAAAATGTCTGAATATCTGACCCTCAGGGCAAAGCAATAGGAGGCAAACAATCTTTCCCACAATTGTAGCCATGGTCCCTATGATTCAAACAAACCAGTGTTTGAAGACCTCTGCCCTTCCTATTCCTCTCTGCATTTTGATATGGCCCATCTCTTCACATTGTGGTGACATTAACATTTGGATTACATTAACCAAAATTTAATGGAATCTATACTGCATCACCTTGCATCTTTCCTGAAAACGGAATTTAATTTCAATGACATAATTTTTATGTAAAGGTGCTGGCGAACAAATGAACAACAAGCAACTAGAAAAACACTTTGAGATAAAAAAAAATATATATAATAATAATAATAATAATACTAACGGGGTAACAAACAGAGAATATGAAAATGACACAAATTGGGATACTTATTGCCAAATCACACTGCTCTATAATAGTCTCAAACAGTATTCAGATATGAATAGGTGTTGTAACACCATTACTCCATTGAGAACAGCAGCATATGTGACTGCTTACATGTAAAATAATTTGGTTTTACCAATAAACCACCTCCTGAAAAACATTACAACTGCTGTTGTAGAAACTTACTGCCTAAAAACACTTGTACAGCACAATGTAAATTATGTTTTAAGGTGGATTTCCCTCTATTGCCCACTGTGGTGGTCTCTCTGACCACTGTTGAACAAAAACTTCCCTACACTCCAAGGACCAACGCCAAACAACACATTAACACATTTATCTGCAAAAAATGTTTTCTTCAGTGGACAAAGAAATATTCAGAATTTTGGTGAAGTAAAAATACTAATACCATACTGAAAACAGTCCACTACAATTAAAACTTTCACATTCAGTCTTACTTTTATGTATATTCAAATATACTTAAAGTAAGAAGTGTAAACACGATGAGTATGTATTATTAACATTATTGTGCATTAATGTATATGCTGATTTTAATGTTGCATCAAGAGTTGAGTTTATTGGGATTCATTTATAGCAATGCATCATCATCATTCTATACGACCACTGTTACTGTACATTAATCTAATAACTAATGGAAAATATTCACAAGCCTGCTTCCTTTCTTTATTTTTAAGTAATCTAAGATCGACAAAGAAGTAATTTTTTCCACTAAAATTCAATATAATGGTTCCATAGATTATAAGTAACATCCCGACAGGATTAGGATGTTGACGTTTACGATTTTTTGGCGTTCTACAGCAAACAAATACCTGTCAAAACCTTTTCTATCCAAGCAAGATGTTAATTAAGCTATATTTAATCCCAGACATTTAATAGAACAGAGATTTGTTGCGGTAAATTTACAGACAGGTATCCGGCGCAGCAGGCCACGAAGGAGCCAATGTACTTCGTCTGGGGATGTTTATGTTGATTCACGACCACTCAACAACTGACATAAACCCACCTATTAGCTAACAAAAAACAATTCAGATATTGACGTTTTAAGCGCAAACCGTCTGGATTCACAAAGTGACAACCGCCCACAGAAACACCCTTTTTCGGTGACAGGCTGTCAATCAATCGGCTAACGGCAGGACCAGGCCTCGACCAGTTATATCGCCTAACGTTAGCTAGCTGACATCTAGCTAACAGCTAAATAGTTGCGTTAGAATGGGTTAAAACGCATGAATAATAGCTGCGTGTGTTAATTTGTCGGATATCCCAACAATGTTGTATGTTGTGTCGAGCCTTTTTGGTTCACTCACGGTGTCAGACCCCTACAGCGCTGGCGGAAGCCTCTGTTTTACTACACAATCCGTAAGGTTTCTTCTGTGGTCCAAGCTCTAGTGCCACGTTTAGACATGAATCAACTAATTGTCCAAGTCTTATATGCTTTTCTGTCGTCGTTACGTAATTTTTACAACTAAAAATGTACAAGATCCACAGTGGCTAAACATAAATGATGCTGCATCAGTCTATCTGAGCAGAAAATGGCAACATAGGCGGTTATCACTGGTGTAGACAGCAACAAATGACACAATATTTACAGTCTGGGACAATATTAGCTTGGTAAAATGGGCTTTAAACATCTTCCAAAAATGTTTTCTACTGGATGAGCTCAATGAGATGGATACATTACCCTTTTGTGATCGATTTCACCGTTTCTAAATATGAATCGAACTCTCCATTTGCTATAGCCTGCGCCTCCCATGAAAACAAGACTGTAAGGCATCACTAATCACACACCTACAAAATGATGTGTGGCACGATGTCGATGGCGGAAAAATCAAACTGCAATCAATTAAAATGAATACGTGAACATGATGAACGCGACTACTTTCTGATATGAGCGAAGTGGGCAATCGTTCAGGAAGGCATTTCATGAGGGGCACCACAAACTCTTAAAAAAATATATACATATATATTTGTACGTTCGGTCTATCTATCACAGTGTGCCAGAGAATTGGCTAAATGGCGCCCCCTCTGTTTTGCACGCGCCCCTACTTGTTGAGATAGCGCCGTGCGGCACAGAAGCAATGAGAAAAGTGGAAGGGGGACACATGAGACAGCTTACCTGTAGGTGTCCACATTAGAAAAATTAAAAGGAAACATGGGCAAAACATAAAAGTATGCAGATGTTCTGTCCAGAGGTGAAGCCAGACACTGTGAAGATCTGTGTCTTAGCCCAGAGGGGATGGGGGTGGGGGGTACATCTGAGATGCAATTTCCTGTATTCTAGTACATTTTATGGTGGCCTGTTCGACAGATCCTAACCCCATGGCATAGATATAGAACACTATACAGTATATGAGCATGTTAGCATGGTGTCACAGCTGTCATCTTGGGACAGGGTCCCTATGTTTCTCATAGGAACATCTGTGAGGGAAGATATTGCCAATTGATGATCAGGCAAGTATCGTTACTGCCATATAAAGATAGCACTGATAAAACTGAGGCATTCATTCCAATATACAGGGGTAGTGAATGCAATGTGTTCTGCATCGTTGAACCCATGACATGAAAATAAACATTTTAAATGAAGAGACTTAGATGTTTCCTTCCCACAAGGAAACTCTGTTTAATGGGAAGAAAATGTATTGCAAAGAGTACTTATTTAATGTACATATTTAACACTGAGTGAACATTAACACAACATTATAAATAAAATAGCAGAAGGTAAAAATGGAAACGAAGGATCAGGGTAATAGTTTTTGATTTTTCATTATAGTTTAGTTGTGACTTGTTTCCCTCTAATTCAGTTAGTTTTAATGTGGTTTTGAACAGGTTTGCTAGTTTTTATTATTTATCTTTTTTTCTGAATGCTTAGTTTTAGTATTAGTTTTGGTTTCTCCATATTTTTTTTTATCTTCCTCACAATCCTATTCAAAGAAAAGTGAGGTGTGGAACACAAACATATGGACAGTAGGATGTATAAACTCCCTATAGCAGGTTGGAGGGGCGGGTGTTGCGGTCCAGTTTTCACAAGGCCTACTGTAATGATTTATCTAAACTATATAATTCATGACTAAATGAGTGATTTTGATAAATGAAGAACAACTGCATCCTCATTCGGGTCATGAGGGTCACTGGGGGCCTAATCCAGCTCCAATGGGCCAAGGTGGGGTACACCCTTTATGAGTCTCCAGTTCATCACAGGGCTGAACATATATAGACAATCACTCCCACATTCACACCTATGGGCAATTTAGATTAACCTATCAGTGCATGTTTTTGGATGGTGGGAGGAAACCAGAGTACCTGGAGAAAACTCACACAGACACGGGGAGAACATGCAAACTCCACACAGAAAGGTCTGGTGTGGTATTTGAACCAGGGACATTCTTGCAGTGACGCACAAGTGCTAACCACAGCACCACCGTGCCCCTTCTACTTCTTCTTTTTTTTTTTAAAAAACATTAGTCTGCAGGTCACATTCTAAAGTTATACTCTATTACAACAGTTTACCTCCAAACTTTGTCCCCTAAAAAGAATGTGAAAATATCTGAAACACACTGATGACCAATCAGTTAAAGATCTACCCAGCTCTTAAATTGTATAATGATCCTGTTGAATTAATATGCACTTATATTTAGTGTCTGTCTGTCAGTCAGTCAACACCAAAACTGTGAATATATACAGCTCAGCTCCTCTGGTGATGCTGATAATTAATCAGTGAGCTCAGAACTAGGTCATAGTTCATAAAGAGAGACAGCAGGTTTCAGATAGAGATATGACAGAATGTCAGTATTCTGACTGGATGTTAATAAATAAAAATGTTGTGGTCTTTCAGTTGAAAATATTGTGGTTTTGCTCTCATAAGACAGTGTAGAAAAGTCTCATTTTGAAGAGTAAATATTTATTTATTTCCCCATGTGTTTATATTTCAACAGCACATGTTTCTGTTTATTTTATTTCCATGTATTGTGTCTGTGGTCTTGACCAATGCATTGAAAAAAAATGCAGGTCTCCTATTTTTGTCTGCGTCAATACTGCTGTGGCTCATTGACAACCACTTGAATGGCATCCATGTGGTTCAAAATTGGATTTTTGCTTCTGGGGAAAAAATGAGGTGGCTCTTTGTTAACAGCATGTGAAACAGATGTGGAAGTGAATGGACAGTCAGAAAAAAGGGAATATGTCGCCAAAAATCTGAGATGACACAACAAAAAACACTGGTCAGTGTTTAAAAAGAAAAGAGCACTACTACTCACATTACCAGTCCAAAAGAGGCTACAGTAAAACTAGAAGGAGATTATAATGGAGAAATGAGTTTCATTAGTAGATGGGATTCAGACAGAAATGTCTCAGGGATGTGGATGTTCTAAAAAAAAAACAAAAAAAAAAAAAACCCCTCAAATGACAGAGGGTCTGCAGTCTGCAATCAAAACACAAATATCTCTGTTTTGGTCTTTAAATGCCACAAAAATAACATTTCCAGAAGTGCTTCATCCTATGGCATGATAGGGAAATCAGAATAGAATGAGGCACAAAGACACAGCATATGTATTTGGTTTTATTGAAGAAGAGAGATATGAATAGGTAGCCTATTTTAAGGCACCCTAAAAATGTACAACAAAAGCTGAACCATTTATTTATTCAGAATACAAAAATACACATCTTGGTGACTCCAAATTGTAATAAATAGTTAACCATGCATTCTAACCATAAAAAGGCACAGAAAACAGTCACTTAGTAGTCATAAAAATGATCAACTACTTTACCAAAATCATCCATATAGTAATACAGGTGACAACTGTAACAATATATTCCAAATGTGAAAACACAATACACATCATATCATTTAACCTTAGGCAATAAATATGCAAATGTTGTTATACCTACATATATATTCTTAAAAATTAAACCTGTGCCATTGTAAACATAATGTAAACAAATGAAACTCACTTTTCTCCCATTACTTTAAGAATCATGTCAAAGACAATATATTATCCCGTCTTTTAGAGATCCTTGCATGGGTTTGTTGGTTTTTGAAAACCAGGCAGTTTGCAGCATTATTTACAGACCACTGGAAAACACAGCAAGGGTGAAAGGTGGCAACTTCCACTTCCTATGGAAGGGTCAAGCATTCGTCTTGCCATGAGCCTGCAACCCAAAACTCTTGAAATGTACAGAATCTTGCAGACACTTTGGATACACAACTAACCATAAATACAGACAGACACACACAGGTCAGGATCTGCAACAGAAAGTGAATTCAAATTGGCCACTGGTGTGCATTGGATCGAACGTCATGAGGACTGCATGGACAAGGCAGCATGCAGCAGTTGTACTATACTGCTCCAAATAAAGCACATAATAAAAGAAAGGCGTCACTTAAGACAAAACCTGCATCAAGTTTATGGCTAGTAATAGGCCAACTGGAATCAAGTGGTAAATGATGAATGTGGTCTTACTGAAAAAAAAAAAAAAAACTCTCTATGAGACTAAATTGTCTTCAGTCAGATGTGCAACAAAATGATGATATATAAACTGATGGTTTATAATGACTAACATTTTTGGCCATGAATTGCAGGTGAGCCAAAATATCAAATCATCAAAATATATCCTGCTGTGGAATTTCATTCTGAATTTTGATCAATTGTATGAGACACAGAATGCAATAGTCTGACACAAAAGGGTATCAGAATGAGTAATCATCCTGTCCAAGTGTGAACCTGTAGAAATAAGGGATATAATATAGATTTCCCTCTGGTGGTCTACTAGTAGAAATGCATACCTCTGCTTAGTCTTTGGGACATTTCACATTTCACATTCTAATAAAATTAAGGATGGTTTGACAGGTAGTTAAAGCAAAAATAGCAATGTACATTTCAGTCCTCAATGTAAAAAAGGCCTTAAAAGTATCTCTTAAAAGTAATAAGAGGGTAAAGGGCTAAATTAAAACCAATATACATAGAAGTTATTTTTGAAAGTGAGAAATCTAAATCAATGTATTAGTTGGCAAAAGTTAATATAAAATTGTTAAGGTACAATATGCCACTGCTGTAGCACAAACACACAACTGCAGGCACACAAACATATTGTGATCCATATTACATATTAAGACAACAGTCATGTCTGCCCTTCCTACTTATCAATATAACCTTACTTTAGTGTCTCATTTTGGAAGCACGGAGGAGGAGAACTACAAACTAGTGAACTGCTGGAAGAAATCTGGAGTCCGTAAGAAAATGCAGTCTGTCTAGGGGTCTGCTTTCTAAAATCTAATCCTCTATCCTTGAGGAAGAGTACATGTACAAAAGGTTTTTCAAGGGGTTTCCCCCACTGAGAAACATGTCAGAAAGCTGCAGAGACAGTATCAAAACAAGACATAAAATATTGCACCATCATTAGATTACAACAGCATTATCATGTACAAGAGATTAGAACAAAATCAATACACAATTGTTATGGTGTAATATACACAATCAAATGTGTAAGCTGTTGACAATGCATGCCATGTCTGCAATCTACAAATGCAATAGACTACAACACTTACAAACATTGTTTGCATACACTGTTATATTGTATATACAGTGCAAATATATGTATATACATACATATATATATATATATATATATATATATATACATATATATATATATATATATATATATATATATATATATATATATATATATATATATATATATATATATATATATATATATATATATATATATATATATATATATATATATATATATATAAACTTAGCATCACATATAGAAATATACCCTGTAATGCCACCAGTCTTAAAGAAACTAACAAGAAAAGTAGTGCTCTATTAACACCTTATTTGTAATTTGAAGAAAAAAAGCTGCACTTGAACAATGCTATGCAGGCTGCAGATCCACTGCTCTACTAATATTTTAAACTGATATCTATTATTCTCATCAGCATTAGTGTTAAATACTGTGTTAATTGCCAAAAGTTAAAAAGTTGAGGTGGACTGTTAATTCTATGTAATGATATGAGGATTTGCACTTGCATAAAGCAAGAAGTAAAAAGTGCTTTTTAAGTATTCCTTAAAAAAAAACAAAAACAACCTTACAGTATATCTGGTTGGCTTCAGGCCAACTATTTGACTCTCTTCCTGACTAGTAGTTAACTCCCTCCCAAGTTGAATGAATTTAAGACCTACTGGCTTATTAAATAAAGAGTGGCTTTCTGAACAAAGTCATCAGATGTTTTCTTAGACATTCACTTTGGTACTGATTTTCACATCCACAGAGAACATGTCAACTTACGGATATTAATTCCATGTATTCATACCTCACCAAAAATTTTCAAAATTTGTTATAATGTCTACTAATAAAGCACGTTTTACACTAAGTGACCGAAAATGTGGCACTTGACAGAGCTTTGACACATCATCATGCAAACAAAATAAATTAAAGCTTAAAAAAAAAAAAAAAAAAAAAAAAACAGGTTGATTTAGAGAAAAGAGGTTGCCGTCAGTAGTAACAAATGGCATTGTAATACTTAAAGTCATGTAAAACTTGTTCAAGTGTTATTCTGCACACAAAAAAAAATCAAGTCACTAATCATGCAATTAAACATTTAAAGTTGAGCAAGCATAGCATGCGACTGTATCCCACTGTTCTTAGACATCTTCTGTTCTGTCTCTTCTGAGCGGCAGCGCTACGAAGACCTGAAGGCTGCTTTAATTCATCTACAGCTCCGTAATGTGACGCAGAGATCCAGTAAACATCACATTTTTGTACTGGACTGAATTAAAACTCGATTCTTCAGGGGACACTCATGGAAGTCCTGGTTTTGCTACTAGTTTGTTATCACATCTCAGACAACAAATCAACTGCCAACAGTATGGTTGTTTGCATACCTGATTGTGTGCTATGAATGGATATTAACTTAGAAATGGCTTTTTAGTATGTGTGAAGATCCATGAACTCCTTTTGCACTTCCTGCAACATTCTCGCCTCTTATTTTGGCACCAAAGCACAAACAGATACACCAAAATATTTTGTTCACAACATCACAAAGGCTTGCTCCACGGAGGAATAAATTCACCCTCTCCTCGAACATCTGCCTTCTCCTTCATTGCTTACGGTGCTCACAAACACATCCACTGATGTCAGGGGGAATGTTTATTTCCCCTCTCCAGTAGCACCTGCTTCTGGACTAGAGATCAACCATGGAGGCCTTGGCCAGGTCCTTAGTTCCCTGGAGAATTCTCTTCATATGACCCACTTTCGATATCCCCAGATCCTGAGAAGGGGACAAAAAGGCCGATACATTAGGGAAAAGACAGAAACCACAGTACATCATGCTTTGTTTCCACAGGTCAACCTTTGGGGTGGTTTATTAAAGAAACAGTTCATCATTTTGAAGAGTAGGCTTATTTGCTTTCTGGTGTGGAAGGAGAAAACTGACATTGAATTTCTACAAAAAGTTTGCTTATCTTAACTTAAATACAGAAAACAGGGGCAGATAATTACTACCCACCATTACACGACAACATCACTAATTAA
Organism: Siphamia tubifer; assembly: GCA_020466265.1. Lineage (NCBI taxonomy): Eukaryota > Metazoa > Chordata > Actinopteri > Kurtiformes > Apogonidae > Siphamia > Siphamia tubifer. Next base: position 32,370,548 of record CM035803.1, on the reverse strand, counting down.
TAAGTTATATCTTCCTTATATAGCAGTGTACAGTAGCTTCGCATAGCATCCACCAGACAACCGTTGAATACTCCAGGAAGGTGGTGCTCACTGCCAAGAATCACTGGAACATAATGTAGTGGCAGATGTGAGGTGCAATTGGCTACTAGTTGTAGCATTTTATTTATGCCAAGTGTATTTTTCTCACACTCATTACACTTAAAATAAGACATAATCGTCGAAAGAATAACTTTTCAGTGAGATATAAAGAACTTATTTTTAGACAATTGATCTTGCTCAATTCAAGATTCAATTAAATTCAAAATTCAAGTTCTTTATATCTCACTGAAAAGTGAGATATAAAGTGAGATTATTAAAAGTGAGATTATTACCTCCTATTTTAAGTGTAATGAGATCTTTTGACAAGAAATTAGACCCTTAAGTAAGATTTATATATATTTTTTGCAGTGTTAAAGATTTTAAGTTAATAACACACTTCTCTGTTTAATCTTGTCTGTATTAAGGGGACGTTTGTTCAAAGTTGTCAAATTAAAGTTATACAACAGAGAAAATTGGGTAAGATATGGGAGTAGATGCATTTAACGTCTTTACTTTGGTAGAAGTATTAATAAGAGAAAGTGTAAACACTCCACTATGAGTAAAATTACTGCATTCACATAAAGATATTTAATATTATAGGCCATTTGAAAAGTACAAACAGTCATTGCCTTGTACAATGACTGTTTGTACATTTATGCTGATATACATGACGTTTTTTTGATTAGGATCATAAATGTATATACACAGTAAATTTTGCAGTGTTAAATCAACACTTAGAGAGTTTATTTAACTTCTTCTAGAGTGTATTTGGTCCCATTTTCTCCAAATTAACACTGCAAAATTTACTGTGTAGGTGTATGTTCTGGCTACTTTTACAGTATTTATATTGTCTTGTGTGTTTTTTAAAAAATCTGCAATTATTTATCATTTCCTAAATGATCATTGAATGTTTCTGGAGTTATTCTGTGAGAACTATGTCTCTCTAATAACTTTTCATAAGCGTATTTAAATCTAACCTATCATTCGACAAGAAGAGTGTGAAAATAGACATCACTATAGTCAGCCACTCAGACAAATAGAATAAAGTAAGAATATTTGATATGTGGTGGAGTAGAAGTAAAGTAAAATGGAATATATTCAAGTCGAGAAAAAGTACATTATATTGACAAAAATACTGGGATACTTACATCTTGTAAAACGTCCCTTTGGTGTTGATTACCCTTCCACCCAAAAGGGAGGAAAAGGTATTGTTTTTGTTTAATTTTTTTGGTCTGTTTGTTTGTCTGTAACTTTATGGGAAAAAAAACTAGTGGAACAATTTCCATGAAAATGTCAGAAAATTTGTGAGGTGGTTCACAATAGATCAACGTTGGTGAATGTAGGTCAAAGGTCAGGGTCAAGATCACCAAAATGTGGGGTAAATCAGGTAATATATTTGGCAAAGTTTGAATGATTTGTTTGAAAGGTAACAATGTCCTGCCCTTTATCACCTTCGCCAGCAGATGTTATGTCATAATCAGGGTTTGTTAGTTTGTCTGTCTGTCCATCCATCTGTCATAACTGACATAACTCAAAAAGCTATCGATGGATATCAACAAAATGTTCACAGAATCTCCGGAATGACAAAAGCAACAAGTGATTATATTTTGGGGTTGATTTGGATCCAGGATTTTTTAAAGGACTCTTTACTATTGGGGGATAGGGTTAGGGTTTGACATTTGTATTTTGAACAAATGACTGATTGTACCTGCTGTGGTTATTTTATCTGAAAGTGGTCTATATCTTCCAATGTGTGAGAATCTTCGTTGTCAAACTACATTAGGTCATGTGACATTTGGGACAGGTTTGGGTGGTTTGATTAACATTTTTGATTGACTACTTCCGGGCCTATATGTGGACCCTTGGAAGTTTAAAGAGTTAATGATAAACATCAAATCAATATTTCTTGTCATTTTAAAGGTTGATTTATAGTGAAATATAGTGATTAAAAATAATGGCATTACAATTCTGTAAAAAACAATTAGAAAAATGAATAAATGACAATGTACTGTATACAAATCTAACGATGATACAATAACATCTACTGCCATATTTTCTGCCATTTCTCCCCCATAAAGCATGCCTTAAGTTTATACTCAAGTAAAAATAGTGTCACATTCAAACACTGGCAAGTATGGAATGGGGACACAAGTAAAGAGTAACTACAAATCTAATGTAACTTTGAATCTGTGCTTTTTCTTGATGTCACTGCAGCTCAGAAGTGTTGTGCTTCTTTCAGTCATCCTCAGAATCACTTTTTTGTTCTTATGCAAAAAAAAACAAAAAAACAAAAAATACAGTATTGATGGCAGCATTTGAACATAAATGCACTTAGTTGGGTCTTCGCTCAAATACCATTAATATCACAACAGCAGTAGATAGTGAAATAAAGAGCAATCTTGTGCCTCTGTGTACTAACAGTTTTTTTTAAAATACCATTCACAGGTTCACAGAATTTTAACCCATTGTTGGTCACCCCAACCGCTTGGTAGAAGTAACTTTGAACCTTGATATCTAATATTTATCTAAATTTAAGTCCTTTGACACCAAACTTCCTGGGCCGTCTCCCCCTTTTGTGAGAAGTAATGCACTGTCAATGATGCATTCAGCTCATGCTAGTATACCACCCAGGAATGCGATCATAACCATGACAACACCTCTGCTATGATCTTTTTTTTATTTTTTATTTTTTTTGGACACAAAATTGCAGGTTTCTGGACTTTTAGAGAGTCTATTTTACATAAATAATCCTCATCATGTTTCAGAAATACTTTGGTATTCATGTAATAACTTTTGAAAACATGCTCAACCAAACATGAAATGCTAATGCTAATCGCTAATGCTAATCACTAATGATACAAACATAAAAAGTTAATACATCTAATTTGAACCAAGTCATAAGTTATGTTGGTAATATTAGTGAAGGAGTGATTATTGAATTTTAATACTTAGGTTAAATTTAGGGTCAGTTTAAAAAACAAAAACCTATGTTTTATGTAATATTAGTCCCTGTGAGATGTAAAAAGCAAGCAAATATTTTTTTTATTGTCACTTTTGTAGTGTGACTAACAAAGGGTTAACTTTATTTATCTCACTACCAGGCTCTTGGTTGACATGCGTAATTGTTTGATCTCGCCCTTCCCTTCCTAACCCATCCCTGCCCTAAAGGCTTCCCCTCTCAGCAGGTACACACTGTTAGTGGCCAATCTTTTCTTTTACCAAGCAACAACAGAAGTAGCCAAGCAGAGCGATGCAGAGCAGCATAGAGAGGTGGCAAAACAGGCAAGACTAACAGGTGAAAGAGAATGAGAAAAATAGCAAGAGAGAAAGAACTGATCGTGGTTGGGAGGACAGGGTTCACACTGACTCACTGAGCGATTGAAGTGTGTTAACAGGTGTGTGTGTATACCTTCAGGTCCCTCCTCTCCAGGTGCAGCAGCTCTGAGCCTCGGATGTCGTGCCGAGTGAAGGTGTCTCTGTACTCCCCCAGGCTCAGCTGTTCCAACCAGATGCCCACCTCCTCTGTGCCCCATCTCTCCACTGTACACACGCACACACACACACACACACACACACAAGCACACACGTACATTCACAGAGCAGAGCAAAGAGAGGCTCACAGGTCTGAACGCACACACACACACACACACACACATACACACACACACACACACACATGCATACATACAAACTGCCACAACCACATACTGTACTAGTGCTGGGATGAACCATGGGACTAATCATGATGTTGACTTTGGTGGGGACATAATTTGACGACTTCCTCATGAGAGACAGTAGCAATAAATAAAAAAGAACACGAATAAAAGAAATTAAATGACGTCTCATTTTGTTTTTGGCAACAAAAACTAAAAGACATTTTAGGAATGTTTTTTTATTTCATTTTGTCTGGATTTTATTCATCATCTATAACTGCGTTATATATTTAATTATAGTTATCGTCACAAGAGCAATATTTACGTCGAGTTTCATCTTGTTTTTGTCACGTGATAAAGGTTTGTTGATGACAATATTTAGTCACTATAAGGCACACTGTCAGTGAATGGTTTATTTTTTAGATTCTTCATAGATAAGGTGTACTGGATTATAAAGTGCATTAAGATAAGTCCAAATCATTAGATAAAAAGTGCAAATCATTAGGTAAAAAGTGAAAATTATTAGATAATATGTCTAAATTATGAGATAAAAAGGGAAAATTAGGAGAAAAAAGTGAAAATTAAGGGGGGAAAAAAGTCAAAATCATGAGAAAAAAGTCAAAATTAAGAGATAAAAAGTCAAAAATCCCAGTCACTAAGCACAACCAGAATTAATCCATATAAAAGGTGCACTGTGGTTTTTGGAGGAAATTAAAGTATTTTAAGTGCACCTTATAGTCCAGAAAAGACAGTAACCTTTTGTTTCCCAAATGTCATCTAATTTCCTATTCAGATATTGGTATGGACATTTTAGAAACATCCAAATATTGGCATGGACACGTCCATAGCATCCATACACAATTTTACGCCCATGTTATGAACACAAAACTGGATGTATTTTTTATTTTTTTATTTTTAATTATTCATTTACTTTTTGGAGGTGAGTTCGTCTTCATATACATGTAAATTAAAAAAAGAAACATATTTCATCATGCATTTCATCACACACTGCCTGACCAAAAAAATAAATAAAAAAATCCCACACTCATTGTTTCTTCAATTTAACGACCTTTAGCCTTGATTACTGGATACATTTGTTGTGTCACAGTTTATGCTGTGTAATGCTTATGCAGTGTCACAATAAATGTTGCATTAATCTTGGGAGTCAGACCACTGTATAACATGTTTACCACAACATCCCAATGACTCTCAATAGGTTTTACTTGAGTTTATTTTAGATTGTAAAAAATAATGTCTCATTTTCTCTAACCACTCTTTACAGTCTGAGCCTGATGAATCCTGTTACTGTCAATATTTATGCTCTGTAACAAACCAATAGTTATCTAAGAAATGACATGATATTCACTGCATCATTCATTTTCCAAACTGAGTTGACGGGGGGTACTTACATTGCAGCTACCACTGGGTTAAATAACTTCTTGCAAAGGAAACATATGGTAACACTTTATAATACCTACACACAATTTGCTATGTATTAACCATTTGTTACCTATTTGTTAATGTTTGTTCATTATGTATTAACCATTTGTTACCTATTTGTTAATGTTTGTTCATTATGTATTAACCATTTGTTACCTATTTGTTAATGTTTGTTCATTATGTATTAACCATTTGTTACCTATTTGTTAATGGTTTATTGATACACAATTTATCATAACCATTTGTTCTTTTTTATGAACAAACCATTTGTAGCCATGTGAACAAATGCTTTATGATAAATTGTGCATAAGCGGTACATTAATAAACATTAACAAATAGGTAACAAATGGTTAATACATAATGGATCGTGTGTAGGTATTATAGTGATACCAAACATAATAATAATAATAATAATAATAATAATAATAATAATAATAATAATAATAATAATAATAATAATAATAATAATAATAATAATAATAATAATAATAATAATTGGCCAATGTAAAGATCTGACCTACTTACTTAGTTAAACTCAAGTGGGGGCTGTTTTCTGTTATATAATATGGGGCTTTTATACATGTAGGGTTTGTAGTAGTGTTAAATATCTTGAGAAAAATGTATAGGTATATGAAAGAAATATCAGGTGTTGAATCATGCAAAGAAATTTTATGACTGAATTGAGTAAATTACATTTTTATTTCACTTTTAATCACTGTTTTAGCTCTAGGTGCATTATATTTTGTTTGTGACTATTGTTTATCCAGATATCAAACTGTAATTCCTCCAATTATTCTTATTATTTTTTAGGATTGACTCTTTATTGAATACATTGTGATCATCAGTATGTTCATTCAGAGCTTAATTATTGTTTGAAGAGAACAGAATGTAAATAATTTTGCTGTGCCAAGTGCAATGGAGTAAAAATAGAACTTAATAATAGAAATGCCTTGACCTTAACATAACTTCCTTTTCAAAAATGTTTGTTGCAAGGCATCTTTGCATATAAGCTGCAATGGAATGAAAAAAGAAGAAATTGGAGGTAATTCATTGTAATGAAGTTATTTAGCACTGACTTACTTAGAACGGGACACACAATTAATTAAAGTCCCCTCTCAATGCATTCTGCACAGTGAACATATAATATTTGCTTCTGATTAAAAAGTCACATTTATGAGATAAAAAGTCCAAATTATTTTTATCTCTTATTTTGACTTTTTATCTCATAATTTTTTATTTTTATCTCAGAATTTTCACTTTTTATCTCAGAATTTTCCCTTTTTATCTCAGAATTTTCACTTTTTATCTCTTATTTTAACTTTTTATACATAACAACTGGTGTTTTGATTGTATGACAATGCATGAAAAAGTCAAACTGTTAGAGAAATGAAAACACCTTTTCATATGGTCCAGCAGCACTAAAACATTCTGACAGACACCACCAACTGTGTGGTCACCTCATGTTCTCATTCCTTTTCATCATCACACACACAAATCGGTAAACCACTGGAAAAAGGGATGTAAAAAAGGGATTTTGTGAGAAAGGGAACAAGCATCAGAGAAAGGGGAAGAAGGAGAGCAGCACCGGCAGCTGGCGGGATAGGGAGGAATTGAACAGAGGCCAAAGGTCGATCACAACAAGGCAGTGGCCAGTGATGTTCCAGGCTGAGGGCATGCATACTGTTGACACATATCAGAACACACAGAAAAAGTAGGAGGTAAAGGGAGGAGGAAGCCTGTGTGGTCTGCAGGAAATATTGCCCAATTCTCAGCCAAAGAAGGGAAGGGTTATTTTTTTTTTTTTTTACACCTGACCGAGTAGATTATGTAATTGTTCCTGTATTTCTGTCTTTACATACTTCTGCAGGAATACACAAAACTACTGCATCAATTTTCCTTAAACTTGGTAGGAAGGGTTGGACAGGGGACAAGGACAAGGACAAAACCCCAGAAAAATGAGCGAGCTCTATGCTAAAGGTTTAAAAAATCAACTTGCACCAACTGTTCTTTAATAATGTTGTGGAACATGAAGAGAAGTGGATTGTTAGCCTTGGACGACTGGATTGTTTATAGAAATACATTGACTTTTAATTAGCAAACATGTCAATAACTGTTGGAGCTTTTCTTCTTCTTGATGTCTTGAACTTTTCTTCACTTTGCGTCTTCTGAAACAATGTTGTCAGCTTCAAGGGTGCATGAATGGAGGAAAAGGGATTCAAGTTTGGGTTTGGGATCACCCCTAAAGTGTGATTCTATCTCCTTGTACGAAGGAAGTCAGAAAGCATCGCTACCTTTAATGAATGTGATAATGGTTGTGTTGAGTTGAAACTGTCGAACAGAACTATTAGTGTGTTTTGTTTCAAAGGGTGAAGAATGTCCATGTGATCACATATGTGCTTGTTTATCTCTCGTATGTAAATGTTATTTGACAAACAGTGTCTCTAAATGCTTATTGATCAGCTAAGAAATACAAACCCCTAATCAGTTTTTAACCCAACACCATAAGGTGGCATATGAAGACAAATTTAATAAAAAAAAAACAAAACAAAACAAATGTAAAAAGAGCCCAGGAGGAGGAAAGCTATGAGGAAACACACTCTCAAATCAGAGAAAAACTATCTCATAGATTCAAGTCTGTTTTTTTGTTGAATTTCTCTATAAATGTATCACTTTAATCTCAAAGAACATCTGCATTTTTCTCCTTATATATTTCAAGATGTAATTTCTCCAAATTTCCCCATTCACCATCTAGTCATTATCATTTACTAGAATGATTCTAAGATATATGATGAAATCAGGTATACTTCACTAACAAATGGTTACAATTTATCATTCAGTGGTCTTTGGTAAAATACTACCCTCTACTACATCTAAAATTAGTCATGTAATGTGACCAAAATTGGATGGAGGACTGAATACTGTTCCCTGTTACGTCCTGATGACAGTCAGGACACACTGATGGAGGTTCCATCCTGAGCAGATTATATAAATCTGTCACCAGTGAGGGAAATTTGGGCACAGCCCTACCTGACTGAGGGCTCGTCTTCTTGGCGGCCTTCTCCTTCTTGAACTTGGGCACTATGCGAAACATGCTGCTGCGACTGTTCCTCTTGCCGTAACCCAGAGAGTGGTCCTGGTACATAAGCACAGTCAACCTATAGCCTTTCATTTAGCTATTCAGCTCTCCCGTTACCTGGAGCCAGGTTACATTTAAGACATACAGTGCATTTATGTGCTGATGGTGTTTTAAAATTCAATGTCCATATGTGACAAGTTTTATCTTCGATGTTACAAAAATGTGGTGTGTCTGTTTATGAGCACAGTCTTGTGTATACATGATGTGGGAATCTATTTACCTCCTCGTCGTTGGGTTGCAGTATATGGTAGAGCCAGGGGATCTCTCCCAGTTTTCCTAGTTCCAGCTCCACACTTTGGAGTGCACTTGACAGCTGTTCTTCTTCTGGTGGGTCCAGTTGCTTTGAAGGGGAAAGCACACGCCATTGTAATTTATTATATATATCAAATATAAGAGCGTATAAATACACTAAGTAAATAAAACTGTTACATAAAGAGAAACTAAAACTTCTCTTCAAAGATTTAAACAATGTTCACGGCAATAAACAAAGTTATTACACTGATTTTCCTGCTCTTTTACTTCCAATCAAAGACATAACAAGTAGTGCCAGGTACAACAAGCTCTGCCCCTCGCATATAATGTAGCTTATTTTGGGATCAAGCCAGCTGATGTCATTATGTCTATGCATGTGGGGATGTCAGCATATCATGTGCTTCGTTATATGAGGCAACTTTGAAATAAATTGAAACAAAATGAATGTTTTATTGATATTTGAAACATCTGCCTTTATAAGTAAATGACAGAGATTTTTTTTTAATTAATAATGGTAATATATAAACCCAATTTGGTCTGAATTCACTTAATAATTGAATTAATTACTACTTAAGTGGTTACAAATACAGAAACAAACAAACCAATCTAAAAACAGTAACCCTTGTCTCCCCTTCAGGGTTGGGTAATAACTTACCAGTGAAACTCGTCCTACTAGAAGAGATTCTGTCTCATTGTAGAGAGCCTTGACGGTGCTGGCAACCTCTATAGCTGTATTCCTAGTCAGACTCTAGATGAGGGACACAACAGTCAGTTAGTAAAGTCTGACATATCCTATGTACAACAAAGACAAGTATAAACAACTCTGGAGATGTTAATGTGTTATTCTAAGTGTTTTCAGAGGATTATTATGAAGAATCATATTCAACATGTCACAGTACAATGGTTCATTATTATTTAACCCTTTAACTCCTGATTTTGTGTTATTTTTCTAATAATTTTGTTCATGGAAGTGATGTACAGGTTCAGTGATGTAGTTTTTCTAAGCTTTAGAAAAAGAAAAAGCCCAAACTAAAACTACTGGAACCAAATTATAATACTAGTCATTTATGCCTTTTTTTTAAACTTCTTTTTTTGTTTTGTTTTTTTGTCATATTTGTTATTTTGTGAATATTTATTCATTTCTGTTGATTTTGTTGCTTATTTTAGTTTTTTTCTACATTTTGTTTATTTATTTTAATATTTTTCTTCAAATTGTGTTGTGTTTGTGTCTTACTTTGTTCATGTTACATATTATTTTGTTAGTTTAATATTCATTTTTGTTCATTTTACTGATCATGTCAGCAGTCTTTGTTCATTTTGTTGCTTCTGTTATCTTATTTTATTATTATAATTATTTTTTTTTACTGTGGAATTGCTTAAGTCTCGGGAGTTAAAGGGTTAAAGCAGTAGCACATTTTGAAGTGTTAGCCCACACAAATCCATAGAAATGAAATACACACACTTGTAAACAACACTTGAAACTGAAGCCCTCAAAGGTAAATTCAGGCGACTTGATCTAGACAACATGTATTAAGTTCAATCCAAACAAAGATAAATCCAGGCAACTCCGAGTAAACAGAGAGGAACTAAATTAAAAAGCCATTATTAATGCTTGGTTAGATCAGAATAAAAAAGCCGACATGTTTCAACAATACGGGTGTTCCTCAGGGCTTAGTCAATAGGTGTATTGCCTCACCTATAAAGTGACATCAGGGTCATGTGACCCCTTAGTAACCTATCACAAAAATTCCATATATAAATCATATGGTAGAAAGACAATAAGGCACGAGCCTCTATTATAAAACACACGTGTATTGCTTCACCTATAAAGTGACATCAGGGTCATGTGACCCCTAAGGAAACTAACACAAAACATTCCTTAAAATACTGTAAAACATACATATCAAACATAAACCACACACATGTATCAAGTTAACTTAGATTTGATTTCTATCGAGCAGCTATAGAGTCAGTGATCAGGTACAGAATCACAAGTTGGTTTGGGAGCCTGCTCGTTAAATCTCAAACACAAATATTCAATCTTGTAAAAACAGCAGGCAAGATCATTGGAGCCCCTGCTCCTCAAAACCCACAGCAAATCTACGAACAGGCTGTAGAGAGACAGGTCCATAACATCATCAGTGACTCCACACATGTGCTCTACTCTGAGTATGAGCTCATGCATTCAAGGAGGAGATACAGAGTTCCTCTATGCTAATACAACCGCTACAAAAACTCTTTCATTCCTGTCTCAGTGAAGCTGCTAAACAGTCACATGTGAGGATGTGTGGGATGAACGGTGGGGATGCACAAATGTAAAGCACTCATTATTATTATGTAATGTGGTGTACTGTTACTGTATCTGTGTATGCATGTCATGTGTTTTTCTGTTTGTGGTGTGGAGCCTGATCCAATATGAATTTCTCCCAAGGGAGACAAATAAAGTCAAATTGAACTGAATTGAAATTGAATTGCATAAAAAACAAATGAGGGTAACTCATCCTAAATGTATAGACTACAAGGACAAGGACTGTGTTGTGTGATGTGTGTCAGTTGCTAACCTCTGGGAACTTTGGGTGTGTTTTGTTGATGGCATGAGATGCAGCATTGACAGCATGAGCCAACTCCTGCTCCAAAAGCCCACAGGTCTTTGCAGCCTCACATATCCTGTAATTAAATAGAATACATGTCAAGAGGCATAAATCACTAGGAACAAAACATATCGCTCGGACAAATGTGGATATGCAGAATGAGGCGTGAAGACAGTTCATGTTACCTTGTTATGAGCTCCTCAGCAGCTCGGGCGCACATCTGCACCAGGGAGGCCTCTTCCTCTGTTGCTAGATCCACAGACTGTTGTGGGTAAAGATGAGGTCGCAAGGGAGGCTTATCATACTTCAACTTGTCTTCCCATGACTTCAATGTGTTCTCAAATGCCTGCATGAAAAAAAACAACAACAAAGGAGACAAACGATAACTAAGTGTTTTAGATAAGAGCGATAGAATTACTGATGCTACACTGGTGTCGTCCTGCCATATGACACACTGTTGTAGAAATACAGGATCATTGAATATTAATATTAATAGTACGTCTGAATATAAAATATACACAACAATAAAAGTGTCTTTTTACTCTTTGAAACTTCCTTTTTTAAATGTAATGTCTAAAATGTTTTGGAGGGAAAATCCAACGTCAGCAGTAACTGTTTTCAATTTCTTTTCAATCTTTTCGACACAACTGATGATACTTTTCTCTTCTTTTTCTTGCTTTTTGATTGCTTTTCATTTCGCAATTAAATCTCTCTTAGTATTTTTCTCAAGTTTCTTCTTGATTTTTTTTTTCCTAATTTGCACCTCACAATAGTGATAATAACACTGCAATAATTTATTGTTCAGTTTTATTCCTCACTACACATTACTTTACTCTTTCTCTAGTTTTGAACCTTACCCGATCTCTGGTAAGCATCTGAGCTCTGTTCTTGTGCTGGATCTTGATGACACCCGGTGGCTGGATCCAGGCTTCACCATCCACCTGAATGGGAACCCCTTCATCACCCAGGATAGTAATCTTCACTGTTCGACACTAGGTTGGATAGAGACATAGATAAAATGTATGTTCCAGATGAATGGATTTTCATTCTATAGTATCACTGATATGGTTCATGCATTTTTACCTGTGCAATTCGATGATGCTGTAGTTTGATCACTCTGGATACAGCCATCTGCATGCTTCCAAAAACTGCCACAACTTCAAGGATTTTATCGTCAAATGATGGTGCACAGAAGATCTGCATGACAACATCATGTGTTTCTTAGACACTAGAGACACGACCATGTTACATTTGCTATAAAGAAGTTGATGAGGTGAGGAAAAGACTATGACTATGTTGTACTAGGTACAACAATATGATCATGAAGTATATTTAAGTCCAAAGTTGAGGTTATAAACCCAAATAATTATTATTTATTCTATATATATATATATATATATATATATATATATATATATATATATATATATATATATAATTATTTTGATGCAGTTGGCATATTTTGTGATGCAAAGCAAAACTGATGATTTATGTTAAAGTTTGCTTTTGTAATCACAGTTTGGATATATGTTGTGGAAGCACAAACAGAAAGGCAATTTTGTGTTGTCAAACAGTGAAAAATCTCATGTTTTGTTATTTTCATATAAGTTCTATGTTTACCACTAACACCCAATGTGACATATATGTAACAATCCAGATTTTTGGTAATAAAAGTTTCATTCTGAAACAAACAAACAAACAAACAAAAACATTAGAAATGTGTTATATGTGGTCCACTTGGTCTGTGGTATATCCCACATAATTTTCCTTTAAGGATAAATGGGTCTGGGTTACAATAATGTGTAGAATAATGCATGACATAAACCAGCAAAAAAACCAAACAAACAAATGTTCAAACAGTATAACAAAGTAACCAAAAACTACAGAAGCCGGCTTTAGAAAAAAAAAAAAAATCAGAATTGTAATCATTTAACCCTTACAGGTCATTTACAGATAGTTTGTTATATTTGAGACATGCTTTAACTTTAATATGGAAACTACAAGATATTTCTTTTTAAATTAGGTTTGCATAATACAAAACATGGTTGCATTATAGTTCTCCAGTTCTTCTGTTACAGACCTGACCCTAACTTTAGGAAAAGTTCCATGAAAGGATGTTAAAAGGCTGGCAATTAAATCTGCAGATATATTACTTTTCTACAACATTTTCCATGGTTTAATTCCATCTTGGCTCAATGATCTCATCATATGGTGCTAAATCAAATGTTATTTAATTGACACAACCACACAGCATTATAAAATAAAGAATTATGTAGAAAAGTACCTTTTCCTAACCACCTTTCTCCATCATGCTTGGGCCTGAACGGCTACAGTCACATTTTCAGTTTGTTTTTCCACATCTATAAAATGGTGGTTAGACAATCCAATACGCTGCTACAATCTGGAATCATAGCATCATTATTTAACCGTCTGTTCTTATGAAGGTTTTCTTTAAAACGAAGACCGAGCCTTCGCAGCCGCTGCCCCCCAACTCTGGAACGCTCTCCCACTACCCATCAAGAACTCGGACTCACTATCCACATTCAAATAACCATCTAAAACCCATCTTTTCAAACTGGCTTTCACTTAGATTGTATTTTATTTGATTTATTTTTTAATGCATTGCTTGTTTGTCTGTTATGTAAAGCGTCTTTTAGTGTCCAAAAAAGCATTATATAAGTTTGAGGTATTATTATTATTATTATTATTATTATTGATTTTAAATACAATGAAACAGTGAGGGACTGCAAATTAAAATCAGCTTTTTTGGTGCATTTACATACATGATGTTATAACTCTTGTTAAATAAATCAAACATAAACAGAGTGAACTGTTTAGTCATTGACATTGTTTAGTACCAGCCTTGTCCTTTCCTTTAATGAACTATGATTGGAGGGATTTAGGAACCTATATCTCTGTCCTTCAGAACCATTTTGCTTTGTCAGCTCAGTTTAGCCTGAATGAGAAATGTTTCTGAAATAAGAGGATCCTGACATCTCTGATATTGATCTGTCAGAAAGCTGCCATTAAGAGGTCAATGCCATGAAGAGTCAGCATCTGAGACTCAGCAAAATACCCCTCAAAAAACCCTGCTCCATAGATCAATGACACGTCTGACATCAAACCAAAAACCATGATCATACTTGTAGTGTGAAACCTTGGCCACTAGAGGGAAACAGGAAGAATTTAGCAGCAAGAGAAACAAACACATTTGATGGTAAAGTGTCAATTATGCAATTTTAAGCATAACAATTAACAAAGCATATTTATTTATTTACTGCTGGCAATATACAATATAATATGGCAATATACCAGTTTTTTTTACTTTGTCTACTTGTTTATTTATACATAGGATTTATATTTAATATTCTTTTTATTTTACTTTTTTGTACTGTACTTACTTGTACAGTTTAAAGAAAGTTTATTCACCTCTATCCTATTCTTACTTTTTCTTTTTACCTATAGTATTTTTTAACTTTATTATATAATATTTATATCTGTATTCTTTGCACATCTGCCGACGTCACTTTCATTTCACTGCCAATGTACAAGTACAACCAGGCATGTGACAAATAAAACTTGAAACAATAGAAAGCATTAATAAAGATATCTAAAAACTATAAAAGCCACCTTATGACCACACTTTTAATTATAATGTATGTCTGTGTTTTATTTTATGTGTTTATTATGATTAATTTAAGCTTTGAGTCCCCTTGTTCTTTTTTCCTTCTCTCCAGCATAAGAGTTACATAACATCAAATGCATATACGCTATGTGTGTGTCCAAGGGTAACCTCTGCAGGGGCTCACTCAGGGGTGTGTGTGTGTGTGTCTGTGCAAACTGACACTCTAATCCCTCAGTAACCCTTGTGCTCTGAGCACTAAACAAACAAGCACAGATATTTCTCCAACCATGCTTTCCCCTGTACCTCCAGGCCATCGGGGTCATGTTAAACCAAGTTCAAGACCATCTTGGCACAGAAAAACACAGAGAGAATATTTGGCTCTCAAATCTGATGCTTAGACACTGGGTTGATAAAAAAAAAAAAAAAAAAAAAAAAAAAAAGATCAAAGGTGATTTTAGTTGCCTGTTCACACTGTGAACATGTAGTGTGTTGTAAATGTACTCACATCATCCTCCTTGGTGCCACCCCAGAAATTGGTCCCGCCTGCATAGCTGGGAATATTTAACACTGCGATGCCCTGAAGGCTGGGCAGGGGGATGTACTGACCGTCACACTGAGAATGAAAATAAAACCAGTTAGAGTTCGGCTTATGGGGGTTTCCAGGGTCTGTGCACATTTCTGACAAGCAAATATAATGTTTTTTAACACCATTTTAAGACCTTTGAGTATAAAAAAATAAGACCACTGCCGCGAAAGAAATACGTACGGTAAAAAAAAAGAAAAGGAAACTCTAGGTTAAGTTCAAAGCATATCGTCTGCAGAAGCCACAGTATTTCTACCATTAGCATAGCGGTTGAACCCACAGTATTTCTACCATTAGCATAGCGGTTGAACCCACAGTATTTCTACCATTAGCATAGCGGTTGAACCCACAGTATTTCTACCTTTAGCATAGCGGTTGAACCCACAGTATTTCTACCTTTAGCATAGCGGTTGAACCCACAGTATTACTACCTTTAGCATAGCAGTTGAACCCACAGTATTTCTACCTTTAGCATATCAGTTGAACCCACAGTATTACTACCTTTAGCATAGCAGTTGAACCCACAGTATTTCTACCTTTAGCATATCAGTTGAACCCACAGTATTTCTACCATTAGCATAGCGGTTGAACCCACAGTATTACTACCTTTAGCATAGCAGTTGAACCCACAGTATTTCTACCTTTAGCATATCAGTTGAACCCACAGTATTACTACCTTTAGCATAGCAGTTGAACCCACAGTATTTCTACCTTTAGCATATCAGTTGAACCCACAGTATTTCTACCATTAGCATAGCGGTTGAACCCACAGTATTTCTACCATTATCATAGCAGTTGAACCCACAGTATTTCTACCATTAGCATAGCAGTTGAACCCACAGTATTTCTACCATTAGCATAGCGGTTGAACCCACAGTATTTCTACCTTCAGCATGGCGGTTGAACCCACAGTATTTCTACCTTCAGCATGGCGGTTGAACCCACAGTATTTCTACCTTTAGCACAGCGGTTGAACCCACAGTATTTCTACCTTTAGCATAGCGGTTGAACCCACAGTATTTCTACCTTTAGCATAGCGGTTGGCTTGAATGCAGCTAAAGCACTTGTGCTGGGACCCAGAGACACTAAAGACAAAGCTGTCGTTGCACTTGCTTTTGTGAGCGTTGGGGTGAACATTAGCATGGGGACTGTTGTTGTCTGACTAGCAGCATAGTGTGTATGCTTTTCCCCTTTCATGTGAGCGTCAAGGCCTTTACAGCCCATTGTTCTAAACGTCATGTCTTTACCACATACTTTACATAGACCTTCATGTTCACACCTTGTCTTTAATAACCAACTGTTATATTTCAGCTCCTCAAACACACTTATCACTGAACTTACACTTCCCCGTCTGGGTTCATGTTCACGTATGCCTGTGTGATTCCTGCGATATTAGACACACAATGGCTCTATGATAGAGGTTCCATCTACTTTTTCAGCATCTTGATAACAAACAATGCTAGCTAAATAAATAATTAAAATCCAGACATATGTTTTTCATTAACCATAGGCTACCCAGATGAAATGTAATACCTCCTATGTGAAATTTAATGCCATACTTCAAAAAATAGTAAAATATAATGCTTTTTAAGACCTTAAAAACCACATATTGTAAATAAGACTTTTTAAGGATCCGCGGAGACCCTGGGTTTCACAGCAAAACCTAAATCTGATTTTTTTTAATCCTCAAAATAGAAAAATGCTTGTTTTCCAGCTTCTCACCTCCAGTTGGACTTTCTGCTCCAGATTCTTATATGTTCTCTGTAGAAGCTCCTTTGTTCCCAGAACTCCATACCACATCATGTTCTTGGTCCGACTCCTGGTTTGGACAAAGAAGAGGATGATATCGACATATTTAGGACATTTTAAGGCTGTCATAATGTCATTTTTTGATGTTCCTGGCCCAGAATAATATTGAATAGGGGCTTTTTTCCCCCTCTTTTGCTTATGGTGTCTATGATGATTTAATTCCCAAAGTTCTTCATTTGAGCCTTTTATTGCACAAGATGCAATATGTCACAAATTTAGTTTTTATTCATTTATTTTATACAGTTGAACACCTGATTATTGGACTATTGAGGAATATTTTACAGACCCAGAACTGACTGAAAATAAAGAGAACAATAGAAAACATATGTATCCCACCTGCACTTCTCAGGATGCTCTTCTCGTTTATTATTGAACTCCAGAGAGATCTTGGCATCGAGACCAATCCCAAAGTAGTTGTTCATCACACACTTCTCCATGTAACCCTCTCTGGAATGATTAAAAATCACACAAAGAGAAATGCACTGACTCTACACATACATAAATGTTATTGTACATTTCCACATAACTAGATGGGAGGAATTAGACAGCAGGCAGTGACTCAATGAAAAAGATGAGAAGACAAAGAGCTCTTACAGCGAGTCGAGGTCGGGGTCGATGAAGGGTGTGGCACCAAATGGGTCGATGTTCGCCAGAAGCATCTTACTAATGATGGAGCTGCCAGCTATGGAGGCCGCCAGCCCAGCCCGCAGACCTACACACACAAATATATCTGTCACACAAGGTCGAGCTGGAATGTCCATGTGATCCTGTCCTTGTCAGCTTTGCTTTGACTTCAGGTGAAGGTCAATTAGTGTTAAACATACCTCAGAATATATTATATACAGAGGTGGGAAGTAACTAAGTAAAAGTCCTTTGTTACTATACTTAAGTAGATTTTTTTTAGGTATCTGTACTTTACGAGAGTATTTAGGAAACTTTTTACTTTTACTCCGTATATTTTTCCATAAATATCTGTACTTTATACTCCTTACATTCACAGAATAAAGTCATTACTTTTTTAAACTAAACAGATGTGACAGGATGAAAAATTATTCACTTCAGAGGGAAAATCAGTGGAGAGAAATTGTGACTTTATATATTACACAATTTAGAGTTTTACCTTGTAATTTTGATTTTTTTATCTCATAATTTTGACTTTTTCTCTTAAAATTATGCATGTTTTTTTTTTTTTTCCAAATCTCATATTTATAACTTTTCTTTTAATCTCATGATGATTTTTTTATTTTTTTTTTTATCTCAATTGGGACTTTTTCTTTCTATTCGTCCTGTGACCTGATCAAACACATTATCTACACAGTAACTCACTCAACTTTTCAGATTTTTCCTGGTTAAATAAGTATTATTATGTTCATGGCAAAAAAATTTAAAATAAATAAAATGCAGTTTTACTTTTATTTTTGTATTTTATTGCAATTGAGAAGTTATACTTTTTTTACTTTTACTTAAGTAAAGGAGTTGAATCAGTACTTCTACTTTTTTTTTTTCACACCAGTAGCTGTATTTCTACTTCAGTACAGAATGTGAGTACTTTGACCACCTCTGATTATATATGAAATGTCTTGGCTTGGACACAATTATACATACATCTACTTTTACATCTACTTTTCAAATAACATAATGAAGTCAGAAATCTTACAGTGTTAACACTTTATATTATGGTCCACTTACCGTATAATCAATTAACACAATGCTTAATAATAGTATTAGTCATATCTTATTAGCTCTTAACAGGTTATTATGAAGCACATATGACCATATTTTACAACTAGTCATTGAAAAATTTCCCTCGACAACCCATGACTGTAGCTTACTGATAGTAGTTAAGGCTGAAGTCAAACAAAAATGCAGGTCCTCTTTAATGATATGTCTAATAATAATTCTTCAAAACTGGAAATGATTCGTGTCAAAAGTGTTTAAGTAATGCTGACATACTGTTATTGTCCATGTCAGTTATTTGTCAAATGGTTGTAGAATATGCTTATACACAATGATCATTAATTGATAAGTTCTTTTTAATAAATGATAAACACTTAATGTGTTACTACTAATATATTATTAATAAGAAACTAGTAAATGACCAACATACATATATTGCTATAAAGTGGTGCCCTCAAATATTAAAGCACTGCATGAAATATTCTGCAAAATTGTGTTCTATATGATGCAATATCATCCTAAATATTGTATGAATGGATTATTGCAAAAAATGTGAAATCCTATTTTATACTGTTATGAGATAAACAATTGAAATACAGTGTATAAATTGGGTGAAACAACCCAAACGCTGAAACGTTTAGTTTAGTTTAGTTTAGTTTGACAATGTAAATAAAATAACCTCTAAACACAAAATAATGCAGATCATAATAATTACTCTGAGCTCCTGGGTATAATGCAAAAATTATATTATGATAGTATATTATTATATTTCAATAATGACCCTCATCCAGCTCTAATGTGTGCATATACTCTTGTGAATTATATATATGAATGTCTTTGTTCTTACCAGGACAAATGATGCGAGTGTTGAGCACTGGGAGGTTCTCCTTGCTGGTGGTGAAGGGGGTGATGGTGAAGGAGCCGTAAGACTGGGTACTACGGCTCACCCTTCTCTCCGTAGGAGAACATGGACTTTTAGAAGCTGGAAACACAAGGAAAACTTCCTATAATTTTCATGCCATTTTTTACTTATTTTATTTGACCTTTATTTAACTAGGGAGTCCCACTGAGATCAGAACACATACGTCTCGTCTCTCATCATCTGAACCCACTTTATCCTCACTAGGGTCATGAGGGTCACTGGGGGCCTAATCCAGCTACAGTGGGTGAAGGCGGCGTACACCTTGTATGAGTCTCCAGTTCATCTCAGGGCTGAACATATATAGACAAACAATCACTCTCACATTCACACCTATGGACAATTTAGATTAACTAATTAACCTATCAGTGCATGTGTTTGGATGGCTGGAGGAAACTGGAGAAAACCCACACAGACACGGGGACAACATGCAAACTCCACACAGAAAGGTCTGGTGTGGGATTTGAACCAGGGACCTTCTTGCTGTGAGGCACAAGTGCTAACCACTGCACCACTGCCGCCCTGAAGCAAATATGTGATACACAATAAAACACAATAACAACTGTTCAACCATAAAAACAATATTTCTACTTATAATGTTTCTAAGATTTTTTTGTAGCTTAAGGAGGCTACACAGTGATGTCAGTTTGAAGGTTTCAAAAGCCCCTGAACCCCAGGAGGCATCATGAACCAGCTACAGCTGTGGTTGAGTTGTGTTGGCGTCCAACACACAAATATTGTTAAAAAGTAAAAGTTGTGTGAATGTACTATTGTCTGAGTGAATTATTGATGATGAAATGTGGCAAGAACACACTTTGTTGCCAAATGCATGTATAAATCAAGCTTGACACTGATGTAATACAATCCATAGTCCAAATAATAAATTGTTGAATGAGAGAGGCCTTGGCCTTTGTAATATGTGGTACTTAGAGTAATGAGCTTGTTTTGTTTTTTTAGTTTACAGTGGAATGCTTGTCAGCTTAGGTGTTTGAACATTTCAAATAGAAAAATACAATAAATCAATGAGTGTTTGCAACACATAGTATAGTGATATCTTGTGGGTCTACAATTCAAAGGAAATATTAAAATTAGGAGAAAATCTAAGATTAGTGTTTAAGAAAATTCTTATGCTGTTACTCAGAACTCAGAAAATTGACCAATTTTGAGGAAATGCCGTCATATACTATTTAGTCAAATTCAACTCTCTGGTAATGAAAACTGACAAAACAAATGCAAATTCACAAGAATAAAATCAAACTTACAGATGTGAGCAGTTTTGTTGGAGTTGCATGGGGCAACTTTGATCTGCAAAGACTAAGTCTCCTACTCCCTCCTTTTGACTCATGTATATAATTGGTGTTTTGGTTTATTTAAAAAAAGATATTACCAAAAACTATTTTATTTTCAGAAACTTCTCATTCTAGCATCTTAGAAGGTTTATGATAAACACAATACTAGTATAAGACACGTTTCAAACCAATTAAGGCCTCATTGTTAGATTAATGAATCCTCAGAAATAATCCTCTATAAGTAAACAATGTAAGATATTTAGGAAGCTGAATAAAAGTAATGAAAGATGGATTTGTTCAACACCACTGACACCTTTTCTGTTTTGAATTGAGTGTGGTTTGTGTCCAGGCCAGGAAGGAGTAAGGAGGCAACAAGAGGAAACAAGGAGAGGACACAAAGCAGAGGCTCTGACTGATAGTCTTCTTACTGCTGGAAAATGTGTGGAAGGAAGGAAGCAGCCCCATGATAAACAGGAAGAACTTCTGCTCCTAAGACAATAACACATCCTGTGGCTGATGCTCATACACACACAGGGACACACGTGTGTTAACCCACAGACAATACTCCAGCAGTCACACACAGGTTTGTATTAACACTCAGTTTGTCTGTGTAGAGGCCTCATCACCACAGTATTTGCAGGAACCATCATTCATTATTAAACAGCGTCTCATTTGCCTCAGACTTAAGATAGAGAGATAAACAGCTTAGCCTGGTGCAAGAGGTGGAATATCACAGGAGACAGGGTTTCTCCACGGACTTTTAGCACTAATCCTTGAGTTTATTTATGACAGGAAACATGATGTGCGTCAGCGGCAGTTTTTCCATGAGCTGTTAGTCTGGTTGACTTAGGTGCAGAGGAAGTAATATCCACAAGGTGGCGACATTTAAACCCTGGATTGTTTTCTTTTGGTATCCATTCACTTCTCAAAAGTAGAAAACAATATTACTAGATATTTTAAGAACATAACATGTTAAAAGTTTAAACTGTTAAGTATCACACACACACACACACACACACACATATATATATATATATATATATATATATATATATATATATGATACTTAACAGTTTTAACTGATTAACCCCTGATGCATCGGTGATGATGCGTTCTGAAAGGGTCGGTTTAGTTTCAATATTCAGAAAAAAATTACTGTTTTTTTACTGTGATTTTACTGAGTTTAGTTCATGTATCTGATATATGGAAATAAACAGTTGTCAAAAAGCAACTAATTTAGAAAAAAAGAAAAAGCCCAAACCTTTTTTTATTTATTTATATTTAATTTTAGTTTATTTTCACGTAGGTTAAGTTATTATTTTGCAAATGTTGTTCCTTATTTTGTTTTAGATTTCTATATTTAATATTGTCTTTTATTATTTTTCTTCACTTTTGTGCCATTTGTGTCTTATTTTGTTCATGTTACTTATTATTTTGTTGGTTTATTATACATTTTTGGCTGTTATTGTCAATTTTGTTGCTTATTATATTAATTATTGACTGGAACTGTTAAAGTCTCAGGAGTTAAAGAGTTACAGAGAAAGGAGTTTATTTTAACATATCTATTAGTAGAGTTTTACAAAGCTGGCTTGAAACACTAATTAGATGTTCTTTAAACGGGAGAACAATGCCAGCTGGCAAAGTGGGCCGTGTGGAGATCAGACAGGCAACTCTGTGGAGGTTAAGTGTTTTTGGATTTGGCCCAAGATAGAAATGCATCAGGGCCAAACAGGTATAAAAGGGAATGGGACCGGGGCTAGAGAGGTCAGAGATTTGAAACGGGCCCAGGCTCACACACAGCAGAAGCAGTGATAGACTTACATGGCACTGCTTCCAGCTCTTTTGTGTCCTCGTCTTTCTCACTGTCTCTGTTTTCCTCCTCGCTGTCCTTCCTAAACTCCAGGGGAGATGCCAGCTCTGTCTCCTCTGTGTGGGCATTCTGTTCATCCACCACTGAGTACAAGAAGCACAGTTGGACAAAAGCTGCACCATGAGAAAAAAAAAACAACATACAAATATGCAGTTCATCAAATACAAAGAGATTACATCTGAATATACTTTTTTCGCCTCTATATATCGAGACAGATTCATTTGGTGTTTTGAGTATTGTTTTTGATTGTATTTGCAGTGTGTCTCCTCTGTAAATGCAATTGCTCCAAATAACCAGTAGAATGATTGAAATGCTTTTATTACAGCACAATGCTTTACAAGCCAAATTGTGCATATTGTGTATTCAAACAGTTTTCCTTTATGTTGTAAGTGATAAAATTGAGGTTAAGCAGTGTGTTGCATTTCAGCAATATAAAAAAAAAAACTAGAACTGTTAAATATGTTCTTAAATTGTGTATTTGTGCTACTAATGTTTAAGTGAAGTTTGCATTTCTGAAAAATCCTTTACCTTATTGACTGCACATGGTTTTTTTTTTTATCTGCCAATATTTTTTTTAACTAATGTGTAATGTTAAATGCAACTTTTTCATAATAATTACAGTAAAGGACATAACATGAATATATGTGATTGACATGATAGGAATAAAGCTCTGATTTATTTGTTATATGAGTTACTATTTATTGATATACTTGTAGTGAGATAGGTGATAACTGTGGAACTGTAATGTGCCAAAGATGACACGTGTCTGATTATGTTTAGACTGAGACCCCTAGAGGTAGAAGATACACCCTGTTTTTGCTTGAACATATTTAGAAGTTGAATAAAAGTGGAGCCAAAGGGTTAGTTGATAACTTGTGTACCTCTCTCTGCCTGTTCTATGATCTGTCGCACAGCCTTCTTCAGACTGTTGGCCCTGAGCATCAGCTGCTCCCTGCACTTGAACAGCTGGTGTGGCGAACCTCCCCCTCCCTTTTCAGTCTCCTCTTCTTCCAGCTTCTCCTTCAGCTCTGTTAAGCTCTCCTCGCTTGCCTCCTCCTCCTCCTCCTCCTCCTCCTCTTCTTCCTGCTCCTCCTCTACAATGGGAGGAGTGGAGTGTGGAAGTGGAGGAAGAGACTCTGTGTGGAGGGTCTGAAGGAGGGAGTCCAGTTTCTCATTGAGGATGGCACACTGAAGGGAACAGAAGGGAAGAGATGGGAGTGCTGTGGCAGCAATCATTTGATACAGGTCATTGCTTTCCAGCTCAGGGTAATGGATGTCAGCTGCCCTGTTTTTGGGACTTACTTTGAGAGACATTGTATCACACTCGTCTGCATTTTCTGTACTCTTCTCATAGGCTTTGCCCACTTTGGCAACAAAATCCTTTACTGTTTCACACAGGATCCTGCAACACAGTAAAGAAAAAGCAGTGATTTGAAATATAATATGAAACAGCTGACACCAGTATAAAAAATATGTGATGGATGATCTACAGAATTTCAACAGAATCATGTGTCTGTTGATATTTATTACACTTTTTTTCCCTCTTTTCTTTAATTTGTCTGCATTTTGGTCTCATTGTTTAACCCCACAGAGGGGGAGTTTGAGATCAATGCATATTTCAGTCTTGCAGCCAAATATTTTTATATTTAGTGCATGTGTGTGACCATCACCGGTCCTCCCTGAAAGCTGCGCAGACATTCTTTATTAGAACTCCCTATTATAAGCCAGAGAGTGCAGTGCTACACCTCAGTGATGTGTGGGGGAAACAAAGACTGGACAGGACGGACAGGATGAACGGGGATAGAAATTAACAGGCG
Organism: Siphamia tubifer; assembly: GCA_020466265.1. Taxonomy (NCBI): domain Eukaryota; kingdom Metazoa; phylum Chordata; class Actinopteri; order Kurtiformes; family Apogonidae; genus Siphamia; species Siphamia tubifer. Next base: position 32,345,809 of record CM035803.1, on the reverse strand, counting down.
GTGCTATTGCAATTATAGATTGTAAGGTGGTGTGTTATTCCCAACTACTAACTGTCCATCAATAAAAATAAATAAATTGAAAAAAAAAAAAAAACACATTTACACATTTATATTTACACATTTTAAGACGGACACGTTGTCTCAGATGAAAATCCAAAGCAGAACAAAACACTCATTTATTCCACATGTAGGAATGAAAATGAATAACTGTTGCCCAATTACTAACTGCAACTAATCTGAAAAACAAACAAGAATTTTTACAGTAATAATTGTAATGTCAACATTACAATTATACACCTGTGAAACACCATTTTAAAATGATATATTTATTAGAATTTACATGGAAACGTTTCTTATCTAAGTTTCACTTTCTTAGATATATTTCCTCCATTATCATCTACCTAGGTAATCATATTTAATTTTATTACTTTGCAATAACATTAATAGCTACTAATAAAATGTAACAACAACATGATTTATAAGGGTCCTGTCATTATTTTACACAAATATCCTTAAACAGCTCAATGGAAATGTAAATACAAAACAGATGGGCTGTTCTGTTGGACAAAAATGCACTGTGCTAAATATAAGCCTCTTCTACTTTTATTGAGAGCAGTATTTATTTTACTTAAGAAATTCTAGTAGCATTTTTGTCTTTGTTTAGTTTCTGCTGGTTCTAAACCACCTGTGTAGGCTGAAAAAGTTATGTTGGAGTCACTTACTTGGCAGAGGAAATGACCACAGAGTGCTGCTCAGAATTGAGGATCTTTGTAAGATGAGCAGCTACTGAGTCTTCGTAGGTTGAAATGTGAAACTAGACAGAAAACAAACAGCAAAATGGTTAAAATAGTCTGTTACTGTATTGTTAAAACCACACGTAACTGTTATACCTTGTAGTCAGCACTTCAACTCAATAAAATCATGAAAATTTAGAAAATGTAAAATTATTTCTGGAGAAAGTCCCACCTCTGTCTTCAGTTTTGATTCTAAAATGAACCGAAGCTGATTTTAAAATGTCACACACTATTTCCAGCATGTGCTCAGCTACCTCCTACTCATATCTGTCTGTCTGTCTGTCTGGAAACCCTGCTGGGCCTGATTGTGTCTACTGATGCGTGTGAATATCTGTCAACTCTTGTGAGTACCTGGCAGTCGTCAGCTCCCTCAGGCGTGGTGGGGCAGCTGTGTTTGGGTGGGATCTTAATTTCATAGGTCATGATGCTCCAGCGATCCAACATCTTGGTGCTGGCCCTCTCCAACTTCTCCAGGATCTGGGGCAGCTGGGTGTCATCATCACATGACGGACCCCAGCCCAGTACCCGTGCCAGATCGTTGCCTGTGCCCAAGGGCAACACCCCCAGCTGGCACTGAAAGACGACAGGGAGGGTTATGGCATCAGGGAAAATACCCCTGCTGCAATCAGAATTAGTCTGTGCGTGTTTATGCATGTCTGCTGGTGTGTGTATAATATGTGTGTGTCTATGCATGTCTGCTGGTGTGTGTATAATATGTGTGTGTCTATGCATGTCTGCTGGTGTGTGTATAATATGTGTGTGTCTATGCATGTCTGCTGGTGTGTGTATAATATGTGTGTGTCTATGCATGTCTGCTGGTGTGTGTATAATATGTGTGTGTCTATGCATGTCTGCTGGTGTGTGTATAATATGTGTGTCTATGTATGCTCACCAGGAGCAAAGGCAAAAGGCTGGTATAATGACCAAAGACACAGACACTTTACTTATTGTAAACTTATAGCTTACTATGTTCTGAAATTGTTATATCATGCATATTTATATTCATATTTATACACAAATATCTGATCTTTAATATATCAATAGCACCCAGTGGCACTTTTATGTCCGTTCCCAAATTAAAGTTTCTCTATATTGAATTCCCTTAACTGATTTATCACCATTTATTGGAATATTATCCTGTCTATTTTACATTTTCTCAGTATAATTTAATTTATTGAACGTGAAGATGTTCATACCTACAAAGCTTCTACCAGGAAGATCGTGTCCAGTTTTAAAGCCATAAACAGCAAATTAAAGTTGAGTGTTATTTTATCAGAAACAGAGGAAACTGAAGAATAAGTGACTTTTTCAGTAAAAATTTAACATACAGTAAACCAAGAATTTCCATCCAATGTCATTGTTCCAACTCCCTGGGTTTTACTGGTGAATCAATGTTGTAGAAACTACAACTCTGTTCACTACAGAGTCCTTGAAAGTCCAAATGGGTTATATTTGATGACCATGAAAAGAAAAATATGAATTTTAAATCAATTATTTCCACATATGATAGAAGTAGTGGATTAACAGATATTAAACAGTTTAAATCAGTAGATGTTTTTTTTTGGGTGAAGGATGTTTGGGCGTTTATGGGTTAATATAATAGTAATGTATCCACTCTACTTCATATTACCTGTTTGTGAAGATTGAGCTTGTCGATTTCTGAGAGGACCCAGCCCACACTGCCGTCACCTCCGCAAACAAGGATCCGGAAATTGTCAAACTTCTGAAAAAGGCGCAGACTGGAAAGATAAACAGACATCATCAGATGTGGTCAGATGTGTTCATCTATATGCAACTCTGGAACAAATTAAGAAACCGCCGAATAGTTTGTGACCAGAAAGTCATTGAAAACCTCTGGAATGTGAACAATAAGAAGATAGATGGTCACAAATCTGAGCAGCCAAAGCAATTTTATAACTGGAGTGTCATGATGCAGCCAAAAACATTGTTAACAGTCTGGTGGAGAACATTCCGTAGCACATGAAAACTGTGACTGAAAATCCTTTTTAAAGTTACAACAGAACTGAATTTGGTGTGGAGGAAGGATTTGAATTCTCAAAATCTAAAAACAATGTAGTTTTGCTTATTTTGACTAGTCTCATTTCATAGTAAAACCAGTGGTTTCTTCATTGTTTTCAGAGAGATAATATTTGTACAGCTATTCTATTCATTCATTTTCCATTGTCCTTACCCAAGGTGTGGCCCTCCGTTAACCAGGTCAAAGACTTGTGCTGGGTTGAGGAGCTGCTTGAAGCGTCGTAAGAACTTGACTCCCTGGTTGTCGCCACTTTTGGAGTTGACAAAGACCAGGAGGGGACTGGCACATGATGGGGGACACGTAGCTTTCCAGAAACCTGAAGAGAAGTGGCAACAAAAAAGGAGGAAATGCCTGTTTCAAACACTGAGCATTTCACAAGGAAAACTGTAAGCAAAACTTTAATTATCACACACTTCTCAATGTAGATGAAGTATTCTGGCAGCAAATTTAGTTTAGGTTAGTTTTAGCATACAATAACTCTTTTAAAATATTATAAAATTTTAGTTAATCCAATAGACTCATTATCCTAAGATACAGTGTAGTTAGGCTATGTTCAGACAGCAGGTCTTCATGCATACTTTGGATTTTTTTTGTTAAAATCTGAGTTTTTTTGTGTATAGTTGTTCATATTAAACATTAAATTTGGTTTCTATCAGTTTTGAATATGAACAGAATGTGACCCTGAAGTGACACGCATGTGCAAAAGTGGTCCTTAAAAACGTATGGACGGATTTTGATGACATTTTCAGGATGTGTTTGGAGTGTCACAAGGAAAAAATGATTACATTTTAGTGGTGATCCAGAAGAGATCCTGGATTCTGGATCACTTTGAAATGTATTCTCCATTTACCGCAATGTAAAATTTCAAAGTGATCTAGAATCCAGGATCTCTTCTGGATCACCACCAAAATGTAATCGTGTGTTCTGTGTTACACTCTCAACACATCCTGAAATTTCTTATCAACATTCATCCATAACTTTTTGAGTTATCTTGCTAATAGACAGACAAACAAACTCTGGCAAAAGCATAACCTCATTGGCGGAGGTAATTAGTTTGCTTTCTGCCATTTTACTCAAAGTGTCATTAGTTCATGGGACAGATTTTTTTTTTCATAGTCATGATAAATGAGCTTTTATTTTGGTATTGTCTTATTTTCAGTGAGAATAAATATTGATGAATACTGTTACTAGAATTCTACACCATGAAATGTCTACTACACCCCCATCCACCATAGTCAAGTTTGCAGACGACTCCACAATAGTAGGCCTCATTTCCAAAGGGAATGATTCTGCCTACAGGGACCAAGTGGTGCATCTGTCAGAGTGGTGTAGAGAAAACAACCTGCTTCTGAATACATCCAAGACCCAGGAACTGGTCATAGACTACAGGAGGAACAGATCAGACATTGTACTTCTGTGTGGAGAGAGTGGCCTCGTTCTGTTTCCTGGGATTCCATATTGAGGAGGGTTTGACTTGGGGCATGCACCCCTCTGAGCTGCTTAAAAAGGCCCAACAGAGACTGTACTTCCTGAGGGTGTTCAGGGGGTACAACATCACTCAGAGACTGCTGGTGTCCTTTTATCGGTGCTCCATTGAGAGCATCCTGACGTTGTGCATGTGTGTGTGGTACACCAGTTGTACAGCAGAACACAGGAACAAGCTCCAGAGGGTCCTAAACACAGCACAAAAGATTGTTGGCTGCCCCTTTCCTTCCCTGGATGAGCCGTATAGATCCCTCTTATCCAAAAAAACACAGAACATTATTAAGCACACTTCCCACCGTGGACACTCCCTGTTTGAACTGTTGCCATGAGGTAGACGGTACAGATCAATAAAGTCAAGGACCATCAGATTTAGAAATAGCTTTTATCCCACTGCAGTAGTCACTCTAAATGCTGCTATGTAAGAGCAATATGGGTCTTGTGCAATTACAGTAGGGGTCTGTGCATAACAAAAAGTAGGCTATACATGTATCTTTTAGCTCTTTTAGTATTTAATGTTTTTATGTTTTAGTTCTTTTAGATCTTTTAGATTTTAAGATTTTATGAGTGTTTTTATGATTGTTGCACTGATTGGTTGACACTTTTAAAGTTTGTTGTGTTACAATGACAAAATAATCAACCTACCTCCCTACCTGTCTACCTACCTATCTATCTATCTATCTATCTATCTATCTATCTATCTATCTATCTATCTATCTATCTATCTATCTATCTATCTATCTATCTATCTATCTATCTATCTATCTATCTATCTATCTATCTATCTAGTGTAGAGGTGTTGGGGTGAAAGTCTTTTATCATTTAACTCCTATCACAATCTCTGCATATGTGAGAGTGAGCAACACGATGTATGGGTGAACAGCACATGCCAAAACCACGTGCCTTGCTCAGTTGTAGATGACTAACACACACACACTGACAATCACACACACTCAGACATACACACTAATCTGACGGAGGTAATGCAACGCTTACCTCTGAGTTTGAACGCTTACAGTGTAATCTCTACACCCCCACTGTGTTGACAGCTTCCTGCACATTAGGACTTCCACCATATGTGTGTGTGGGGGTGTTCTGAACTGCACTGCTCTACTACTGGCACTCCTCCCTTTGCCTTTTTTCCTCAACGCATCTTCCCTCCCTTCTTCTCTCTACTCTTTAATCTCTCTGTCTACCCTCTTTGATTTTTCTCTGCTTTTCTCTCTGTGATGTTATCAGTAAAGGAGAGACTGAAGGCGGGTGAGTCGAAGTGAAGGAGAGCAAGAGGGAGGGGAGGGGGAGAGTCACGATATTGCAGCACGTGTCTACAGTGAAACCCCCCCCCCACCTCTCCCACATCCACATCCCCATCCCTCGAGCCAATTATAACCAAACTGCCGTCCTTCCCATACTGCATTTAAGAGGGAGGGGTTTGGAATATAAGGAGATATAGAGAAAGCGAACGACATGTAGATGAAGGATCTCTTTTATTTAACACTCATTTTCTGTCTTTTTTCCCCTCTCCCTTATATCTGCTTCCTCATCCTCTCTTTCTCCGCCTCTTTTTTTAAGCCATCTACCAATTAGCTGACATCTGCTTTTCAGACTCAGTTGTATCTCTACTATACATACATGCATATCTATCTATCTATCTATCTATCTATCTATCTATCTATCTATCTATCTATCTATCTATCTATATATATATATATATATATATATATATATATATATATATATATATATATATATATATATATATATATATATATATATATATCTGCAGCAGTAATCCAATCACACATGCTTATCTGAGTCTGTCTCGCAGGTGCTGATGCATCTAGAATAGGTTTTATGAAGGCCTGGCCTCAGCAGACAAAGACAGATAGAGGATGACAGAGTGTGAATGGGGAAATGAGAGCAAGACACGTAAATATTTTGTCCTCCTCTTGTAGAACAAAGAGTCTGAAGGGAGGCTCTTCCTCATACGCTGTCTCCTCACAAGACACAGGTCTATTTTTAGCTCTAACAAAAGTGCGGGTAAACCTGCCACATTATGTTATTTTTATCTATCACTAGTCACACATAAAGTCCTGGAATGTGTAACAGTTTTCTTTCATTCTTTCTAATATAATAAGTATAGGTTTGATGTTAAGACTAATCCACCCAAAGAAAATAACATCATTGCATTTTCCATTTCCTATAATATACACAAAACCCTTAAATGGATAGTATTTTTGTGTGTGTGTGTTAATGACTGTGTTCCTGAATAGATGTGGATGCCATGACCAGACCACAGTGAATCAGTGCTTTCTCTCTCTCCTCCTTCCTGCCATCATCTTTCATTTTAATAGAGCAATAGGGCAAAGTTCACCATGGAGGCACCATCAAACCATATCGGGTAAAAACTCATTTATTTGCTTCTGACATGTAACAATTCCTTCCAGGAACCGTTTGACATAAATCTTTGACCCCTTGAGTGAAAAAGTTGGATGGCAAAGGTGAGTGTGTGTCTGTATTTGTGCATGTGGGCGCTGATATTATAAAAGACATAAAACAGATTAAACACTGACGTAAAGGCTGCATAAAACTTTTCCTATCCATGGACACAGTGGTGGAAAAAAGGTTTTTAGACACCCCATGTGTTTGTGATATATTAAAAATCAATCTTAAGTCACTGAAATCTGCCAATTGTTCCCTTCTCCAAACCCACTTGTTTCCTTCTGCACATGCTCTGTTCTGTCAAAACCGGATATTTCAGCAGAAAAACATCCAGGACATAACATGTTAAAACTGTCAATAATTTAGTTTTGTTGTTGTTGTTTTTTTCTTACAAACAATAAACAGAAACAAAAAAGTGGTGCCCAGCACAACTGGTTTTTCCTCTTCTCTTATCATTGTAAAAACAAATTTTTGGTGACTGTGACCTTAACCTTTGACCTACATTCACCAAAAAATTAATGAGATCTATTCTGGACCACTCTACACCTTTCCTGAAAAGGTCATGGAAATTGGTCCAGTAGTTTTTGTCTCTTGTCTCTGTTTTTCAGAGACAGACAGACAAATTGACTCAAACACATTACCTATCCCCTCTTTGAATTTTTTATTTATTTATTTCTTTATTTTGGTTGGTTTTTTTTTGGGGGGGGGGGGGTGTTTGTTTGTTTGAAAAACAACAAATATTTTCTGCAAGTATTTCATAATAATATTGGAAGTAGTAGGCCCTTAGCATGGAGGATGATGGCGCTTCAGTCTTCTACTGTTGAGGAAGTCTGTGTATTGCTGGCAAGATCTTTTGGAACAAGATCTTATAACAGTTTACCATTTTGTTCAACCACAGGCAGAGGTTTCCCAGGTGTTGTTAGGAATGCTGAAAACCTGGAGGTCATGCTCCAGCACATCCTTATAGCGGAGGTGTGGCCAAACAGAAGTGCTTTTGGTAGCCAACTGTCATCCGTGCGATAAGTGTGGCCAGCCCATCGTAGGTGACGGGCTGGCCACGTACTGTAGGCACAGTGTACATGTCGGTACTCTTGGTCATGGAGAGGACAGCTGTGTTTGGTACAAGGTTCTTCCACGTGAGTCCAAGAATTGTGCCTAAGCATTGGAAGTGGAAGGTGTTCAGACAATGGTCATGTCAGTGTAGGTGCACCAAGTCTCACTGTCATACAGGAGGGTGCTGAGGATACAGGCCTGAGAGACTTTGATCTTTATGTGTAACAAGAGGGACTTGTTCTTTCAGACTCTCTCACTTAGCCTGCCGAAGGTTGATGATGCCTTTCCCATGCAGATGACCAGTTCACAATGAAGAATGTTGGAGTAGAGCCCAGGTAAGTGAACTTGGTGACATTTGACACTACACTTGACAGTATAAAGTTGTTTCTGGTTATTGTTGGTGAGAGCACAGCAGCCTGGGCGAAGACCACAGTGTTTCTGGGGGTGGTTTTGAGTCCAAACTCCTCACAGACAGAAGCAAAGGAGGAACACTTTGTCTGAAGCTCAGTCTCAGTTGCTGATGAAGGCAGCATCATCAGCATACAGGAGTTAGCGGATCTCTCCGTGGTTAATCGTAGTTTTTGCACATTACCTCCAGTGGATAATATAGGAAACTGTGTAAAATTTTAAGAGTGTGCGAAAACTTTTTTTCCACTACTGTACATTATTAAAAAAAATGTAATGCTCATAATAGGGTTAAATGTCCCCTTAACTAAAAAGGCCATAACTAGCAAAACAAACATTCTTAAGTGTGAGTGGAGGTGGTAATATCACACATTGAATCTCAAAATGCACAAAACCTGTTATGTGTGTCGGTGCTACTTACCATCTGAGTCGATGCTGTTGAGCGCTGTGGGTGGAATGATAGAGACTTTGCACTGACCAAGAGGACACTTGCGGGGGTACAGGTCCATGCAAGCTGTGTGCACCTAGAAGACACAGGTGAACATGAATGCAGTCCTTTATACTTTATACTGAGATTATTTTGACAGATGTGACAATTAAGTTATGAGTCAAAATTTTGTAAAGGCAAAATATTTTTTTTTACATTGTTAATATTCTTTCTCTTTTTGTCTATTTGATGGGGACAGTGCATATTAATGAATACTCAATATAAATAAAAACATTGCTTTGTGTAAATATGCTGGATTTAGCTGGGAGCTGTTTTTCATCCATAGTACATCAAAGTGTATGTCATACAGTACATTATTAATACAATAAATACAATATAAAATTGACAAGAACAATAATTACTGAAATGGAAGTAAAATGCAGAGCAAGCATCACTGGCGTTAACAGGTTCTATTAGATGTTAACCTGTTTTTTTAGGTCTTTTTTAAATGTTAAAAAAAATGGAGTTTTCACATATAGTCATTCCAGTTCTTATTGCATGACAGAGAAGGTGTTTTAACCTGTTTTTGTTTGTCTGAACAGCATCTCGCAGTCCCTTCTAGACAGATTTTGTGCTCAAGTTATTGTGTCATCAATGAATATCAATGAATAATAACACAAACGACAAACAACATAAACGTCCAAACAATCACCAAATGGAATCACCAGAGAATTCACTTATAAAGATGCAGTACATTACTGGAATTTTTTTTAGACCACCCCTTGTTTTCTTGAATGTCTTGTTCATTTTAATGCCTGGTACAAATAAAGATACATTTGATGATTTTAATGATAACAAAAAAAAAAAAAAAACTCATAAGATTTTCATTTCAGAGCTGATAAAAGTTCATATTCCATGTTTTCTTGATAATAACCAAAATCATTCTTACATTCTTACATCAATAATTGTCAGTGTACTAACAAAAATAATTCACATGTTACACACAGGAGTTAGGACTTGATTGCATAACCATTGTTTTTAATGATTTTTGATAGTCCTGTTTAAAGTTAGAAATACTCCTTTCAGTAACTGTCAGTAATGATCAAAAATAATGTCAGATTATTATTTCTTATACATAAAGGCTAAATTAATCTTAATGTCACAATAAAACATTTATAGCACTGATATTTTATTATTATTGTTATGGAGTCCCTGCTAATAACAGTTTCATATAAATAAACCATAAGGGAAGTTTCATAAAGCCTGAGAAATGTCTCACAAGCAGCAAATAATTGACAAAATAATGGTTGTATCGTGACAAATGAACTGTGTATTTAAGATTAATTAATCAGAAAAGTGGAAATACTGTTAACTACAGTATGTTTGTCAGGTGTGCTAATAAGAATATTAAATCTGATGCAAGCAACACAGGGTGTACCAAAAAAACTGTCATCATTTGAAATGTCCATATCAGAGTGACTACATCATACCTGCAAACTCATGAGGGTTAAAAAAGGTGACAAACTAATCGTTGCCCCCCCCCCGCGGGTGCTACCAAACAAAAGACAATATTTCAGTTAATAAATCATGCACTTTTTATTTTTGCAATTTTGAGAGAATTACTTTCATTACTCAAACTATGAACAAAACTGCACAGAAACTGAACATAAATTCATTGATTGTTCTAGGTCTTTTTTCATCCTCAGAAACCATCACATTGGCGTCGTGGTGAACAGCTCTAATTAAATCATGAAATGTATGTGTAATTTGTTTAAACCGGGCCGTAGGTTTAATGTAGTCCGCCATGTTTTTTGGACCCCGCATCTCCAACCGTTGCAGCCCGGGCGCACGGCGAAATCCTCCCCGTGTGCCCCGCACCGCCTGTGTGAGGGGTTGGGGGCGACCGGTGGGGATAATCCTCCGGGGTGGCACTGGCTCAAGGTTGGGGTTATAGTGGTTGCGGACCCCGGCGTTGTGAAACCCCGGAGCCCTAAATGCACTGTCCGTCCCCCGGAGAAAATCATCCCCACCGCGGCGTCCCCCTTCCCACTCCCCGGGCGCGAAGCGACCTGGCCGGCGTCCCCTGCGGACCACCGTCCAGCCCTCTCCGTCCGTAAAATTCTGCATTTTATTTTATATATGTATGTGTCTGTGTTTCCCGTGTTGTGTGTGTGTTCTGTAGTGTGTGTGAGTGTGCGTATTTTAATTTTAACAAAGAAAAGAGAGACAAAATGAAAAGAAAAAGAAGCTAGCTAACACGGAAATCTCCGCCGAAGCCGGGCGGAAAACTCCCGTGAAAGTCAAATAAAAATAAAAAAGTGGACGACGTTTCGACCTAAATAGGTCTTCTTCAGGTCCAAATAAAATAAACCAGAAAAAGGAAAGGGTTTTGTGGTGGTTTTCGACCAAAATAAAGCGTGAAAAAAAATTCGTTCAGCGGATAGGTTTGACGGAACAGAAATTTCATTTTTGACGGATTAAATAAATAAATAAATAAAATAAAAAACTTTATGCGTATTTTGCAGTGATTAATCGTAGCAGCGTAGTTTGGTGTCAAAATGCGTAAAGGTCGGCAGATATACAATCTATCGCACTCAGTTATGACATAAAACCAACAAAAATGTTTCTGGACTTACCTCAGCACACGTTGCAGTCAGCACAGCAAAAAAAAAAAAACTTCACAGCGCAGTTGTTCAGGTACTCCAAATCCGAGGCCGCGACAGTGAACGTGACAGTTTCGTTTGTTTGGAATGTGAAAGTTTCATACTCGCGCGTTAACGTTACGAGATCTCGCACGCGACTAGGTTTTAACTTTGTAACTGGCAGTCATGGAATGACCATTGAGAGTGTATGATGTATGTACTGTAGGCTATCTCAGTGGGAACGACAGGCAGAGTGAGACAGACCAACATTATACAATATAGCTCTGTAGTCTGTCTCTGCCTGCCTGCCCACCCCAAAAAAAAAAAAACTCTTCGGATCTACACGATTCACGTAAGTGACCTATTTCGGGATCAAAACGGCGAATTTCGCCGAAAGGTGACTAGTTTGCAGGTATGCTACATGAGCAAGTTCAATTATACTTAATAGGATTGATTTTGCACATGAAATATTTTATTCTATAAATTTCAAATAAAAAAGTCAGAAGAAGTCAGAAGTGGACTTGCAGCAGCATGTGGTGTGTACTGTAACATTCTCCAAAGCCTCAAGTTCCTCTGCACATGTGGGAAGTGGTGGGATATACTGTAGACCAGTCTTTTAAAGTAAGTCCACAGAAAGAAATGGCTCGGTGTTAGGTGAGATGAGCATGGGAGCTATAGCAATAGCATGTTGTCTCTATCATTAGTCCAATCCTTCTTATTGTTACCTTCATGTTACCACAAATTCCCACACTGAGTTTCTAGTGTGGTGGAGAAATGATGTCATTTATATGCTTTTTGTTATTTTAACAATTCCAATTTATATGATCAGTTTGTTGTATTGTGCAATGACTAATCTTGTTAACTGCTGATCTTATTCAGGAGGATAAAATTAAGCATAATGAATTTATGCATATGTGGCAGATGTCTTACCATAGCTTTGCACCAGAGGCAGCGCCAGTCCTGCAGTCTCAATACGCTGCCACATGTCTTATCACACACAGCACACTTGGCACTGACAGGCAAGTTGCCTTCCAACCACTGGTGAGGCATGGCGATCTGTAGGTTTCATACACACACATAATGAGAAAGAAGGAAGCACATTATTCTGTCTACTTCGATTGAATGTTGGTTAATGCGAAGACTTTTGTCTATTTCTTGGGGACCCTGAGAAAAACGAATGTCTCTCAAGAAAGAATAAATTCCCAGACAAAAGGAAAAAAAAAAACTTGAAACAGTCAAACAGAAAAATTTACCCCGTCCTCATCCTCAATGATATCCTTCCCTATGGAAGCCAGCGTTGTCCATTTACAGTTATTAGTAGCTCGGACGGCACAGCGTTTGTGGGCTTTGAATTTGCACACTATAAAAAAAGAAAACACACATATCTGTTAGACAGTGTTTTACTATATATTTTACTCATCAAAAAAAATTACAGTACCTAAATGTATGAACCACACTTTCACTAAAACATAAATGTGAAACAATTCAAACTGGGAAAAATATAATTTGTACATAATGGGAATAATATTATTTTGAGATGTTCAGTGGAATGAAGCATAAATAAACAGTTCAAACAAGTAAATGAATTAAAAAGGCATTTTTACATCAAAACTAAGCCTGGATAATGTGTCTCAAAAAACTCATATCACAATAACATTTAGAGAGATGGCTAAGGGGAAATATAATATAATCTTATATGGTACAACACAGTACAATAGAACACTTAGTATAATGTTAAAGAACAGCATATTGAATTGAATTGAAGAAATGTATTAGTCCCTTGCAGGAAATACTGTGGATCTTTACTGTAATTATGTAAAACCAGCAAAAACGACATAATGTTACATTTCCTCATCAAACAAAAACATTGGACATTGAGACATGATTGGGAACACGCCCAGTAAAGTACAATGTTATAATGAATCAAGCCCTAATGAGATGTCAGTGGGTGTAATTACTAACCTCCCTAAGCATCTTCTGCTCTTATACATCTGACAGAAAGAGGCAAAGCACGAGCACTGAGCTTCACACTGCAAATATCAATCTACCCAATACCAAAAAACTATCCAGGAGCTATTATAGTCTACCTGCTCTGCTCAACGATGAAAACATTATACAAGTGTGTTTTGTTTTTTCTGCAGCTCTGCACAGATATGAACAGCAGAAAGTAAATGCCTCCTACTTTGACTCATAGTCATCAGTATAGGCTTATTATAAAGTAGCCATAACGCAGTAGGAAAGCAGGAAAATACGGATGAATCAGACCATGTAGGCAGCATTTTCTTCTATTCCTGCTTCAAGATGCCACATCTTGTAAATTGAAAGCCATAAAACCAATCTTATCACAATCATTTGCTATACCTGCCTTTAGATGCACCCCAATGACAGAAGATCTGCTGAAAATTTAATGATGTTCTTATACATCATGTCATCACATTTTCAAATTCAAATGTATTTTAGTTGTCATTTCTCAGTACAAAGTACAAAATAAATGAAATAGTGTACTCCTAGGTTAAAAGCAGTGTAAAAAAAAAAACAAAAAACAGGCAGTAAATAATCAATCATCACATTCAACAAGCTAAAAAGATAAAATAAGTTAGATAATAGACAAGTGTGCCAAAAACACTCATTTTAAGAAAATAACAGCCTTTTTCAGCTTAGAATACAGTTACAGTTTGTTGTTATCGTTCTATTTTAGTAAATATATATAAAAAAAATTAAAAGATGATGCGTGTGCGAGATGGCGAACAGATACTTTTCACTTTTCTCTGTAAAGAGTAATGCTGTTTCCTGACCCTATGTTACATATGCATCTTCTTTCTTGATTTGAAATGGTCTATCCAAAAGTGATCATTAATGGGGAGCTTAAGTCTCTACCCCTTCCAGGAGGCTCATGGGGCCTGACAGAAAATTAATGAATGATATTCAATGGGAAATAAAATGCTAAACTCGTATCTGGTTTGTCATGTGCCCTGAACCACACACATGTTATACCTCATAATAAATGATAATTATTGATGTGTGTTTCAACTGCTTCTGTTAACCAATGGCGGATTCATTTGCAAGTAAAACCTGTTAATAATTCAACTGCACAAGACTCCACACCACAGCTGAGATGAGTGTGACGTCACATACTCGACGCATTGTAGTCTCTTACTAAACCCACATAAAACCTAATGTCACGTTTGCTTCTCATCTGCCTATGCCACATCAAATATTTTGTATTAACCGCTATCATATGTAAATATCAGAGCACTTGTCAAATGGAATCAGAATTTAGCTCGACTTGCTCCATTCACTCCCAATAAAAAAAATTTGCGAGCTCGGCACCCATGGACCGGAAGTAGAATGGTGTGACTTAGCCTCTCTATAGAAATAGTAGAAATGAGAGTTAATTTTATTTATAGATTTAAAAACTCTTTGTGATTCCATTAGTTTTCAAATAGTGTGAGATGTTCATACTTTAAGACCCTCAGAAAATACAGTATGATAGTATACAGTATTACAGTCACTATTACTATTAGGGGCTTCCCATTTTCCATTTGTCATCATCGAAATCATTTATTTTCATACCAACGTATATACAATCCTCGCAGCAATAGGTGATTATAGGCATATGTTCAACCAAACAGTTGTATTTAACTTATTTAACAAGGTACATGGTAACATTTGATGTACATAATGATGTAATTAGCATTAAAATATAAATGCAATATATATTTTCTTTAACGTCATATATGCAGAGAAACAATGCTCTCTCGGTTTCTTTTATGTATTACAGATGAAGTACTTAGCAGAGTCATAAATAATGGTTGTAATGTAGGGACATTTGCTTTCATTTACCCCACCCTTGTAAATGCACAGAACCAAAACCTCTTGTAATTAGACAGTCTACAGATATACAAACTAAGTCAAAGACATACTGTATCCGGAATCACAATCAATGTCTCTATGTTGTGTACCACTAAATGCTGTTAAAGAGCATTAGCAGAGCATTAAGAGAATGAAGAGGACATGATACCATTGCCTCTTAATGGCTCGGCCATACTCTGAGCATTCACAAACCAGACTGGAACTAAACACTGAGTGTGTGTGTGGATGACATAGAGATACAGAGTGTTTGTCTGTCTGTGTGTGTGTGTGTGTGTGTGCGTGTCTGTGTGTGTGTGTGCTTGTATTTCTAACTTTATGGGGACATTGATATGTTTACAAAGTCACACCATAGGGACCTCTGACACTATGGGGACCAAAATTCAGGTCCCCACAAGGGTTAAATATAAATAAAGATCCCCACTAGCAAAATAAAAATGATGTGGCCCTATATATACATTCATTTATTATTTTCTGGAAGTCCCCATAAAGCATGGGTGAAACAAGTGCAAAGCAAAACATGTATTTTTCAAAGTTTCAAAGTGTGTTTACTTAAAAAAACAAAAAAATATATTATATTATATATTTTTCTTTATTTAATTTAATTACAATTTTTATTTTATTAAAAAAAAGGTAAAAGTTTACACTGACTACCCAATCACTACTTGATTACATATTTGGTCCTCATGACGCATGTAAACGAATATGTGTGTGTGTGTGTGTGTGTGTGTGTGTGTTTGCAGCTAGGTAGCACAAATCAATCTCCACTGACTGTCCTGTGCAGGAAATCGAAGGGAAATCTAAGCTGCGTTGATTGGTGTGCAACTGTTTGGCTGGCTGCTCTCAACGTTTAATAGAGACATTGTTTTCTTCACGTTTTCGCTCATTCCCTCTTTCTACAGTTTTCAAAATGAGTTGATCTAATTGTCATGGATGATCCATCACTTTTCACTTCCTCTCAGTTTCTTATACTATTTTCTACAGTGTTACTGAAGCAGGAACTGAGGAACGTCTGTCCTCAATATAGACTCACACCTCAGGGTAGGAAGAAGAAACCACTGGTTTTACCACATGTTTGAGGGTAATTAATAGTTTTATTTACCACTGGAGACCCCCCCCCCCAGCCCTGTCAAAAAAGGTCACTTAAAACATTAATTTACTGAAAATACTGGTCAAAACAAGTATACAGAGAATGCCTAATCTCGCCCCTATTTTGTGCCAATCTCAAGTTTGTATGACAATTAGAGCCAATAATGTGATTTTCTGCTGAATACAACCTTGACCTTTGACCTTTACTCAAATGGATTTTTGCATCTGATGTGCATTAGCTATATGTATATGCTCGTGTAATTTAATGGTGATATCTCAAGTATTCATTGAGTTATAGCATGATATGTCTCTGTAGACACACACACACACTGATTACAATAATCTCTCCCAACCAATGTAACCAAAATCACTTACACTATGGCACTGTACTAACAAAAACAAAAAACTTTTATAGGCATTCAATGTTTTCTTTTTGTCTGTTTTAGTCACATGACACACACAGGAGTGTCAGACTCGATTGCATAAATATTGTTTGTGATGATTTTGTGATTTTGGTCTAATAATTTTTCCATGACTGTAGAAGCGGCTCAGCTTTGTTTGATGCGTCTTTGTCTGATACCATCCTCCTGCTCACATTCTAGAAAAGGTGAGAAAAAGGAATCAACTGTAATTATTTCCAGTGCTCGAACAAAGCTAAATCAAAATGTGTTAAAAAAAAAAAAAAAAAAAAAGTTAAATGAGAATCTAGTAGAGTATTAAATATCCTCTGTCCACTGTAAACCCTGACTTGTTCTCATGAAGGCACAATGATGTCAACTGCATTTTCCAATTGTTGGTTAAAGTGTGTGAGTGAGGAGGAGGAGGAGGATAAGCTGATTTAAATCACAAGAGGCAGATGCTGCTCTAATGAGGTGGTCTCTCTCTCTCTCTCTCTCTCTCACCATTTCTCGGTGTCTCTTTTCTGCCTCCTGCTCTGGATATGAGAGGGCCTCATTGTAGTTGATAATGAGCACTCAGTGGAGAGACTCTCACTGCTTTCACACATACACACCTAACCCGGCACACACATGGACAAAATGTGTGCACACATGCGAAATGAACACACAGGAGAACATTAGCTAAATTAGAACGCCAACATATGCAGATGGTGCTCGTTTAAGATCTGCTGCCTGTCAGAGACACTTCACACCAGCTAAAAGAAAGCAAAAAAAAAAAATTAAAAATAGTGTCATTCTCATATGTCAACCTCTTTCCCCTTAACAGCCACACTGTTCTTTCACAGATTAGGTGAGGAGATATGGTGTCATTCTCAGGTTTTTATTTTTTTATACTGTGTAAATAGAAAGCTGTAAATGCTGACTCATAATTTAAATAAGTTGACATGAGGCTTATGTAACAAACAATATAGCATAAATTCATTCCACATTAGTAAGAATCAAAAGATTTATTGGCAGGTCAGCACTTATTCTTTTAGTTCTCACTATTTCTAGCCAACAGTTTGATCGGCATCCAGTTCTAAAACCCGTAGCATTTGGAAGACTCATGCTGGCGCAAGTATATCCAATCTGCTCCATTTGGAAAGACATTTAAACAAAGAATTTTCTGACTTTAATGACAGGTCTTTATGCAAAATAGTAATGTACCTAAAGACCAGCCAGTTCTCACACTTGTTCTTACAAAAAGTGAGTTACATCACAACAGTATGTTTTCCTTTTAACTACATGAAGTCTATTTTAAGTAGTGTCTTAGATAAGAAAACACAGTCTGTACATTTGTGCAAATACAGATCCTTTAACACACACATTAGGGCTTTATGATATGACAATACACATCATGTGTTGATAATGTATCTACTTCACATTTTTCTGTTGCTTATTTTGCTGTGTTGCAAATTACAATCTCTAAAACAATATTAGATTGTGCTATTTTGAACAAGAGAAAGATAAAACAAGGAGGTTAAACCTAAAAGAGGAACAACATGGTCATGATTTTGGTCTGGTCTGACATGGAGTGGAAAACTGTACTTTATGTATTGGACATATATTTGACATCTTATAATAGTTGTTATATGTTTAATGGAAAATCTGCTGAAAACAATAACATAGGGATGTGTGCCTTATGCATGTTGAGTATGAAATCAAAAATGTAATTACAAATATGACTTTATGTATGTTTTTTATATTATTATTTATTGAATTTACAAAAATCCTAATATATATGTGACAGGACTGTGTGTGTAACAGTGAACATGTATTGTACAGTCTTTGGCAGTGTTACTCACCTTCGCAGGAGAGGCCATGAGAAGTAACCCCAGACAAGCTGTCTTTGCAAACATTGCAAAAGGTGGGCCGTGCATGGGAGCAGGCGTACCAGTTGTGCATCCCTGAGAAATGTTCCACATTAAACTGTGCTGTCTGAAAAGTGAGGTTAAAATAGGTTAATAGGTAATCCTAAAAAATAAATAAATAAATTATATATATATGACCCATAGCAGTATTTCTACCTATAGCCACAAATACGTTATATGGGTCAAAATGATCAAATTTGAAATGTTTGCATAAAATACAAGTAAAAATTTCTCCTGAACACTTCTAACTATGAGTTTTGGTGAAATTCCTACAGTAAGTGCTTCAAATCAACAACTGAATCTGACAGAATTTAAATCTAAACAAAGAAAAATCGTCTCAAATCACAGCTTTCCTTCGCACCCACGTTAGGTATTTCCCCGTCATCTTTGGTACCATTGGAAAGATCGGGATTCCCTCTAGATAACGCTTAAATATAAATCTATGTAATTATATATTTGAACCAATGGGAGGCCTCAAAACAAAGCCTTCTTGTGTAAACAATCTCCCTTGTTGCTAGGGCGATGTTGAAAAACTGTCTCTGATTGGTTGAATTAGTGTCACACAAGCATTTTTAATAAGCTTTCAGATAAAAATTTGAAATTTGACCCAAGTGACTGGTTTTGTGCTGGAGGGTCACATATATACATACATACATACATATATATATACATATATATATATATATATATATATATATATATATATATATACACACACTCTCACACTCACACACACAAAATATGTTTCTCAATGACTTCCAGTTCATTTATTATCATAGAAGCTTTCCTCTGTTTTTCCCTCTTTTCTGTTGCTGTTCTATTGAGTAAAAGCACCAGCTTCACAATGGGATTCCACATACATTAATGAGATTCTCTGTCATCTGACAGTTGTGTGTGACATAAATATGATTATTCTACTCCTCCTGCTCCCTTTTGTAAAAGTGTCTTCTGGTCTAGAATACTGCATGCTCTTGTACATTAATGTATAGCAGAAGTCCACTGAGGACCAAAAGCTAATGTGAGTAGTGTATTGTACAAGTGTGGGCGTTGCGTCTGCAGTAGCTGGCGCAGCCCTGTATACAGTTTGTTTCATAAGTCAAATTGTAACAGGTGCTGATAAACTGGGACAGGCTGATTCTTACAGTGGTACAAGAGAGAACAAAGTCATTACATGCTGTTGACATCTTGGCAGGGGTGTGCATGCATGCATGCGCAAACATGTGTGTACCCTGTGGTGTCTGAGCTCTGGGGGTACTGCTGCATTGCAGTGCAGTAGGGGGTGTGGGACGGGGTCTTATATAAGATTTCCCTTGCAAATCATAGCCATTAACATGCAGCACTGTATTTCTTGTGCTCCCCTTTTCTCTGTGCTCACCACAAATTGCCACTGTCAAAACATTGGCTGTGTTTAGTTATTTCTTGCAGCTTTTGCTGACACACTGAAGATTTACGGTATTTTGTAAGACATTCTCCAAATGGTGCTTTAGCATGTTGTCCTGTCTTCTAGGTTTTACACTGTCTTTGAAATTAGAACAAGCATAAAAATGGGTGTAGCGGTAACTGACAGGACAGCGGACATATCATTTCCTGTTCATGTGTTTTCCAACGACTCACACAATGAAAGAAAAAAAACAAACAAACAAAACTGGCGTGATACAGAATCAAAGTACTTCATGAAGTTCAACACTTTTATGTGAGTTAGTATACATGTACACATCTTGTTTATATTGTGTGCGTCTGCTTGCCTGTGTTCGTCCGTATCTCTGAGTTGTGCACCTGTGACTGTAAACGCTTGTCCATACATGTCTAGGGATGGTAACTGCTCCTTTGAAGCTCTGAATATCAACATGGGTGTGTTTGCTTCAGCATAAACAACTTCTAGGGTGTATGGGCTCAGTGATGCTCACTGTGCATCATGTTACACAACAAAATGTACAATATAACTTTTCTTAATGTACTTTGTGGTGTCACTACTGGTGTTTCCACACTGACAGTTAAATCTAACAGGATCTGGTCAGTTATAATGAAATATTTTGGTCAGAATATGCAGGAAAAAAAACACAACGTTCTAAATCTCGACAAGAGGCTACGCCTTATCACACATCTATTGTTCCCGCACCACTATCTGTTAATACTCCCCATCGTTTCTCTTTTGGTTTATCTTCAAACATTCCCACCAACACACAAATGAACAAACACAAACTTATGTGACTGTGACTGATGTTGAAAGGGGCTCTTACCTCGTAATGCTCTCTGGACTGGACAGACTTCAACGAACTGATCCAGTCCTCCATCTCTTTTCTGTTTTCTGCACAGAGAATGAGCCTACGGAACGGAGTAATCACCTGGACAGAGTGAGGGGTAAATGCACGTGTGAAGAAGTAAGACCAGTACTGAGAGAGAGAGAGAGAGAGAGACAGAGAGAGAGAGAAGAAAGGCAGAAATATTTCCAGTGCTATCCTCCTCTGCCTGCGGTGCCACTGAGAGAACAGAGCGATGGGCTCTGTCTTTAAGGGAGAGAAAGGATGAGAAGCCCCCTCCCTCTTTCTTTTTCTCCTCTCTCTCTTTCTCTCTCTCTCATTAAGTCTATCTCACTCATCCCTTAACACCTTCCTGAGTTAGTCTTTTCCTTTTCCCCTGCATTTCTTTCTCTCAACCCTCTCTTTCTATGGCTCTCAGCTCTCCATGCTGCTTTGAGGAAGATGTGTGCTGACAGGCGGAGCGCCTCAGTAAAGGCTAAGAGCTTCCTCTCCCCCCTCCCCTTGTCTTCACTGGTGTGTGTGTGTGTGTGTGTTTAAAGTACAGTCTCCCTGTAGATAACCCTACAGATACACAGCACCCTTTCAACACCCCATCACTTATTCATGCTCCCTCATCTCTTCTTTCTCTTCATCTCCATCGTAACTCATCAAATCCTCATGTTATCCCTGTTCACCTTAGTGAGAGAAGTGAGGATGAGCAGAGGCACATGATAGAATATTACCAAATTCAATATTCATGAACGAGTAGCTGGAATTTCCTTCCCTCTGCAATATATGCTTTTGTAATTAATTATTGCTGTGCAGGTTACCACACATTTCAACACAGATTAATGTAAGACCCTTGTTGCAGCTTTCTGATGCTTGATTTGACTGGATGGTCTCATTAGCCAAAGTGCTGTCACTGTGAGAAAAAAAGAAAAAAAATCAATCGATTTCTTGGGAGCAGATTGGAGTGATATTTCCAAGGCCAGCTGCAAATGGGTAGATATAAAATGCTGTGCCACCATAAAATTTCAATTTAGCAGAGTATATTTAAAAGGCCACAGGTGTTAATGAGCTCACGTTCAGTTGATTTGATTTGCATGACATCCAGTCTTATGAGATATGAATCTAGGCTAGTCAAGACTCTTTCGCACAAGCAGAAAACAATAGAATGGCTGCTAAACTGGATACTAGATCAAGACAAGACAAATGTGAAGTTGCAATGTTTGTTTGTTTTTTCACAAGGAGGTGGAACAGTGAAATAAAAATAATACATTTAAAAAGGCCTTCCCTCTCACTTTTAGAGCAAATCTGAATAAGACACTCAACACATATTCCATGGTTGAATAAAAAACATTGGAACAGACTAGATTTAAATAACACTACTCTTGTTACATCAATAATTAATAATTTTGTGATACAGCAATTCAGTTTGTCTCCCTTTCTTTAAAGCACCTGAGGCCTTTTGCAAAGTGTGGAAAACAGCAGGTGCACACCAAACACCCACATGTCTACTTTTGAGTGTATGGTTGTATTGTGTGTCTTGCATGAGTGTGTATGGAGTGTTTAACCTACAGTGAAAAGCTCAGTCTGCTGTACAGTAAGTCTGCTTTATCTGCACAATTACTCTTGTTAACCATCCTTCTGGATTATCGCCTAATAAAGCTTTACTAGATGATAATTATAGAGGTAATGTTCATGCCACTTAATCATCACTATCATTTTCAATGAAAACAGGATTATAATTTTAATATTGATGCTTCACATATTTTATATTTGCCTCCAATAGTCAAATATATATTTGTGCACTAACTGACATGATTGATAACTGTTAATTTGTCTTATTAACAATCTATGCCATGACCTGTAATCACTATATGGTTACTCCTGAATCCTGAGAAGTCTGTCAAGGAAAAATAGTAATTTTGTGAATGCCTTTCATTGGTGCCAAACACTGGAACACGTAGCAATTTCACACTGTTTAGTAAAAAAACAAACAAAACAAAAAATCAACATTTACATGTAAATACTGTGCATTAAATTATAGTCACTGGTAGAAGTGTAATGTCTTAAGATGAAGGGACAAAATGAAATAATGACATTACAAAAGCTATTTGCAAACAGTGGAAAATGATGTAGAAAAATTCATTGTGACATTTCTGTTAGTTTCATCCATCTGTTTTTATACAGATGAATCAAAATAATTATCATGATTTTGGATGGTGCGTCCAATGGGCACACAGCAAGAAGGTGCTGGGGTCTAAAATATGTGGCTCAGGGGCCAAATCCGGTCCACTATAGGGTCCAGTCCAGCTTATGTGGTGAATTTGTGAAATGCAAAGGTTACACTGAAGGTAGGAATCATTTTAGTTCAGGTTCTATCATAATAATCTATAAATACTCACATTTCCAAATGTTTCCCTTTGGATAAATTAAACACTTACGGTATTTACACTAAAACAAACTATCATTTCACCAGACAACAATAACCTGAACAAATATAAATATTTTGAAATATCTGAAGTGCAAGTTTACCAATATTTTGGCTGTTACTAAATGTTTTATGTATTTGTCCACTGTGCTCTGTACTGTAACTTTACATGCATAAATGAGACATATATAGTTAAAAATGCACTTAGGTTTCTAATGAAATTTCAGTTTATTCATGTTATTCACTTAGGTTTAAGTGACAGCTGGTAGATGTAAACTATTTCATCGCATACTTTTACTTTTTTTGCTCTAAATCATAGAAGAAAGTTTGGAGTTGACATTATTTATATATTTTTGTGTTAAATTTGGCTAAATTTGACCCCTTAAATAAACTGAGTTTTACACCTATAATGGGGTCTGCATGTTCTCTCTGTGTCTGCATGAGATGTCACAGGTAAAGATGTGCACTGATCAATCTCCATGTGTATGTCAACATAGAGTGAATGGTTCTCTGTCTATACATGCCATATGTCAGGGGACACCAACTCTGGTTCTCAAAAGTTACTATCCTGCATGTTTTCAATGTTTCTCTCCTCCAGCACACCTGACAGGTTGTTATCTGGCTTCTGTAGAGCTTGATGATAGGCTTATCATTTGAATTAGGTGTTATAGAAGAGGGATATGTCTAAAACATGCAGGATAGTAGCTCTCAAAGACCAGGGTTGGTGACAGGGTATGGTGTTCACCCTTTAGATAGATGGAATAGGCTCCAGTATTCTTACAACCATCTATGATGATTAAGCAGCTAAGAAATAATGGATGGATGGAATAATTACCATTAGCCAATTATGTAATAATTGTGACAGATTAATTGTATGTCTTTCTCTCCATTCTTCATCTCTGGTTCAGCCATTAATAACAATGCAGAAGAGCAGGAAATCAGTGTGTTTTTGTGTATATGTGTGTCTGAGTTTGCATACACATGCACATAAGCAAACAGATCACTGTGGACATAGATCATCCTGTCTTTCTCCAGCTGTACTGTATCCATGTGTCTTGTTGTATGTGTGTGTCTAGAGAGAGGTAATGATAAGATTGGTTGCCAGGGGAAACAAGAACGACCGTTTCCAAAAATGGCTCTAGGCATCCCTCAAGTGTGGAAAACCTCTCTTGATGGCTGACCTTCAATTCTGCACTCATCAGATGTGTATTCCTGAGTAATGACGACAAGTAAAAGTGCTTCTTTACATCTGTGAATTGTGACAACACAGAATCAACGGCATCATCAGTTGTTATTTTTGGTAGAAAGGCAACCGACAACTAAGCAGTAATAAGGAATATATGTCACTGTTTACACACACACACACACACTGGTGCCAGTGGTAAACACATACTGTAGCCAGTGGTACCAGCAGCACAATAGCAGATGAGGTGGAAAGGAAGTGTGACAGCAGCTCACTCCCTACATATGGGCTGCAAATGCTCTTAACCCTTAATATTAACTGCACGATTAATCAAAGCACAGATGCACCACTGATTCAAGTACACAATTCTAAGATGATCTGAATTTCCTTGAGTTTCATTTCATGAACTTAAAGTGGACAGTAATAACCGAGCAAATCCAATAAACAAGAATGAGTCAGTGAGAGAGGCGGTGCATGGCTACAGAGTCTGTAATGAATTTAGGGTGTGGGGTGGGCTGAGATGTAACTCATGTGGACTTGAAGGTGCTTATTCTCTGAGCTACGGCAACACTGGCTCATTGTATGTTCATATGCAGACTCCTTCTATCAGTGACAATAAGCAGGATAACAGAGTGGCTTTTGAAAGGATAAATATACAACCTCATTTACATGTGTAGCACTCTACTGCAAATACACACGTACAGTAAAAGCACAATACGATATACAGGTGCACATGGTGGAGATGGATACAGTTAGTTGGTTTTATGCTAATCCTGTAATCCATTGGAATTTATAATGCTAACAAACCATAGGTTGAATAATTTGACATGACTTCTGTTACATGGAATATAGCTGTATAGAAAGAAGTGCATCAATAATAAAAAATATGCTACCACAAATACAAGTTGAAAGGCATAATTCAATCTTAATGTATTTTTCAGATTTTAAGACAACATGGAGACATTTCTAATGTTGAACATATGTTCCAGATCCAAAGACCCCATTTTGTTAAATCACATGAAGCACAATGACAGCTATGAACAAGACTGAGCATTAATCACTAAGCGCCATGAGTCAATTAAACCACATCACTGCTGGAAGCACTAACCTGCAGAGAGGACACCAGCAGCATCACTCATCCTGAGAACAAGTGACCAACAACCAGACAGAGAGAAGTAACAACAGGAAGCCTGGCAGATAGACAGACAGCGCTAGACAGATAGACAGTGGGACTCAGCACAGTCAGAGCAAACCCTGCAATGTTTCCTCTGCAGTGGTCCCCCCACCCCCCACCCCCACTTTACCCCCACTCTGCCTCACCTCGTCTCTCACTCCCTCGCTCTCTCTCTTTCTATCATGATCACATAACCTATCCACCATAGCCTGGTCTCCCCCTGTCGCTGTGCATGACTGTGTCTGGGTTGATGTGCATTAGAGGAATCGTACGTAGCAGCTGCAGGTGAACCACTGTTTAGCACGTCACATTACCTTTAGTTTTAGGTTTCACTGCTCCTCCTCCTTCTCCTGCTCATTCACTCCCATCCATCCTGTCTTCATATTCACTCCTCTTCACCTTCTGCGTCCCGTCTTTCCTTTCCTACTTCTCAATGCTTGCTCGTGCCTCACTCTCGCTCTCCCCTGCTTTTCCTCTTTTCCCCCGAGGACTATGTGTACAAGTGCAGTCAGCTATGGTGTGACATCACGCTAGGATTTCCTCCACTGCTGTACCTTATTGTGCCTTCCCCTTTGCTATTTGAAAAAGCTCTGCAGTCATTTATGATCGCATGATATTAAATTGCTCTATTTTTGTCATGCCCTTCATTCACCTCAGCCTGTACATTCAGCGTTCCATCTTTATCCATTTAGCTGAGGTCCACAAGCACAGCATCTTATCACCACTCCAAACATATTTAGAAACACATTAAGACCCAAACAACGACGGTACTTGAACAGTACTTGAATTATAACCTTAGACTATTACAACTGTACAAAGCATGATACATAGTTTTTAAGTGCATTTATTTTTCCATGCACCCCACTGACTGCCCTAACCCCTGACATCATCGCTTTCCCCCTTCTCATTCCTCTCTTCTCTTCATCTTAGTAAGATGTTAATACTTACGACCACATGAAGATAACCACTTACACTTAGAGTCATAACTGCTGCACACGTGCTGCACATATGTACTGCTCGGCACATGTAGTTTAATCTTATTAATGAATGTAACAAACGTAAGCCATCTCATGCAGTCAGTGAAGCATTTCAAGATGTTGCTATAAATAGCTGCATGCTCCCTCCTGGGCACTGTTCTCCTGCCTACCCCCTCCTCCTACTTGTTTCTTATTATAGCAACACAGAGGGAGAGGAGAGACATTTATAGAAAGGACAAGTCACTACTGGCTCCTTGTCTGTCTGTTTGCATCCTCCTGGTACATAATGCCTACGTTCAATATCATTTACCTCCCCCACTTGCCAGCTAAGCTGCTCATTCTCTTCTAAGCAGGCACCCATTCACAGGAACATTGGTTATTATCTCTCAATAGATGTGCCACAAGAGTCATGTGATAAAAAAAAAAAAATCAAGAGTAGTGCTGTGAAATGTGTTAAAATATAATTTAGATTTAAATAGAACCCACATTTTCATGTAAACAGCATGAGAGGTGAATCACTGTCCTTGTACTTGTTGCAGACCTTGAGGGATCACTATCTGAATGCATGTCTGACTGAATGCTGCCTTTTTTTCCCAACTAAACAACTAAAGCAAAGCACAAAGAAACAGAAGCACAATTTTATGTAGCTGACATAACTTAGCACATACAGTATAATGATTGCACAATGCACTTACTGTAAAGCTGTTGTTGACATTCTTTGTGCTGGACTCTGCAACACTGGCATCCGATAAGTCCACTTCGTCAAAGATAAGGGACTGCAGACAAGAGCAGGTGTGTGCATCGAGAAAAGAGGAAGATGCCGTGAGGAGCACAGAAGGGCCACAGAGAGAAGACAACACGAGAATGTCAATTTGGACAATAATGTCACAAGAGGCTTGAACTTAGCTTGTTGTAGCTCTTATTATCTCTTAATGCTCATAACTCTTATTATACAGCAGTGATTTATTATAGCAACAAAAAAGTAAACTTAGAATGGACATGTGAAACTTATCCAAGGATGAAAGTTAGGGTAAGGGTTATGAAAGACAAGAAATGGCTGCATTTAAAATCACTGTCTTATCAATAATAATTTTCCCAATATTACATATTTTATCTACACTCTTGTGGTGGACACATACATAGAGAGTTAATACACTCCTTATAAAAAGTCAAACCTCTCCTGTTTTCTTTGTAATATATATAACATATTGGTTGTTAAAACTTGGAGCTTTTCAAATAAAACGTGTTTTATTAACAAACTTGTGATTTACATATTATGAGTAAAGTAGTGTAGTGCAGGTAGTGGTCAGTTTATATCTTAATGTTGGTTCTAATTATTTAGCCTGAGCTATGTCATGCCTGATGGTTAATATACAATGGTAGTTTTATTGCTCATCATCTTAGACTTATTAACAACTATTAACTTTGTATTGTCTGTGGCTCAGTAGACAAACAGTACTCAGTGCTTTGTATGTTGTGCTTTTATTTCATATATGAAAAAAATCTATCTGGAATCCTAAAAAGAAGACAACATAATGTTTCAGTGCACTTAATGACAGTGTTTTGCGGGAGCAACAATGACTCCTTCCTTATTTAAGACAGAGAAAGAAAATACAGATGAGTCTACATGTGTCTTTTGTTTACTGGCCTCGGTGACAAATACTGCAGATTAACTCTGCATTAGCCAAATGGAATTGAAACAACCAACTACTGAGTCAGCTACTACTTTATATTAGTAGGCTTGGCATTATGTTAGTATGAATATATTTACAGGGAAATGCACTCCATCACACCAGTGCAACACAATCAACTCACACAATATTTTTCTTTTTTTTTTATCTCAGTAAATGGGAATAATGTAAGTGACATGACAATGAATTTTAATATGTTTCATTGAATTTCTATGAGCTGGAGTCAGTTCTATCCAGCCAGTAGACAGACAGAGAGAAGCGCCAGCGTCTCCAAAACAGGAACACGATATCCTCACAGAGCTATGATGTGTAAGGCATGCAGCTGAGCTCTTAAAGGGCCGTGGGCCAAAAACCAATGCCGTCAAAGGAATGCCCTTTGACTGTGTGTGTAGGGGGAGCTGCTACAGCTGTCAAAGGGAATGCCCAGTTAATGACGCTCTCTCCAGGCCTGGCTGCAGAGGGACATCAGCCAACGCATACTGTGTGTGTGTGACTTTCTGTGTGATTGTGCATGCATTCATGGAGGCATGTGTCTCAGTACATGTACTTACGCCTACAAGTGAATGTGCATGTGTGTATGGATTGTCAGCCAAGAGGGCCTCAATGTGAATGGCATGCCAACACAAACACTGCTCCCCTGTTACAGTGCTCTTGGCTGCAACATTATTGCTTCACATATACTGTATGTGCACGGTACGCATGTGTTTTCTACAATTGTTTTGACACACTCCCTCTCTTGTACTCGGCACACTCACTTGTGCATGTGTGGGCACACACACTCAACTCTCGTGAGTGAAGCTGTAATGAAAGCTGACAGTTAATGGTGGACAAAGGCAAATGTCCAGCCTGTGTTACCCATAGATCCACAACTAAGCTCAACAGCTACATCTCAGCAGCCTCAACAAGCTGACCTCCTCTTTCTCTCTCTCTACCAGTCAGAATAGTAAAGTCACTTTTTCTTTGTTTTGGAATTGGGTGATTTTTTTTTTTTTTAAATAATCATGGAACAGATGTTATAAATTCCTCTCTCAGACTGCTCAGAGAGGAGGGTAGTTGATTAAGGCAGCGATGCTGAGACGTAGCCTCCCTTTTGGATCAATATGGGGATCAAGCTTCTTAAGCAGAGGACAGCACAGCCAGCCAGTCTACATTAGAGACACCACAGTGGACGTACATGTAGGGAATGACAACTTATCTACAGAGGCTAATGTCACTGTCTGGCCATGACGGAAAGAACATAGGAACTTGTAATAAATATCTGAAGCGCACATTAATGTAAGACAAAACACCCTATAAGATATCACTTATGTGTTCTTTATTCTTCCAGCATGACCATCAGGAGACACTAAACAAGAGAGGACCAGCAACACACACTGTAAAACAACAGAAATCACGAACCTCACCAAGTATGAGTTTATTAAGTGGTTTAGCTTCATTGTTGTACATGTGTTTTGCTGCCCTTCCTTAGATTCTATCTAAAATATGAAGAGCATTTATGTCATATGGTGAATGAGGTCTGGAATTGCAACATTTCTAAATCAAAAGCTTCTGATGATCTAATTATTTCAAATTATTCAAATCTTTGCTGAAAATTAAATTAATTAATAATTAAAAATAATATTTTTCTACAACAATTACAATTGTAATTGTTTGTCATTTATTTGTGATTTCAATTACAGATTAAATATTGAATATAACCTGTCTGAATGTTAGAAATACAAAAAAAAAAATCTAAATTATATACCAGTGATAATACACTATTAAAGATTCTTTCATGTCTAGATCTAAAAACTCCATATGGCATGAATGCAGTTCTAATACGTATTGGTCAAGAAGTTGCAATTGGACTCTTCTGGTGGTCTGGCCCATGACCCCTGGCCTTTGACCCATGACCTGTGGCTGTGCTATGCTGACCCGGATTCTCACTAGGCCTTCCTCAGATCCGCTGGCACCCAGAGGTGGAGGGGAGCGACGTGCGCCCGTCCAGCACACCGATAGAACTCGCCAGCACACACGACTCCTGGACACTCTATGCAGCGCCCGCTCCTGCCAGTGTGCCATAGCACTGCCAGACTAGTGCGTGTGCAGACACAGGGATACACACATGCGCACACACATATCAACACCGGGGAAGTAAGGTTAGAAATGAAGGAGTTTAGCTTTGAGTAAACTGTTTAATTTCAAAAAGAAATACACCTATAAATAGAAAAGTTCAAAATCAATGTAAATTTGGGAGCTTGCTCATTCATAGCCACTTGTGTATATGTGTGTTTCCTACCTTGGCATCTTTGGCGTAGTAGAGAGTTCGGCCTCTCAGTTTGAAGTAACGCTTTTTCCATCTCTGGAATGAGCTGGTCTGTTTCAGCAACAATCCCTCCTTTATACTCGTCTGTGGGAGAAAAGATGCAACAAAAATCAGTTTTATAGGCTTCTGGTGAAGAACAGTCTCTTCTACTGCATTTATCTACAGGAAACAGTTAAGATAAAAGTGATTGGTGTTTAGACATGTGTATGTGCAAGCGATTGTGAGTACCAATTGTGTGCGTGGAAGATGAGGAATGGACTAAAAAGGCCAGAAGATAGGAAGTAATTTACACATACATATCACCTTTCCTTTCTCTGAGGAGTAATAAACATGTCTATCTCAGAAAGAAAAGCAGCATCAAGCAGAGAGAAGGGAAAAAAACAAAACAAAGAAAATAAAAAGAGGAGGTGAAAGAGCAAGAACAATATTTCTGTGTCTGTTTTTGCCATCGGTTTAACTGAGGAATTTGAGTGTTAAACCTTTCTGACAAAGCGGAAAGAATTTATTTCACATCACGTTTACATTTTATGGTCATTTTAAAAACAGTACGGTATGAGCAGAAGGGAAGGAAATAAGTACTGAGGTCAAGGCAGGCTTGATAAGCAAAAGACAAAACTCTTCAGAAGGAAAGGAAATGTTAAACAGGCTCATTCCTCCTGATCATATTGGGATGGGATGGAGCTGTAAACTGACAAGAATATAAATGGCATATGTCAAAAATGTCAGCTTGAATAACAGAAAAAGACGATGTAAATACGTTTGCTAATGATTTCTCAATTTTCTGAAAAAAGTCATTATTATGTTAAAGATGTCATATTTTGCTAAACCCACTTTTATTAGTCTTTGCACATTTATTCCTAATTTTCAGCACCCAAATAATCAATAATGTTTGAAATTTAAAGTACTGCAAAGCTATCCTTATATTAATTCTGGCAAAAATCAAGTCGGTTTCTCCAACCTGTTTTAATTCCTGCTCAGTTTGTTATGTCTATAATTAGTCATGACATTTGCACATATAAGGTCAAGACGTCCGATGAAGAATTCTCAGAGTATGCCATGATTGTTTGTCAGCAGCAGAGGTTATAGTCCATACTGAAAATAAGTCCAAACTTCAAGTATGATGTGACTTTTTTTTGCACTCAAAACAACTTTTCTGGTGTCGTTATTCAGAAATAGATGTGAAGATGAACATGCATAGTTGAATTAATGAAGAATTCAGAGCATTTCCAGTTTATGTAGACCACAGGGAAATGTTTGAAAATGCATAATTCCACCTAAAAAAAAAAAAAAAAGCTAAATATCACTCCTTTTAAAGGGATGAAACACATAATAAGAAAATACCTAAGCACAGATAAAGAAGATAAAATGCATTGGTAAGTACGTAAAAACCCTTCCTGATTCTTACAGATCTGGTACATGAGTGTGTCACCTTGAATCAAACCATCCTTCCATGAGTGACACAGTACACACACTCATCATCATTACACCCACTATCATCTCACACACACTTACACACACAAATGCACAGTTGACATACAGAGCAAATACAGTGAAGCATGGAAAAGATAAAACACACATGAAACGCACACAGATATTGTGATGGAAGAACATCATTATCACTGTTTGGGAACACACACCACTTCTTCTCATCACTTGTGTGGACTTTATATAGATTTACTTTAATTTTGCGAAGCTTAACTGCAATGCTGATTAAGACTGTCACAATACTGAACATTTAGTTGAAAATTATTCGTCATGTGACTAACTATAATTAACAATTACATATGTTGTGATGAAAATCATGTGAGGAAAAAGTGATAAAACATGAGATTTCTGTCACTTTCGTCCTGATGCCTTCACACAGTAGTTAGCTGGAAAACCCATGACACTCCAATAATATAATCACATAACCCTAATATTAACCGTTACCTTAGTCTTCCACCTAAAATGTAATGTTCTGTGTTGCAGAATCAAGCATTGTTGAAGCTGTCAGACACAAACATTGTGAGTGCGCTCCTAGTTTTAGGACAAATACTGAAAAACATACCCTCACACTTTGTGTTTCCACGTGTTTCTGGAACATTACATTCATTTCCTGGAGACTTACCCGAAGCTTAAACATAACATGCTTAACATAATATGCCTGACACTAACCCTAGCCTTACAAAGCTAACCTCCAAACAACTTTAACCTTCAAATGTAATGATTTATATTATGTAGACATGGATTTCTTCCCCAGAAGGGAGTTGAGTCCCCACAAGTGAATGTGTAAATACATTCATGTCCCCATAATGTGAGAAACATGCGCGCACACACAAGCTATTTATAGAAAAGGAGGGCTGCTTTCTAAGGGGAGAATTACAAACAGAAAAACAGGGCTGTAGCTGACATCCTGCCCACCAGCTGTGTCAACTTAAACATAGAAAACACAGCCACAGAACAAAGGCTCACCGTGGATGAACACCATACACTCATACACTAGCATATGATATTGGATGAAGCGTGCATGTACAGTAGAGGACTAATGACAATGGTAATGTTGGAATAAACTGCTGGGTAAGAATCTGCAGAATTAAACTTTCATGCTGTTTTTAGAGCACTTTAACCAGTGAAGAGGTCCTTGAAATACCAAATAAATTCCACAAAACTATTTTAAAATGGTGTGTCTTTTGAGAAAATGTGTCCTTCATCACAATGAGTATTCCAAAATCCTAACATTTTTTATATAGTAAATATAGCATGAGTGAAAATCTTGTGAGCTTCTCTCCCACAGCAGGAAGAGACACACTGTGAATTCCCTACAGCAGCTGTCCTATGTTAATTCTCTGCTTCCCTTTCCGTAGGTACAGCTTCAACACCAAATTCCTGCAGTGGATTAAG
Organism: Siphamia tubifer; assembly: GCA_020466265.1. Lineage (NCBI taxonomy): Eukaryota > Metazoa > Chordata > Actinopteri > Kurtiformes > Apogonidae > Siphamia > Siphamia tubifer. Next base: position 32,312,375 of record CM035803.1, on the reverse strand, counting down.
GTGAAATACCTCAATGCTGACTTCCCTATAAGGCCTTAGCTGCTTGCCGGCAACTGCAATCAAAGTCAGACTGAAAAACAGACATGGCAGATGAAGTCATCTCCTCATTTAGACCTGTTGGGCTACTGTACTGAAGGTAAAAAAGTGGATTCAGCTTTTATGACTCTATCTATAATATACATTTGAACAGTTTTAAAGGTTCCTGACTAGAATACTGCTCTGAAGGCACAAACTCAAGAGTCTGTTATAGCTCTGTAAAAGGACCAGAATATTATAACATCCAAATACAGGCCATTTCATATTCAGATGATGTATATTAAAATATAGATTTTTTCCCCCTCAAAATAGTAGTAATAATATGTTTTTTTTTAAATAGCATCTCATGAAATAAAATGTTTTTTCTACATTTAATACAAATGCTCAGTTAATTAGTAATACCAGTGGTGCCAAGCACAACTAACCCTGCCCCTCACACCTACATATTATAGCTTATTTTGTCATCGATCCAGGTGATGTCATTATATCTATCTGTATACTGATGTCAGCATATCATTTTCCTCTATATATGTCTTAAGTAAATTGAATTAAAATGTATGTTTTTATAGACATTTGAAATTTCTATTAAAAAAAATTACATTATAAATAAAGAGGAGGGGAAAAAGAAACATTTGAACTTTGACCTACTTTTCCCAAAACGTAATCAGACCTCTTCTGAGTCACTGGAAATATATAATCCCAATGTGGTATGAATTCAGCCATCAGTTTTGTTGCTACTGTGTTAACAAACAATCAAACCAAACCAAAAACAATACCCCTTGCCTTCCCTTCAGGGGACGTGGTGAAAAAAAAAACATTATAGTATTAATTATTATAATAATATAATAATAATAATAATAATAATAATAATAATAATAATAATAATAATAATAATAATAATAATAATAATAATAATAATAAATATATAAAAAAAGAATAGACATTTTAGCAATATATGTCATAACAGGCTTTTAAATGTTAACATGGATGTATATGGCTACATAAACACTCAATAGAAAATGTTTGAGCTTAAGATCAAGATACTTGTTCCAAAATTAAGCATGTGGGAGAGTATTCTACCACTCACAGATACTTTGTTTGGTTCCAGACGGCCCTGGCTCCCATAGACTTACATTGAAATTCTATGTGAAAATATTTATCAATATTTTTTCTCCCGAAGTCATTCCAACGTCCTTTGTTTTATTTAGACTCCTAAATTTTATTGTCCATCATCAAGTTCATGGTTTACCAAGTCAGTAGTTCACCTATGACCTTTCAGGCTCCCATGATTCTACCCCTTATACTCAAATATGGTAACTTCTAGCCCCAAAAAGCCAACACAGCAATAATCAAATTGAAAACTACTGTCTTAAAAACGACAGTTTCAAAATCAACAGGTGCCATCACTGATTTCCTGTCCATTAATTACAGATTTATAGTCAATGATTTATCCTTAGTAATGGTGTAACTAATGTTGGTCGCTAACGAATAACACCTCAACCAAAAATAACCTGCCATGGTTGCTAACTAGAAAATATAGAATGAGGTGATAATGTAATAACATATTCAATATTGTTTGATCATTTATGCATCATTACTGTTTCAAATGTAAAGGTGTAATTCCGCTGAAAAAACACTTTTCCACGCTCCTTTTGGAATCTGATGGGTCACCCCGAGTTACCAACACATGCTGCGTTTGCTTCGTGGTGTGTCCCCTCCACTGGCTGCATATCGCATTCACAGAAAACAACAAGAGGAACGACGGACCCAGAAAAAGCCGGTCCATCTGACGTCAGATGGACTTTAGCGTCACCCATGTGGGGTTAAGCGTGTCCTCCATTGCAGCGAATCTGAAGTAGCATTAGCATTACATTAGCATCTACAAGACATGGCGCCACAGTAGCTGCTGTACAAACTTGAAAAAAATGGTGGATCAAACTGGTTCATGTGCTCTATGTGGAAATAAAGCCTTGTTTCTTTTCCCTGCACGTTTTCAGAACAAGCAACGGCACAAAATCTAGCTGGGATGGTAAATACACACAGAGCGAGAGGGGAGGGGGGAGTGTTCCTTCACGCATTCTGAGCCAATCAGAGACGCCTCATCACTGCGTCATGGACATGTATGAGGAAGTAGCGGTAAAGTCTGTTGTTCGACCTCAAGTAATTTTTCTACCCTCCAAAAACAGCTGGAAACAAAGCAATCCAGAGGGTTTTTTTTTTTTAAATAGAACCAACACACAATAGATTCAATAACAATGGAGAACACAGTCATATTAATGAAATAACCATGGAATGACACCTTTAACCGTTTTTCCAGAAAAATATGAAATGGGGATCCCATCTTTTTTTCCTCCAATTCCACAGCCAAGCCACAGGACTAACAGAGGTGAGACAGGCTGGACTTTTACACAGCCAACCTGCATTCCGGAATCAAAGGGTCAGTAATGCAGTGCAGTATAAAATGTGACATGTAACCTGCGTGTCAGAAATACCTTAAGAATAGCAGTGTTGCTAACGTCCATCTTTCAAACCTTCCACATGTTAACATTGATAGAGTCCTCTGCCCGAAATTACAACAGCTCCCCAGTTCAACATCTGTCTGGTTGCTTAGATATGTTTGTTTACTGTACATGGTCCACACCTTTTTTTTTTTTTACCCCCTGGCACATGCAGTACTTTATTAAAACATCACACCTTAATTGCAGAACAAGAGGTGCTCTTTTTACATAGCATTCCAGAATCATGACCTCATCTTTATCATGGCTCTGTTAGGGCATTACAAAACCATGATAAGGGTGGGACCAAATGATCCCACCATTTCATTTACACAGAAGTTGTTCCGGAATAAAGGTGAAATATTCCCTGAACAGGAGTGATGCGTAAAAGGGGTTTTAGTCTCCAGAGGCTTTAAGAAACAGAACAGATGTTTATCTACAGTATTGTTGTACACTGTACAGTCATATCACACAGATCTAGCATGTTTCTAGAATTACAACAAGAACTACTGTATCATAAATCTCTAACTAGCTGAGGGTTTTCTTGCTGTAAGTGTCAGGAAATAAACCTGCTTGACACTGTGCTAATGAAGTTGAAAAAGTGGAACTTTAATTATCTTTGGCCAGCCTGAGCAGCACAAGTGACTTTGCTCTAGTTGGATGTTCTATTTTCTATTTTGTCCCTCCTTGGCCTCCATAGTTCCTTTCCTTGTCTTCATCTCCTTCCTGTTGCCAAGTAGGCCAGAAGTGATCTATAAATAGGCCGCCTCTGTGCACAGCTCCTCTCTTCTGCTAAATTGTAAGACAGAAAGCAAGTCCTGTGCCAAAGAGAAATGAGTAACCTGAGCACCATGTACCTTACACCCACACTCTGCCTGGCTACTGACAGGGTGACACACACAAGCTCAAAACAGCACACATACACATGCTTATACAATGGACAAAGGCACAAGCAGTTCGAATGAGTCGAGCAGCTGTGGTTGGTGGATAAGAGCGTAGCGAAAGTTTTCTGGGAGGCTAAATGAGGAGAGTAGATCAGTAAACCTGTGTTCGACACCCAAACAGCTTAATCACATGGATACTTCATGTAGATCCTGACTGTATATAAACCAAAGCCTGTGTTTACAACAAATGGCTCATTTATTGATACTAGTCGTACAACCTCACTCTATGCATTATGTACTAAAACTACATCAGCATGTCCCGGTTAGCAATGCTCTTATTATGTAATTATGAATGAAATGAAAAATACTTGACTTTCCACCTTTCTCTGGTGAGCTTAATTGTGTTCAGAATGTTTTAATATGTAGAGCAAAGGTTAAAGATTCTAAAAATTACATCCCTGAGGTAGCTGCTGGGCTTATCATTTTGGCCTGAATACCACTTTTATACCCAGTACAAATCACTATTTTAAGAATTACACTTAGAATTAGTGTTAACATACATCCTGTAACAGTGAAATGTCCTTACTGGCAACACCACTTCCTCAATCTGGTCCTATAATTACTTTATGACACATTCAAGTCATTGGCTAATATTGGAAGGCCCAGTAAGACTACATTTGGGAAACATGCTTTTAGTTATTGCACCATTTAGGATATGAAACATGTTACCACAGACAAACTTATCAAACCTATCGTAGCAATAGAGTTTTATGTGTACTTATTCTGCTTTAAGTCTCCTCTCAACATAATAGTTGTTAGTACTAACCAAAAATTTACACTTTAATTTTCATATTGTAAAACAATGTCTGAAATGCAATGAATAAGAACATTACACATGCCATGCTTTCATGCTCAAGATCAAACATTTCACATATTAGATACCCAGCTATCCTAAAACTGTTGTCAGTTTTGTGTTGTATTCATTGCCTGTATGAACAATCATAATATTCTGAAAACTATGATAATAAAAATCTATTCCAAGACTTTAGACTTTCTGGATAAATAATCTGATTCCACATTTTTGGTATTTCTGTAACTTTCTTTTAATTATTCATCTTCTTTATCATTTTGTTTATTGAATTCCCATGTTACGAAGTGTTTTCATAAACACAGCTTCAGGCCACAACTCAACACAGAGGCACAATTTAGAGATTGCTTGTATGGGATAACAATCAGCCTGAGGTAGAAGGGCCAGAGCAGCAGCCACCAGGGAACTTTGTCTCCCTCACATAAGCCCGACACTTCTACTGAGGGAACTTGTGTCAGAGTTTCCTCCCTGTTTTGAATGTCTTTAATATCTTTAATCTTCATCCAACTGAGCATTTAACAGAACCAGGGCCTTGAATTACAAATAATACACAGCTCTTGTACCTATTTGGTAGAGGTGGGAGAAAAAAATGGTTCACATATGCATCGGGATTTTTTTGTTTTACGATTTTTAAATACATTTTTTTGTTCATAAATCAATTATTTCCCCCATATTTTAATGATTCATTCTAAGCCGGGTGGGGGAAAAACGACGAGAGCTAGCTTATTATCGTATTAGCTTCAACAACACGCAAGGGATAATGCATGGCCCACGAGTTACTATCAGCACCCCGCTTATTCTACGGGTTATTACAGTTTGTTACTGTCACTGCTCTAACAGACTAGTGTTGTGAAATAGCCAATAAGATGCGAGTTATGCGAGGCAGACAGAAAGGGGGTGCAGAGAGTTTTAGGCGGAGAAAAGAGAGAGACGGATGTACACAGTCAGGTCGGCGACCGGAGCAGGTGTTGTTCCGTTCCTGCAAATAAATACTGAAAACGAAGCTCACTGAAACCGCTCCTTGTTTTGTAAAAACCAGCATAGAGGAGTTAACCGAGGGGTTAAATACTTACTTTGGCCCTGCAGATTTTGTACGAGATGAGGACGGCAATTTCACCTTATTTCCTGACTACGGTAAGGATAACATCAGCATAGGTTAACATTGGATAAGCTAGCAGTTACAACCAAGCTAATATTTACTTTAAAAGTGGCCGAACTACCTGCGGAGTGATATGGTACAGTGAATCTGAAGTGACAAAACCCGTTGCCATGGGCAGCGGGTGTTAATGGCGCAGCGGGCGGTTATAAAAAAAAAAATCCGCCCGCTGACGTCATTCAAAGTGAACGGGACGTTCTAGAGGGCCGTAGAATAAACGACAATAGAGCGGCTAATTCTAAGCACGGAGTTTGGTGCGTTCACGACCGTGGTAATGTCTCTGGTGCGTTCAGTAACACGGGATATTTGAAAACTTGAAAAAAATTAGTTTTTCCTGAATAAATGTAGTTAAACAATCAACAACAATTAAAGTGTATGGGCTTTCTAACAGAATAGAAGAGCAGAGCTGGACATGTACACTTTAAAGTATACTTTATTATTAAGAATATTAATTTAAAGGTTCCTATTTGTGTTGTGTGCAGATAAATGTATTGTAGCAGTTTACTTCCCAAAGTCCGGTTCAAATCTATTACTGCTGAAGTGACTCACATATGATGTGTATTTTTTGGGGAAATATGGTTCCTGATATGATCTGTAGGCATCATCATTCAGCTTTTTCATGTGGTCTGGTGTTAAAAAGGCAAGCGAAAAATCAGGAATTTTGAAGAATCACAATTTAAATTAAAAAAATCATAAAAGAATCGAATCGGCATAAAAGCATATCGTCCCAGCCCTTCTATTTGGCACATAGTTCATATAGGCAGACAAAGGAGATACCACTGTCAGCCAGAAGAAACTCTAACCTTGTCCAGTGTTTCCCACTCATGACAGATAAGAATAAACTACTGTGTCTGTAATTGGCCTGTCTATAAAGAACAGTGCTTATTTATCTGTCCTTAATTTTTGTAGATGCTAACTGGGCGCTGTGAGAAACCCTGTGTCTTCGAAATCATTCCATGCAGTTACATCCACTTAGACCTCCATTACTGAATCATTTGTCATTTATAGATAGGACAGAAGTGCCTGTGGAGTGGAACAATCTATTCTTTTACACACAGTTGCTGAATGGTAAAATTATTGGTTCATTCTGTTCATTTGTTTCTTGGTTTCCTGCACCTCCACTACCTTTCATACTGTAGCTCTTTTTGCAAACTGTCTTCACTGTTGGATCTAATTGCAACTCCATAACACTTCCACCTCTTCCTCCCACCACATGCTAAAATGTCACCACTGTGATGGGAAAATTACTAACCAGTAGTTGGGAAGGGGCAAGTCCCCTGTCTTTGGTCTCCGGTTTGCAAATAAACCACATCTATAGTTATACATATGCCTCGTGGGTACAGGAGATGTAGTTTAGGACACTAATTAACACACAATCAAAGCTTTGGATGCACATTACAACTCAACTACATATGCTTCATACATATGTACTGGTTTATGGCATATAATTAGTGATATCTTCTACTTGTATGAGAGATAGGAAGCATTAGGTGAAGCCAATTCTTCACTTACAATTGTATCAAGGAAGGATGATGTAGAAACATTTTTATGCTACTTTCACTTGTCTCTTTTAAACCATACAACCTGCACTGTATTGGAACAATCTGCCATGAGCAGTAATTTTGTTCAGTATTGTGATAGCAAATACACAAAATAGCTTCATCAACACCTAATTGACACCAATTAATATGGAGATCACTACACTGTAAACCCAAATAAGTTGGCATAACTCAAAACATGTAAGGAAATTGATTGCCTCAATTATTTTAAGTTGATGAAACTTAAAAAATACAAGTTTCCAGAAGTTAAAATTTAGATGCTTATTAAAGTATACAGTATTTAAATTAAAACATTTCTGATTAACTTAGTATTCTAAGGTTCTGTCAGACCTAATGGGAGACTATATCAGGGTTCAGTGTCTTTACCCAAGGACCAGAGCTGGGATGCAAACCTCTGACCCTTCAGTCATTGGATGACCCGCTCTACCAACTGAACCACAGCCGCCCCTGAATAAAATGACTGTGTTTTGTGATTGTAATTTTATGGTGTAATAGATATTGGTGGTTATTTGGAGTGCTCTGAAATTGTATATCAGCATCTACTACATCAGTTTATTTTTTCAATCATCCTTATTTAACACAATAGAAATAACAGTACAATATCATTCTCAGCATTTAATGACTTATTTCCACTCAGTTTTATCTCATCTATGTTTTTTAAATTATGTTCACTTATATCCACAATTGTTCCCCTTAATAAAAATGTTACAGCAACTTAATACATTTGAGTTAGTAGTACTATTTCTGAAACTTTGAGTATTCACAACTTAATACATTTAATTATTCTGAACATTTGGGTTTCCAGTGTGACAGTCAGGATAATGACATTTAAGTTAAGCATCATTTGTCAACCAAATATCTGTATGAGTTGAATTATGCACATATAGTTTCCATATTGGATAAAAACAACCTTATGTTGGCATTACATGATGGAACACATAGATAAAAATGTCTGCTTGCCATTTAGGCTTTGTTAACAAAACTGCATACATACTGTACTGTAAGTAAGTACAAGAACTTCAAGACAATAACATGTTAAGCACCTCAAGATGATGTCATTAAAAACAGACCACTCAAATCACTGTAATATGATGAGAGAATATTACATTTGACATTTAAATCACTTTAATCCACCTACTTTTGTCCAGGTGAATGGAGGCAATCAGAGATTATGTCAAATTATGGTGGTAACTCAAATAATAGCGATTATGTGATTGCATAATAATTGTGACAAGTGCACTGACAGTTTGCTGTGGTTTCATTTGACTTGCCAAAAGGGGTGAGTGCATGCAATGTTTGAATAAAACCACTGTTATTCATTGCAACTCAAGATGGTGTTTTGCAATGTATTTATTGCACCTGGATACCAGTACAGTCAGATGAATACAGTCATGGAAAAAAGTCATAAAAAACAATGGTTATGCTATTAAGTCCTAACTCCTGTGTGTATTATGTGACTATAACAGATAAGTGATTACTATTAAGAAAATATGGAAGATTGATAGATTTCAGCTCTGAAATTAAACTCTTATTAGCTATTTTTGTTGTTATCATTATATTTGTCCAAACAAATGAAGACTTCATTTGCAAAAACAGATAACTTCATTTTTGGTTGTTTTTTTTTTTTCCACAAAATGACATTTTTACTCTACATTCCAGGCAATACTCTTTGATTTGATATATTATTCATTTCATTTGGTAAGGTCCACTGAATTAAATAAATAATATATTTTTAAAAAATTCCATTTTGTTAAAAAAAAAAGAAAAAGAAAAAAAGAGTTATCTGTTTATGCAAAGGAACTCTTCAAATGTACATTTACTGTAGTTGTACCAGGCATTCAAATGAACGAGAAATAGAAGAAAATCAGGCTGGTCTAATATTTTTTTCCTCAACTGTATATACAAACAGACAAGTCGATCTTGTTTCGTCACTTTACTGCTGATAATGAATGGATTGATTGAATAATGATGAGACTGAATACTGTCTGGATAGTGCTGTATCAGAACCCAATCTACCCGTGCATCTGTCTAATCTGTATTATTCTGTCAGCACTGGGAAGCAATAACACTGTATTGTACATCAGCAGCAGCAGCAGGCTCCATCGCACCATTAGCTCTGCTTTCAATCACGCAGCTACAGTATTAGTCACAAGTTTATAAACTCTCCTCCTCCGCTTCTACAGCACACCCTGAAAAGACAGAAAGGGGGCTGAATAGACATGACAGGAGAGAAGAGGCTAGAAAAGACTATTATTGAGCAGAGCGGGATGCAGCTATATACATATTTCATGTCCAACAGATATTTTTGGTGATAATATGTTTATGTCTTTACAATAATAGAAATTACTGCGTAAACTAGAAACAGTATGGAGGACAAAATTGACATCACAGAGTATCATATTTCCCTAATGTTTGGTCAAATCCCATTAACTTCTGGGTAACAAGAGAGGTTCTGAACAACAGGATGGGTAAAATGATATCTCAATATCTCATCACTACAGCAGCCAACCACTTAACAACTATTCATAGCTGCCAATATATTGATTTTCCTTGGGGGGGGGGGTTATGAGGGTGGCTATCAACAGTGAGTGTGATGAGCAGCCAAAGCATGAAGAGAGCCAGAAACACATCAATGTAAACAACTAACAGAGTTTTAATATTTTATTTTCCTAAAACGACGCAAAGATATTTTAAGATTTTGATGAAAAGTTGTGAAAAACTCACCATGCTGTTTATAATTATAAGTTGTGCCAGTAAATATAAAAGCAAAGTGTTATCTTCTATTCTTATTCTTTGCTTTAATTTGCTTTGAATGTTTTTGTCATTACACTGAAACTGAAATCAAGGTAAATCTGAGACGACGGTTGAATTGTACTGCGGTATACGCACCCCATCAACCAAACCAGCTGTCTTACAGGCAGTATTACCATGGAGTCACCCAATAAGGGACAAAAGATGCGGTTGTCTGTGGCAACCGAAGAACCAGTGAGATAGTGAATGAAGAGGGATAGACATAGACAATGTGATGGGTAACATGCATGTGCACACACACACACACACACACAGGCCAGAGCTAAGCAAACAATCCAGTGGAACAACACTCACTGAGTCAGTGCCTGCACGATCCATTAGTAACTCTCAGCATAGGAACACAGTAAAAAAGACGCACTGACCCACACAACGGCAACTCTGAGATCTGCGTTTGCACAATGTCAACACACTAAACACAATTATATGATTACGGTAGAAGTGGTTTAAACTACCGTGATAGCAGGAAGAGCAGATTCTCCCTAGTGTGACCTGCAGCCAGTTATATACAATCTCCCACAACAGATTAGCTCTATCTGAGCTCTCATCTGGCCAATCAAATGAACACCTCTTCAGTACATTACTCCACTCATACTGTACATTATAGCTAGTGTCAACTTTGTTTTGTTTGAAATTTAACTGTGAACGCAACAGGTAAGTAAAGAGTCACAATGAGCATGGAAAAACTGACATATGATAAACAGTCCTGCAGGAAATTTCAGTAAACACTAGCTAATGAGGGACTGTCCTCATCTCAGTGTCTGTTTACACTCATACCTATATTTCATCATCTGTTATCTATGTGTTGAACGTTACAGTATACTGTAGAAACTTACATAATTCTGTGCAGTTGCAATTATATTGATATGTTTGGGTTTGTTTTTTGTTTTTTTAGGAAATATTGATATTGAGTATTGATATATATTGAGTATTGATATTCAGTCTTTTAGTTTGTTTGCATTTGTGGGATATCTGCTAAATTGCTACCTATTGTTAGTAGAGATTTTCAAATCAACCTCCATAAGTATATTAAATATTTAATAAATAAGCAAAACACACACACAGAAAGAATAACCTCTAGCAGGGGAATTAGCATAAGAATGATATCACCAGACATTGCTGGACACTGGGTTTCTAAATATACCCAGATGCTGAATAATGTAGGTAGGGTGGAGTGGGGCAGTCAATAATTAAGTGGATCCATTGGTGTGTGAGGACAGCACTCATTTACACTGTAAAAAGATAAGTGGGCCAAGAAAGCTTAGGTGTCAGAGGTAAGAATTATAGCATCTACTTACCCCTGCACAACAAAAACAGAGGATGATGAATAGTTTCTAACAGAAAATAATAGTCGCTATTGAAGGTGCTAATAAATAAAATCACTTGAGTCATTATAATGGCATGATTTTCAGCACTATATAAGAGCACTTTAAAACAAATGACGTGCACAATAGGTTTAGTAGAGTGCACTTAAACTGCGTAGTAAGTTTAAGACTGAACATGTATATTTAAATGATTTTATGTGCAAATGCATGAAGAATACAAGATACCCAGATACCCAGATACCCAGGCAAACAACTAAATAAGGTTATCATCAGATTTATTATATATAGACTCAAGCAGTTCACACTCATACTGCTGTGCTTTACTGATACAGACACGCAACAGTTCCCACAACCGCTCATTTTAAAAGCCAGGGCCAGTGGGTGGGTCAGACACGAATCAACGATCCGTTTATTAGAAAATCACTCTAGTGCCTTGCTCAAGGACAAGGCAAGATATAATTGCCCACTGATCATTCAGCTGAAAAAGACCAAGCCCACTACACCCCCCCCTCCCCTCCCCCCCTCCCCCTAACCTCAGAAAATGAAACAAACAAACTTCACCCTGAAAACATGTGGGTAACACAGATGTCTTACCTTGCTCCTGATCTGTCCAGAGGTGGATACTTTCCGGATGAGTTTCTGGGGGCCTTCCTGCTCCGCATCGCTATCAGAGGACTCATCAGCAGCACCGGAGCCGGCGACAGCCCCCACAACATTTGCATGGATTCCCACCGTGGACCCTGACCCTTTCTCCGGCTCCTGTCGTGGGGAGGGATAAAACCAGTCGGGTTCATTAGCCTTCGCTCGGTCCACAGCAGCAGTGCCTTTCCTCTCCTGGAGACGAGAGCTGCACAGCGGCTGGGAAGCGTCTCTCCTCGCTGTCATCTCTCACTGGCTCTATGATAAACACGGCTGTGTTTGGTGGAGTATGTGTGGGCTGGGAAACGCATAGGGGATGTAGCATGTCGCTGCACAGTGGGGATGGGCTCCGCGGCGCGTAAAAGATACCCCAGCAGCCCCTTGATTTGGCTGATGGTTTATGGCTCCAGCCTGTAAAGCCAGTCCACACTAAGGCTAGAGACCGCCTCATCCACTGTGCACACCGGTGGACATGTCCGTGGCATGGCAGACCCTAGCGGCTGCTTGACACAAACACTGCATCCAAGTGGTGCCAAAATAAGACGCATGAAACTTACAATACACAAACCATATACTGCGCAAACAAAGTAAAGCAAAGAGAAAAAGATAATTAAGTTATTCCTATTAATTATTAATAGTCACATGGATGCAGTTACACACTAAATACTGTAATCCTAATCCATCACACCCTTCTTTTTTTTTTTTTTTTAACAATGTGCATAATTGGAAACGCGCGTAAACACTGCATTATGGATCCGTTTGTGTTGTTTAGTGTATTTATTTTTTAAATAAATGAATGAACAATTACTTTCACAAGATGCATTAGGAGAAGAGAAGAGAAGAGAAGAGAAGAGAAGAGAAGAGAAGAGAAGAGAAGAGAAGAGAAGAGAAGAGAAGAGAAGAGAAGAGAAGAGAAGAGAAGAGAAGAGAACATAAGTCCAACTCTTTCATTTCATCTCATATAATAACCCTTATTCCTAAAGTGGCGCAACATTTCCTTAAGTCATTGCCAGTGTCTTAATAAAAGCACATAATAACGCTACTGAAGCGGGTTAGTTAGGGCAGTCTACTGTACAAATCACGGCACTACAGGGAAAGCTGCCGCGCGACCAGAAAGAATGAAGCAGCTCCAAAAGTGCAGGACAGGCTGTTTTGAACTGTCTGTCCACATCTATCAGAGCACGAGCCTGTTAGTTCTGTTTTCCTTAGTGGAAGCTCATGTGGGCTGATAGTGAAATAAGAATCGCAGTGATATATATAAAACAAAAACACTAACCACTTCGTCCCAGACAGGGCTTCGGGTGTAATGGTAGACCTCATCCATAGTCCCAGATGTGTGTGTCCGCTCCGAGGACAAAAGAAACGAATCGGGGAAAAGGTGGAGGAATTCACAACCTGCCTCACTGCCTTTACACCAGTCATATGCGCACTGAAGAGATGGGATTAATTCACCCTGACTGTCCTCTCCACTACCACACTGCTCTCCTCCTGCCCTCCCCCCTCCGTGGAGCTCCTCCACTGGTCGAGCCTATCACTACTCCACGTGATAGATGTCAAATTCGCTTAAACGCGCGGCTCGGCACGGCTTGTCACGGCCCGGCGGGGATCACCCCCTGTGTGTGTGTGTGTGTGTGTGTGTGTGTGTGTGTGTGTGTGTGTGTGTGTGTGTGTGTGTGTGTTTCTATCTTTATGGAGACATTGATATGTTTACACAGTCACACCGTGGGGACCTCTGACTCTATGGGGACCAAAATTCAAGTCCCCACGAGGGTTAAATATAAATAAAGACCCCCACTAACTAGTAAAATATAAATTATATGGTTAGTTTTAATTCATTTAGAATTAAAATATATATATTTATTTCTGATTTATTTATTTTTTTAATTTGATTTTATTAAAAAAAAAAGTCTTTACACTCACTTCCCAATGTCTACTTGATTACAAACTTGGTTCTCATGAGACATGGAAATGCGTATGTGTGTATGTATTTCTAACGTGAAACATGTATTTTTCAAAGGTTTATGGTGTGTTTACTTAAAAATATATATATTTCGATGTGTTTTAAAATGATTTCTTTGTCTTGTTTATTTTTTCAATTTTTATTTATTTATAATAAAAAATATATAGTATTTATTTTATTAAATTTTTTTAAAAGACAATATTTTTTCTATGTCTTCATTTTTTATTTACATTTCAAATTTTATCATTATTTTTTAATTTAATTTGATTAAAAACGTCATTACGAATGTCTAGTTAGTTACAAACTTGGTCCTCATGACACATGGAAATGGACATGGTGTGTGTGTGTGTGTGTGTGTGTGGTAGTGGCAGCCCCCACCCCCCCCCCCATGCAAGTCTGTCAAAGATAATTCAATTTATGAAAAAATGTTATGTCTCCAATTCATCATGCCATTTCATTTTTATGGCGCGATTAGGCTAGTGCATCTAAACAACTACTGGGTTTATGTATAATCCTTATCCTCTACTTTATAAACAATGAACCATTTCAATTTTGAGCTAATTTATTGGTGACTTATATTCTGCTAGACTACATCTGCCACTTGTACTCAATATAATAATAATAATAATAATAATAATAATAATAATAATAATAATAATAATAATAATAATAATAATAATAATAATAATAATAATAATAATAATAATAATAATAATAATAATAATAATAATAATAATAATAATAATAATAAATTATCTTCATGATAATCCAGATATATACATAAAGCCTAATGTTGTTGCTTTTTAAAATATGAAATCATAGGCTACTGGTACAGATAAAAGTGCAAATGTATAGTGTGTATATTCGATGTTGATGTCATATATTTAAATAAAAATTATTTCGCATATATTTTATTTCATTTTTATTTTAAATAATTGTTGTATTCTATTCTAAATTCATTTTTAAAACTAGCCTTTTATGCCACCCAGACAGCGATTATAACGGCTGAAAAACTAAACAAAGTAGTATATATTAATATTTGTTGAAGTGTCTCGATAAATTTGACTTTTGACCCAAGTTGCCCACGTCAGAGAAAATGTTAAATGAACGTCTAAAGATCCGGAACCTTTATGTTCAAGTGTAACAACACGGAAGACTTTCTTGTCGGACCACATTGTTCGTCTCTTATTATAGTCCCGCTGACAAGATGAGCTGACATGTTATGAAATTACACCGACCCAACTTGAAATATAACTTGATAAGCGTTTTATGTTACATTGAATCTTGGATGACGGCGGCTCATATTAACTATGCATTCTCAATTATTATGCAGTGGCACAGCTGCGGCCGTGGCTGTGCGGAGAATGCGGAACATTTTGGGTTCTGTCCTGGGACGAGACAGCTGGATGTGGAGAAGCTGTGAGGTCAAACTTGTCAACACATCATCAGGTATGTGTTCTGCTGTAAATCCACAGAGTCGTTAAAAAGAAGACGTTAAATGTCTAATGTTGTAGTTATTTATTACTTAGTTTTTTTGTTATTACACCAGTTGCATAAGCAAAACATTATGCTAATAATAATAATAATTTTAGTAGTAAGAATTACAATAACAAGAATAAATCTCAGAAACTACCAAGGATTCAACATATTACCATGTGTCCTGTAATAGCTTTAGAGCTCTGGGTTCACACCCAAACATTATGAACAGGGTTCCATTCAAACTAGCTTACATACAAGGGGCACAAAGCTGTCATTGCCCCCCGTCTTATCAGTAAAAGTTGGCAAAACTGCGTATTTCAGGCCTTCACTACCTGGCTGGTAACAAGAAATTCTGTTTTCTGATTGATTAAAAAAAAAAAAAAAAGATTTTCTAATTTGTTAACTCAGTACAGCTGTATAGTGCACCACAGGCTAGGACAATTAAAGACAGAGGATAAAAGTATGAGAGAAGGAAAATAGTCTAGACATTGACAAAATCTAGACATTGTACTCAAGACAGTGAGTGGGATTATTTAGTTTCACCAGATGAAGATTTGTTGTTACACAGAGGAATTTGGTGACACAATGAATTTTTATCAAGGATCAATTTATTACTCATATATACTGTAATAGAAGTAATGGGGAAGAAAGAATGGTGATTCCCACACATATAACAAACCAGTAGTCAAATATGTAAGAATACTGAAATGCACATTTAGAGTATTTTTCTTATCTTCAAGTAGATGTTATAGATCTAAAACACATGATTGTACATGATTAAACAAACATCCAGTTTAAGCTTTACCCAAGTAATATCTAGTGACAGGGTTTTGAATGGTTTTGCATGTTACACACACACACACACACACACACACATATATATATATATATATATATATATATATATATATATATATATATATATATATATATATCCTAAGGCTTGCACAATATTCTGTATGTGCATTTATAGATTTTACTTTTTAGTTTTATGTTTCTCAGTGGGGTATGTATTATAGTTATTATGATAGTTTTTGGCTGTGTCATGATGTATTGTATTTGTTCTACATTGCTCAAGTTTTGCCAGTGTGAACATATGCAGTACTAATACTCCAGCAAAAATGTCTTTGAAAGGACACTAAAAGATGTCTAATGTATTTTTTCTCCCTTCAGACGTTTTCAGTGATACAGCTATAGAAAAAAAGAGATCACTGCAAAATTATCACTTTCTATAATTTTATCACTTGTATGTGTTGAAGTAAACATATTTTTTGTTTTATTCTCTAAACTACCAACAACATTTCTCCCAAATTTCAATAAAAAATATATGTTATGTAGAGTGTCTATTTGAAGAATCTTCAAATCATGCAAAAAACCCCAGTTCATATTGATTTCTAAACAAAATCATATTAATATTTTAACTTGGGAAAAGTTCAGAAATCAATATTTAGTGGAATAACCCTGATTTTCAGTGACAGTTTTCATGAATCTTGGTTCGCCTGCATTGTTGAAGGATGACTTTATGCAGCTCTTGGCAGAAGAATTCAAAATACCATGGAACCAAGGAACCCATTTTCAAAGTGGGTTCAGGTCTGGAGATTGGGCTAAACATAACAGGATCTTTGTCTGGTTGTCCGTCTTCCATACCTTTATTGATCTAACTGAGTCCAGGAGCATTGTCCTGATAGAAAAAAAACTGTCCTCAGAGTTTGGGAACAATGTCAGAGCAGAAGTGCAGGAGCTTTCATTAGGTATTTTTTAATTACACTGTGTTCCAAATCACGCACTCCCCGTAGTGCACTTCCTTTCATACACTATGAACACTACACACTACATGGATAGTGTACGAATTTTTAACGAACAGTGTACAGTAGTTCCGAATGAAATGTCGAAATGACGATCGCGCTGTCAAAATATCTCGATCTCTCGCCAAAATACCGACCAGCTTTGAAAAAAAAACTCTCTTGCGATTGGAACAGCACTATACCCTCAACTGAAACGTCTGAAGTGCACAAGTGCGTGATTTGGAACACACAGTGTTACTTTTACGGTACTATAGGAGCACTGTTTTTGCCTATTGTAAGAAGATGGTGACAACACAGTGGTGCAGTGGTTAGCACTTGTGCCTCAGAGCAAGAAGGACCTTGGTTCGATTCCCACCCCAAACCTTTCTGTGTGGAGTTTACATGTTCTCCTTGTGTCTGTGTGGGTTTTCTCCAGGTACTCCACTTTCCTCCCACCATCCAAAGACATGCACTGATAGGTTAATTGGCTAATCTAAATTGCTGATAGGTGTGAATGTGAGAGTGATTGTTTGTCTATACATGTTCAGCCCTGAGATGAACTGGAGACCCATTGACCCCCACAACCCTAGTGAGGATAAAGCAGGTTCAGATGAAGAGACGAGAAGAAGATAGTGATGGCCAAAATAGTGGTGTTTATATTTCTCTGTCTTACATAAAACATTGATAAGATGTTCATGAAGTAGAATAAGTTGGGTGTGGGTCTGAATTAAGCAGATACAGGAATGGAATGGATGTTAGACTTGCAGAATTAAGAGGGAGTTGCAGTGGTCTCTTATTTTTTTTCCAAAGCTGTATGTAGTTGGGTACTTTTGTTGCATCATCTGCCAAATATCATGAGGATTTTCTCATCTTAATTGTGAAATATTTCTATGTGTATTGTTTGATCTGTTTTTGTAGGTGATACAGTGAAGATAGGAGACATCACTTACAAAATCAAAACACCAAGGAATCCAGAGCTTGTTCCTGTCAAACACAGTATGTACTTCCCTCTCTCTGTCCATGAGTTTTAATACTGTTTCTTTGTTTCTTTCTTTCTATATCAAATAAGAAGAGTTTATTTTAAGAATGGACTAAAACTTTGTGGTCTAGTTTCAGACTCACTTCCTCAGGCTGTGGCCCAGCATTTACGATGGATTATGCAGAAAGACCTGTTGGGGCAGGATGTGTTTCTCATTGGCCCCCCTGGACCCCTGAGAAGGTCTATAGCAATGCAGTATTTAGTAAGTACAAACTATTTATAAATACAAACACACAATGATTTGCACACAGTCAGGTATGTTATTTCAGTACAACATTAGGTGATATGAATGGGACAAAGTAATGATTGTATAGTTTGCAACATTTTCATGTACTCAGTGTGAGTGTAAATGTATGAGATTAATATTAAGATTGAGATATACAGTACTGTATTCGTTATCCACTTTTACTTCACAACAACACAGCTCACTCATAGCCTGTTACTCATCTAAAAATATTTTTCCCCTATTTATGCTAATTTGTGAAAAAAAAACAATAACAAAAACAACCCAACAACAATAAAACAACTTTGCACTTATTCATATGAGGATGATTAAATCAAATGTTTGTTGATTTTTAACTTTGAAATGTCCAGTTACAATTTCAATTTCTTACCTCCATGATGACAACCTTTACACTGTATTTGTAGAGGCATTAGTTTTTTCTGTAAATATCATTGCACTTTCCTCGCCATTCAGTGTGTCTTTCTTCTGCTTCTACGCAGTGGAACAGTGTATACATAACTGTAGAATAGAAATAGACATACCACATTTCTACTAGTACTGGCTTCGTTTGGCTCAGCTTGACTCAACTCGACTGCTTAGGGAATAGTTAATAAAGTCACTTGTTTTGTGATATTCAGTGTAATGTTTTATGCTGGCCACCAAAAACTGAATCTCCTGGATTGAACTGAATCGCCATTGTGCAGTTTAGGGCTGTCATCATGTTGATTAATGTACCGATATATTTACTGTCAACTTCTGCATCTGTATTTTATGAATCCATGGGACACAGAGACAATTGTCTGGCTAATTAGTGTTCATGCTGAGTTTATACGTCATCTTTGTTTGGAACCTCTGCAAAGGCGATGACAAAAATTTAGTACCATGGTTCCAGGACCATTTTGGTAATGGAAATGCACCAAAGTGAGCCGAGATGAGTCGAACCGAGCCAATACTAGTGGAAACGTGGCATTAGTCACCATCATCTCAGGGGAAAGACTAATAAACATAATCTAGGAATGCAGTTGTCATATTTTGCACCATTTTAATTTATAAAAGTCTGTTGCTTAGGGACTGTGTTCTAAAGTGCTTTAAATATTTTTCTCTTATTGCTGACCAGGAGTTGACCAAACGTGAAGTAGAGTATGTAGCCTTGTCCCGGGACACCACAGAGACTGACCTGAAACAGAGGAGAGAGATCCGCTCAGGGACGGCCTTCTACATAGACCAGGTAAATTCACTTTTCACATATTATTTCATGTTATTAAAGACATATTAAAACTGTCCCTTAGGATGTAAGCCCTGGTTTGGGTTTATGGGTTCCTTATCAAAGGTGAAAATGTGATTTCCTGCACATGTTTTCCTCGTGATATTATTGTGAGTGTACAGTGTGCCTCCTGTTTTTCTCTAAATGGAATCTATTGTACAGTTGTGGCCAAAGGTTTTGCATTCACACAAACTGACTGTTTTATAAATATGATTTATTTGAACTCTTTGAAGCTAACAAAATCCCTGTTGTTCTTCAGTCTATAATATGGAAATGTAGACACTTTTGGCCCCAACTGTGGGTGCTATCATTGAAATAAATTATTTATATTCTCATATGTATAACAATGCCATATACACTTAATAGACAAAAGTATTTAGACCTGTTGAATTCAGGTGCATTTTTTTCTAGCAGGGTTCTGGGCTACAAAACAATTATGACAAATGTCATAATGTAGTTTTATATTGTGATAAATATCATTGCATTTCTTAGTTTTGTTTAAATTGTAAGTTTCCAAAATGCCTCAGAGATGGTTTTCACATAATTTCTCTCAGCATTGATTTTTTTCTTAAATCAATGACTATGATTTTAAAAGTTCTAACTCCAAATATTCTTAAATATTTTTCACACTCTGAATGTAAATAACAATTTTCTACCACATCTAACTATCTATTTTCTTTACATCTTACATAGGAAGGAAAGTCTCCCATTCAATTTTGCTGAAATATTGATCATTCTGCACAAATGTATTGAGACACATCATAGCTACAGCACATATACTGTGCTGTGGGTGGGTGGGTGGATGGATGGATGGATGGATATGCAGATGGCATAAGCTTATAAATGCTGTAGACGACCGATAATAATGTAAAGAACATTAAAATAAATCACAGTTGTCATTTATCAGCACGTACAGCTCAGCCATTAAGTTTAGATTTCTTTTTCCACACCTGACATGTCCTCAGGTGACAGTTTTCAGAAACGTTGCATGAAGCGTGCATTATCCTCAAATCTTCTCCCTGAGTTAATCATACAAATACAAGGTATAGAGTCACAGCTACACATGAAGAGACATCACACCAACACTGATGCACTTCCTCTCCACCCCAATCACTTCCACCCTACGCCACTTCTTGATCGATCAAGGTTTATGCAAACGTACACCCCCACACTCTTGTTGACTTTGTAAGTCAAGTAACCATGGAGACCAGCAGTTCCTCATTTTCCAGGCTTTTTCTCTTACAAGAACTTTCTGTTCTCCACTCATCTCCATTCATGTCGCAGGGGGATGGAAAAACGATTATGAAAAAAAATCTGCTCATCATTAAACCCTGTCATTGAGATTCAACGACCCAGTGGTGACAAATGATGATATGCTACGATAATTAACATTTACTCAGTCGTATTATTATCCACAAGTAATTAGAAGTTGGATAATTTGTGCAAAAAATAAAAGTCTATTGCATAACATTTCAAACATCACCTCCATGGAAACAGAGTGAAGTCCATAATTTGTTCTCAGCAGAGCTTTTGTGTCATGTAGTGTCATTACACGTTTTGCAGTGATATAGATGTAATTGTAGAACACAGTATTTGAAGACACATGTGCAGATGAAACAGTGGGAGTTGAATATTCTCACTTCACTGAAATAGCTCGTAGATTTTTCCTGATCTCCTTTAAATATATAATGTTTAGCCTAGGATGTATACGTTCACTGAGTTATTATATTTGGTTCATTGGTTTGTGTTATCCAGGGTCATCTTAGGTGTAGTCCAGTCCCAGTGGTTTCATACACTTCTGCAAATAAGCATGATAGCAAAATGACCGTCATGGGGTCTATACAATATGAATAAAATCTATACGCCATTCTAGAATAAAAATATATCTTTCCATTTATCTTATTCCTACAACCCTGTTTGGAAGATTCGAGCTGCGTTTTAGAGCCTAAATGTTTGCTTAAATGTATCTTATTATAGGGCAGTATTCAGAATAGCAAATTACATTAACTACAAGAGTAACAGTTATTTTGCTTTTCTTCAAATGATGACCATGGCAAACAACAGCAATCAGTAATTACACCACTGATTATTTTTGACTCTTATAAAATGTACCGACGATTAATATTGTCAACTGGGGCATTTAAATTTTTTTCTACACATAACATTTCTGCAAGTATTTATTTAAAGAGAGAAAGAATAGGTTTTATTACAATTTTGTCATCTCTTAATCAAACACTGTCCTCTCAAAAGGTGTTCTTTCTATCAGTAATCCATTCCAAAGTATTTTTTCCCATTAACCCAGTTGTAAGAATTAATATAGCAGGACATCCTCTGATATTATGGATGCTCATTCAATGGCAGCATGGATTCCTATGGTGTTATGTAGTCATCGCAGGTACATGAAAATGTCAGCTATGAATACTCTCTGTTGTTCCAGCAACAATTTATATCCATCCTTGTATTTTCACTATATGCAAATAAAGATGATTTCAATTATATATCTGTAATTCAGATTTTTAAACAAAGAATCTAAGCTAGGAGTGTTACTCTTAAGTGCAAGTCATGCTAAAAGCTATTTCTGAGACAATGTATACATTTTATTAGTCAGATCTACAATAGTCTTTACTTACTAACTATACTGTGGTGAAGGATGAGTGATGAATTTTCTGTTGCCTGTAACTAGGGGTGCCAGCCAACTCCTTCAACACCCCTAAGCACATCCACCGCCCACTTTCCCATCAAAATGTCCATTGTTTCCATGGAAACAACTTATACATAGATATAGCATTATTGACGGTGCTAACAGGTGTGAAGAACATTATTTCTGGTTTTCCTCAAATCTCATCTCAGTAAGCATATTTCTCCCATTGGTGGAATTGATAGAACTATTTTCTGTTTCACAATGTGCCTGTGGGTAGGCAGTGCACGTGCACATTCCACTTTTTGACTCTCATTTTCTTCTTGGAATTGGACATGTGTGGGTGCAAATAAGCAAGCCTTTATGTTTGAGAATAGTTTGGTATCGTAGGAGGTGCGTGTTTATGCATTAAGTAGAACGTCCAAGTATTCCTCAGGGCTCTGTGCTGATTTGGAGCCCTATATTCAGAAGTAACGTGTCAGTCCTTGTGCTTTACCACTCCGTACACTGCACTTTACTCTTCATTTCTGTAGTTGTCCATCATTCTCCTTATCATTCTTTCCTTCAGCCATTATCCTGTCAACTTCCGAAACTCCGCCCCCAAGTTTATGTGAAGAAATAGACTCGCACAGATGTGATCACTGTTGGTTCTCCCCTCAGCAGGCTGTTATGTAAGAGGCTAACCTCAAACCTGAGACCAATGCAACACATTCAGTATGTAGCCTCTATGCTTTAATTATGCCTATGCATTAAAGAGCAGGTGTTCCTCAGACAGGGAAAGGAACATGTGGATCAGGAAGTACAGGGATGGACTCAGAGAGGATCAGCACCTTAGTGAATGCTGAATTAAGACAAAACTGCAGGCGTGGAGGCAAAAACAAGAGCAGTTTCTTTAAAATTAGACCCAAATAACCAGGTATTTGGGTCGCGCAAGTGGAACAGAACAGTGTCCTGACATCAGATACATATGACTGCAGTGGACGCAAAACTTACTGGGGCTTTGCACTTACATAATGTGATTTCTCACAGGAGAGAAATCCACCTAAAATTGAGACGATCCCTCTTCAGACATTAGACATGAATG
The DNA here is from genome assembly GCA_020466265.1 of Siphamia tubifer. Classification (NCBI taxonomy): domain Eukaryota; kingdom Metazoa; phylum Chordata; class Actinopteri; order Kurtiformes; family Apogonidae; genus Siphamia; species Siphamia tubifer. The sequence goes on along the minus strand of CM035803.1, from coordinate 32,289,134 downwards.
TCAGGGCACAGACTTTGGCACTATAAATAACTGCATTGTCAGGTGTGCTAAGATAGTTAACTGATGATTTTCTTTTAAATAGTTAGACTTGTTTATTCATTCTAATCTATTGTGTACACAGGAGATTTATGTTTATGGTTACTGATATTATATTTAGGTTGGTTGCCATTGCCAATGCAGTTTTTTTTTAATCTGGCCATCTGATGACTGATATCTACTGAGAGAAACACAAACTGTTTCATGTAAAATTAGGTGTGAACATACTGCCGAACTCCTGCGATTTTTGGTAAAACTATAAACAATTGGTGAAAACAAAGTTCATCGTGAGTAGCAGGAGGGTCTGAGGAACAAGTAGATGTAGTTTTTATGTCTGTACTGTGAAAAATAAGTAAGCTAGGGAAGTTTTAAAAACACTGGACTCATCAGGAGGAAGCAGATCTATTTGGTCCAAATATGTATTGGTGTGAATGGGAGATGAGGACATGCCTCTGAACTGCTGACTTCCATTTCACTTTAAAAAGAGGCGGGACTTCAATCCCCAGTGTGTTTGAATCCCATTCAAACATTTTTCAGGTAGATTTTTGCTTCTCACCTGCTCTAGGTGATGACATCACCCACTGATTAAAAAGTGAAATTTTGGCTTTTCCAAGGTGGATTTCATTAGTTCTCTATTGAGAACCTTAAATCACATCCTCCTGATAATCATATCCCGTGGAGAGGACAAAAATGCCTCCATTTTAAAGTTTAATTGAAGTTTGTTGGTGAAAGTATAGCGAAGCAGTAGTGTTGGATAACAAGCAACTTTTAGTCAGTCCCATTAAGAACTAGAAAAGCACTCTGAGAGTGCAGACCTCTTCCAAGGCAGACATTTACATTGTGGTAAATGGAGAATACATTTAATTTTAGTCCAGTCATAAGGTTGTTATACTGTAGTTGTCTAACCTGCTAGAGATAAATGCATGGATAAGTCTCTCTAAGTCTGGTTTAGACAGTAAAGCTTTGATTCTGGCAATGTTATTGAGATGGTAAAAGGCAAATGATATATTGATTAAATGTCCCTGTTAAAATTTAGGTCTGAGTCCATTATTACCCCTAGATTTCTCGCCTGATTTTTTTAGCTTTTAAAGTAAGGGATCCCAGATGACTGATGAGTTTAGTCTTGTCTGAGTTTAGTTGCAGAAAGTTGTTCTGTATCCATGCAGTTATCTGTTGTAAGCAGTGACAAAGTGAGTCCAAGGGCACATGTTCACCTGCTGTCAGCTAGATGTAGATCTGAGTGTCGTCTGCATAGTTGTGGTAGGACATTTTAAAGACATATTTAAAATAATTTCCTTAGTTCCCTAAAAACTTTCTCAGTATCTGTTGGGATCTGTCAGCACGAACACAAGGCCTGTCTGTGATTCCCCTTTTCTCTGGCCATACTGCGTCACATAGATTTCTAGCAATTATCTGATTACAGCGTTGGTGCCGAAAATGGATCAGGGGTTAAATATAGACCATCTGGTCCTCACTATAGTTTTATGGCTCCGCTTCCCACACAACCTGCCACGTATTTACATGTTAACCTAATTACATGGTCACTCACTCTGTGGTCCACCCAGACAGCTAAAGTTTCCTGCCTCTTGACGTCAGATGTACATTTAGATTTTTGCAGAAGTGTGTGCCTTAACACACACATACACACAAATATATATATATATATATATATATATATATATGTAGTGCAGGGAAACTTGCTCAGATACTGTACACACAGTATAAACTATCCAAATAGAACCAACTTTCATGCCACATGTAGTGGCAGAAATAGGCCTTTCTCAAAGAGTCTACACTATTTTGAAGGATGGTTTGAGGTTTTTTGGAGAATATTGGACACAATAAGCTGAGGACATCCTTGGGAAAGATTTTAGGGCAAGCTTGTATCATTATTTCAGCATTTACAGTATGAATTAGCAGTCAGAACTTTCTTTTTGTAAACTTGCTATAGGTTTTCTGTGCATAAAATGTGCCTCTAGGTAGTTAGTAAATATGCTTACTTCAAAGTTTGACATTCATTTTATTTAATGGCTTGGAATCTTATAAACACATAACTAATTTATTATCATCATTGATTATAGAGGATAGTGAAGCAGCAGATTTTAGTAATGGCAGTGATTTATGAACTTAATTGAGTATAATCTTTAAACTGATTTGTTTTTGGGTATTCATTCAATCCTCTGATCAGTCATGACATCATATGTATTGGTCCCCAGTGTGCTGTAAGAGCAGCAACACAAGGTCGTGTCCTGGTCCTGGAGGGTTTGGAGAAGGCAGAAAGAAATGTCCTGCCTGTCCTCAACAACCTCCTGGAGAACAGAGAGATGCAGCTGGAGGACGGGCGCTTCCTTATGTCATCTGAGCGTTACGACAAGCTGCTGCAGGTCAGTGAAGCACATTCACCTAAATAAGAAAGCAGTGACAAAGTAACAAAGCTACAATATTTCTCACATATTTCAATGGAGTACTGTAAAAACACTGTTATGCACACAATTGGTGTTTTTGATGTAGAGTTGTACTTCTGCCACCATCTCAGTGAAATAATAACTGTACATTGTATCAGATTCAGAAAACTTTGCATTATAATCATTTTTTCCCAGTTTTGTCTACTAATTTCAACTAATGAAGAGACAATAAAAAAATATTATTATTGTTTGGGGGTTTTTTTTACTTTGAAGAGTCACAAGATCACTGGCGATCAAATTAAATGCCCACAGTGTAATATTAAAGGAATTTAAGATATTAGAAGTACTGTATACAAATCAGGATTCACCAGTCCTGGTCCTCAAGGACCCCTATCTTGCATGTTTTAGATGTTTTCTTCTTCCAGTAGACCTGACAGTTGTTATATGGTTTCTGCAGAGCTTGATGTTAGGCTTATCATTTGAATCAGGTGTGTTGAAAGGGAGAAACATGCAGGATAGGGGCCCCTGAGGACCAGGGTTGGTGACCCCTAATATAAATCGTACTTGTTGAACCATTAATGGTTAAGATTAGGTGTATGTTTACATTTTGTTTGTACACGGTAAACTTAGGACGTGTTTATGTTTTGTTCATATTTTAAAATAGGAACTTAAAGATATTCCCTTTAAAATTAAATTTAACACATTTGTTTGTTTGTTTTTTCATTACAGTAATTGTGTTATAAGGCTAATTCTAATCTAAGACACAGTTCATTGCTGTGGGTGGATGTTAAAAGATGTGAATGACTTGTTAATATGCAGGAGCACACCAAAGAGGAGCTGGACAACTGGAAGATTGTCCGTGTAAGTGAGGACTTTCGGGTTATAGCCCTTGGTCTTCCTGTGCCCAAGTACAAGGGCAACCCTTTGGATCCTCCTCTTCGTTCCCGCTTCCAGGCCAGAGACATCTATTACCTACCATTCAAGGTCACTCCACAAATTAACACATTACACCTTTTTTCTTACAATAATTACTATTGCTTTACTTAACAAATCACATAAAATATAAGTCAGTAAACATACCTATACCATTAAATTGACCAAATCCATTCTGTACATCATTATTAAAACAATCTGACTCAATTACTTAAAAGCTACTGATTAATCTTTAATTGTAACTGAGTCATGTGAAATAAATCTTGCAAGTAGTTCTTTCAAAACGTGACCATTTTAAACCAGTTGAAATAGAACCATTGCATAAAAGATATGAAATGATAAAATGTAATGAAAATCACTTGACCAATTTGCTATTTTTTTCAGGATCGGTTGGAATTGTTGTACACAGCAGGACCAAACATTGCTGCAGAAAGGTAAACAAAATCTCTTCTAGCCATGTTTTATTGTATTTTTTCTATTGTGTTCAGTTTCTAGCAGCCTCACTGGTTTTTAAATTATAATCTTGTGTTTTGTTCTGTGCCAGGGTGTCCCAGCTGCTGTCATTAGCCACTACACTGTGCTCCCAGGAATCATCCACTATGGGCCTTCCTGACTTCCCTGTGGATAACCTGCTTCCTGCTCTCCATGTCCTGGTGTGAAACCAGGAAACTCACATTTTAGCAAAGTACATTCATTTCTGTCTGGAATCTTATGTGTAACTCTGATCTTCCTTGTGCTTTTGCAGAATGTTTTTCCCATGTTGTCAGCACAGCAGCTTGTGCAGAGACTGTACCCCTATACCAGCATACTGGGCAAGGATGGACGTACTGCTGTGGAGGGTGTCCTTAGTGTAAGACAGGACGTGTTCCACAATTTTTTAACAGGCTATAATAGAACATATACTTTGTTTTGTACACTGTTATTCTTATTCTCATTCTTAACCATGCTGTGTATTCATTTTCAGAGATTTCAGCTTTTGGATGCTCATCATCAGCCAGCACCTCGTGCAGTACTGAGTGTGTCCACTACAAAGGACGTGGAGGGCCAGGCAAATGTCACATTATGCATTTCAGACAAAGAGGTCACCTTTCAGGTACCAGTATACTTATGCTTTTTATATGTATTAAACAATGACATCATCCTTTGTCTTATATTTGAATTTACGGCTTCTTTGTTAATGTGAGGGGGGAAAAATTTGAAATATGCTCGTCAGAGATGTTTGTCTTCTTGTGATAGGCTATAGACTAACAAGTAGTTTGGTCAATAGCTTGTTCATCTTATTCCAAAGGTTTTGTGACATTTAAGAGCCTCTTGTGTGAATATTATTTGCATTTTTTCCTTCTTGGATAAAAACCGTGTGTGAAAATGAGTCAGTGTGTGGGGATTGAGAGAACAGATATTCCAGAGTTCTAAGAATAGGGATGTTGATTTTCTAGCCAAATAAATGTTACCACTCACATTAACCCTTTATGCCTGAAGCATTTGTGGCAGCAGTTATTTTGGTGTCTTAAGATTCAATGAAAAATCTCTTGTTTAATGTCTTATGTGACATAGGCTCAGCCACAGCATCTAGTAACAAAAATAATATGTAGATATTTATTTCCTGTTCTGGAGACAAAATGTATAATATTAGTGTGAATATAAGATTATGGTCTCTTAGTGAAACAAGCTTGATATTTATATATTATATTAGTACTTACTTTAAATCTTGCTAAGTCTGTTTTATTTGTAAATCACAGATTTTCCTCCAAGGAATCACTGTTTGTACAATTTACAAGTCTCTACATGTTCAACCCTTGGTTCAATTAAAGAAAAAAAAGAATAAATCCTCTGTAAGATACATGTGGGAGGGACCCCTCATCCACCGACAGCCCAATTTGTGTTGCATGTACAGAAATGTTTAGTTATTATACAAGGAGAAATTATACACATATTGTACAGTATATTATTTACAATAGTGATGTATCAGAGAAATGTAGTCTTTAGAGACTATCAACAGTAACATTGTTTGTTATTCTACTTTTAAGATGCAGGAGTCAAATGTATTTTACAGCTACTGAATAAATAATGTCAAGTTAAGAAGGTCACCATAGAAGTTCTTTACTGCAGGAATGACAGTAGACAAAAGTAAAGTAAACAGACAGATAAGTAGATACCAGTGATACACGGGTCGATGTATAAACATCCCTCAACCGACTGCTTTTTTAACTAGCCTGCCTGCAACTCGGACTGCAAGAAATATATTTGAAAAGGACAGACCCCACCCACTTCTCAACTTTTTCTTTATGAACATCAAATGACTCTACTCACCTACCTGCATTTATTTCTGTGTTAAAATTCAATGTCATTGCTTTTAAGTTAATATGTTGGGAAAATATTTTTGTCCTGTTTCATCATTCAAAAGTTATCAACATGCAGCATCTAAACCAGGGGTCGATAACCTGTAACACCCAGAGAGACATTTGAAGCTGGTTTCCACAAAAAAGAAAACACTGGGAGCTGCTCATCATCTTTAAAATCTCAGGGAATGTGTCCCAAACCTTCCTTTTTTTTGTTTGTATGTTTCCGGAGCTTCCACTCTCCCAACTTTATTTTCTCTCTTGCTCCTTCCATACCGTAGGATATTTACGACGTTGTACGTCACCTTCACGGAAATTCAGTTAATAAAGCATATGTATTAAAAATAGAAAATGATACCTAATATTTAAATTATAATGATTTGTCAGGTTATTTTAATGTTTATCTCAAACGACAAATGACCCGACTGACCGCATCCCAAAGATCATGAAAAAATATTTTTCAGTGACCTGCAACTGCGGGTGACCATGGGCACCCCTTCACTTTGGGTCAGCCTGCGCATCACTGACATGGGAAGACTTTTTGGAGGATTCTGGGTACAGTAAACATAAAGAAGAATCAGGGTTTGGAGGTAGACACACTTTAAATAAGTGATGGGGGGGATGGGCTGGATACTGTATGTAGTGCAGAGGTCCTTGGGAAGAGCTCAGTGTGCATGTAGGGGGCACTCATTATCAGTCCAGCGCCGTGACCGTGAGATGTTTAGACTGCAAGGAACAGACAAGAGAAAGCATGACAGGTGTAAAAGGTGGATTGAAAATCACCAACTATCTGAGAAAAAGGATTGAGAGAGGGTTGGGAGTGAAAGAACTGACTTGTTACTCAGACTTTCAGTGCGCTGCTGGTGGCTACAGACATCCCACTGTGCAATAAATCCAGATTTTGTCACGGTCACTTTTTTGGGAACGTAGTGTTTATATCACTGATGCTTTGTTTTTGCCTCTTCTAAATATTGTAATAATATATAGCTTACCACCACTGTAGTGTGAATGTATGAGTGTATGAATAATGGATCCACTGTAAGTGCCTTGCATATATGTTAATAGACGATGGCTGTATAAATCAAATCCATTTTTATTATTATGTCAAAAATACAGTTTTAATCCAAGTAAAAATAACAGAGTAGATATCACATTGCCCAAGCCCTCCAATAAAACTTTCTTTTCAGGTCTTTTTCAGATTTTATGAAAGAACCAGAACATAATTTGCAAATGTTGTGGAATCTTTTAAGTTCATTTTGCTTGGTCTTGTCTCTTTCAAATTCCAGGTTCCATCAGGAACCAATGAGCGACGTCCACTCAACAGTAGCTCGAACTTCATCAGTACACCAACCCATTCACAGCTGATTGCTGAAATGATGCAATCACACATGGTTAAGGACATGTGCCTGATCGGAGCCAAGGTATACAACATGATGCACACCACCTACAGTACCCATGTGAATCATTTCTGCATGTATTTAAAAAAAACCTCCTCTTTCCTCCAGGGTTGTGGCAAGTCAGTGATTGCTAGAGAATTTGCTGAGATACTGGGCTACAGCATAGAACCAGTAATGCTCTACCAGGTAAAATTCACTTCAAAACGTTAAACAACCTTCACTTTTCAAGTCTGCTTTAATTTTTATCTAATATATCAAACCCAAATATCGGTGAATCATGATGAAAATGTAGTCAGTTGAGAGTGCATTCTGTTTTACTGCAATGTATGTCAAAGCCCCAAATTATTCATTATGAAAATGCCGACCATCTGTTCATCATCTGACCAATATTGTGAACAAACGCACCAAATCATTTACTTTCTTTTCTACCATCAGTCTTTTTTGTCACTTTTTAATATCTATTTGCACTTCATGTTTACATAATGTTTTTTTTTTTATCATGAGTGGTCCTTATCTTTATATCTTTGAATAAGCATTGATGCATTTAATTTTATTTAAATTCTTGGGTTCTGGCTTATTTTACCATGGTCTTAACTTAGTTCATCATTTATGTATTCATTGTCCCTTGTATTGTATCAATAGATCATGTTTTTAGCTTTATATTGGAATCTTAGGTGATATCAAATGACTTTTATTTATTTTAGTCTGGTTTTTTTTTATCTATATATTTATACTCCGTTTTACTCATGATCAACAAGCTGCTGGGTGTACCTGTCCATATCTTTTGTTTTTAATCTCTTAATCTGTTCCCTGTATGTGTCCTGTGCTTTTCATGTTGTTGTTTTTTTTTTTTGTCTATAACATTTTAGATGCCCTCTTCAGACTGCAAAACAAATCTGAAGGAGTAAAGTGTTTTAAGATGAGTGTCGGTGCCTGTCTGACGTTCAAAGGCAGTTTATTCCACAGGCTCGGTGCAGCAACAGAAAAGACTCACCCCTCTGAGCTTCCGGTTAGATTTTATTATGTCCAACAATACCTGGAGAGTTCACAGTTCTACTCCAGTTCTGCCGTATTCATCTGCTGTTGTGTCCTTGGCTGCTTCACCCTCCTCCAGTACCGCTCACACTAATGTTTGGATGCATATGAATGTTTGGTGTTGGTCAAAGGACCCGTTTGGCCTGGAGTGGCAGCCAAACCTCTGTTAGCCTGCCCTTGTGCAGTAGCTGTGGCTACAAGTTTGTCTTAGCACCACCATTGTGTCAATTTTAGAGTAAATGAATAATGGTTCAATAATATAAAGTGATTTGGGTGTTTTGAAAAGCACTATAGAAATTAGAAATCCATTATTCTGATTATTATTTTGTTGCTACTAAAATACATGGCTTGTTGTGCCTCCTCACAGCAGTACATTGGTCAGGTTCAGGGCAAGTTTTGCGATTGAAGGTAATACACTGACCTCATACTGCTTACCTCATTGAACTCCACTTTAAAAAAATCCAATCTGATTCTTCAACAAAAAACAATTACTCAGGGGAAGCTGTCCTCGTCTTTTATGAGGATATGTATATACAGAATATATTTTTTTAATACTTTTTTTTTTACTACAAGAACGATAATTAATGACAATAGTGGACACAATTCTTGTAGTCTGTTGCTTCCAGTAAAATCTTATAGATCGTAGGCTGTGATTTATTAATAATAATAATAATAATAATAATAATACATTTCATTTGAAAGTGCCTTTCAAGACACCCAAGGTCACTGTACAACAATGTAGCAAGATAAAAACAATTTAACAAAGAAAACACAAAACAATATACAATAAATAATGTGGAATGTGACAGGACTGTAGCAAGATACAAAATATAGATATACTAAAAAGAAGGAGAGACCATGTGGAGCAGTTAGGGTTAATACGCAGCAGATCCTTCAGCATTACTCCATGGTGTGGAGGTGTGGTCTCTTGCATATGAAAGACCAATAAGGATATAATGAGATAAAACACAGGGTGACATGGTGGTGCAGTGGATAGCACTCGTATCTCGTAGCAAGAAGATCCAGGATTCAAATCCAACACCAGTCGATTTAGGTGGGACCTTTCTATGTGGAGCTTGCATTTTCTCCCCATGTCTGTATGGGTACTCTAGCTTCCTCCCACCATTCAAAGACTTACAATGATAAGTTAATTGGTTTCTGTAAATTGCCCATAGGTGTAAATAGTGAGAGTGATTGTTCGTCTCTATATGTCAGCCCTGTTCATGGCGTAACCCGTCTTCACCCATAAGTAATTGGGATAGTCTCAAGTGACCCTAGTGAAAATGAATGATATATAATATGTGTATGTAAAGTCACTCTTTTCCTTCTTCAGCTCAAACGTAGGCTTGCTGTCCTGTCAGAAATTGACACTAACTGAAGAAGAGCAGAGGAGGAGCTCACTGTGCCCATGTGTTGTCTTTGTGTATAGTTCTATGGAATGTGGTCAGCTGGGTGATGATTGTGCAGGAAACGGGTGCGCTTAAGCCCTATGTATTAATGCATCATGCTGACGCTATTTTTAGCCAGCTGAGGTCAGGGGTGACCTGAGCTGCGGGAATTGTGGAATCCTTTACTGGGCAGTTCATTTTGTCAGCTCTAAAATCCCATTTTTGGAAAACAAAGTGACATGACAGACTAGAAGATTGGTTGTTGGCTTGCATACATGCATGCATCTGTCAGTGGAGAAAACAAATTGCTGGAAGAAATGAAATGTGATGACCTTGATAACACAAAATATGAAATGATTCCAGAATGCTGTTTCCTAACAGCAAAGGCGTAAAATTACACACATCTGTAAATGTCAATTATTTTGAATTCATCACCCCAAACACAATGATTTCGTCATGTTTTGGTTCAGTTCATTATTGACTTTCTTCTTGTATAAGGAGTTATATTTAAAGTGTAAAGGTGAGTGAGTGCACAGTTGTCATATGCAAAAGTTTGGGCACCCCTGATTATTTTCAAGATTTTCTTTTATAAATCATTGGTTGCTTGGATCAGCAATTTCAATTTAATATATCCTATAGCAGACAAACACAGTGATTTATAAAAGAAAATCTTGAAAATAATCAGGGGTGCCCAAACGTTTGCATATGACTATGTTTCTTTTATAACTAGTACCTTTTCCACATGTCTGACCTGGTGGCTGTAGTAAACAGCTCTGCAATTTAACAAGAAACCTATTCAGTAGCAAACAGTGATTTGTCCCCATGGCTGAAGAGCCAGAGACCCAGTTAACCCATTAACAACACTTAAGGAGGGTAAATGTCAGACGTGTGTTTTACGAAACCAGCATCTGTGCCTTCCTAACCTTTACCTCCCTGAACTTGTTGCTGTTACTGAAGAAGGCTTTCTGTTCAATATGTACCTCCACCAAGGAGGTTATGTTTTTGTTAGTTTGTCTGTCTGTCTGTTAATTAGCAGGATGACTCAAAACGTTATGGACGGATCTTGATTAAATTCACAGGGTTGGTTGGTAATGGGGAGATCTGGAAATGATTAGATTTTGGTGGTGATCCAAGGGAGGGGGGGTCAAGAGAACTCAAAAACATATGGATGGAATTTGATGCCATTTTCAGGATGTGTTGGGAGTGTCACACAGAACAAATGGTGACATTTTGGTGGTAATCCGGAAGAGATTCTGGATCACTTTGAAATGTATTCTCCATTTATCGTAATGTAAAATTTGGTGGTCCAAAATAGAGCCCATACAATTTTGGTGAATGTAGGTCAAATGTCAAGGATACGGTCACCTAAAATGTGTTTTTGCAATGATAAGAGATAGGGAAAATCAGGTAAAATGTTTGAAGGAGAAGGGTTTGTTGTGCCTGGCACCACTTATTTATTAATTACTGTATATTCTTTTATTGGTATTTTATATATGAGGACATTTGGCTGCACAATACATACTATAGGTGATTGCACTTCATTAACCACCATGACAGCAGAGGCGCTCAAGATTTAACACCACCTCTACATCTATACCAACTTCTGCAAATGTTTCCTATTGTTTTGTTTTTTAGTGTCTTTTGCTGCAGTAGTAGTCTTATTTTTCACTCTTTGAGACTTTAAATAGGTATTTCAAAATGTGCAAATATCTTTAAACTGCTGACTTTCTTTTTCTTTCTTCACCTATCCTTGCTCTTTTCCTTATCCCCCTGTTCTTTGCGCCTACATGTGAGCATAGGTCTATTTCGTCTTTGAAACCGACATTTGCCCTTTTTCGTGCTTGTTTCTTTGCAGGACATGACTGCTCGGGACCTTCTCCAGCAGAGATACACTCTCCCTAATGGAGACACTTCATGGAGGCCTTCTCCACTGGTCACTGCTGCCATTGAGGGAAAGTTACTGCTGCTGGATGGTATTCACAGAGTCAATTTGGGGACCTTGGCTGTACTGTCCAGGTGCGAAGTCCATTTTGTACAATTTACTATCTTTGCTTTCATGGCTTTGTATCAGGTTTATTGTGGTCGATCTGTTTCTTAGGGACTGTTTTCAGAAATAAAGAGAATGAAAAGAATTGCTCATAAAGATACACACTTTGAACTCATTTGACTGTGTTGGGTTCAAGGTTGATTCACGACAGGGAGTTGGATCTGTATGATGGGTCCAGGCTGCTGAGGTGGGACAGATACCAGATGCTAAAAGAAGAACAGCAGTTGAGTGACCAGCAGCTCCAGGAGAGGTAAAAAAACCCAAAAAAAACCAAACCACACACACACACACACACACACACACACACACACACACACACACACACACACACACACACACACACACACACAGGTCAGGAGCCTTAAGATTATGATGTGTGGAAAGGATCTGAATCTGCATTTGTGTCAACTGTGGCAAAGACGTATGTTGTCCTTGGCTTTCCAAAGACAACAATAACAAGATTCAGAACTAGCACCATAACAGGAAGAAAATCCCAGTGAGTTGGGAGGGGGGCAAATGCAGAGAGAGGCATAAAGTACAGAGCAAAAGAGCATTCCAGGTACTTTTCAGTGGTATTTACAGGTGTTGAGCTGTTTGAAGAAAAGAATAAGTCAAATGAATAGATCAGAGTGTGATAAATGTGTGTTTAATTTGAATTCTAAATCCCAAATATATATGGAAAAGCACCAACTACTAAAATTGTATATTTGTGCTGCGGTGGGAGATTTTTTTAAAAGTACTGGTAGGATGACATATTACAAAAAAAGGCCGTTTTGATCTCTGTTGGATTTGATGGTTTTGACCTTAGTTGCCCTTCTTTTTGCCGATGCATTGACCATTAAGTGCGTACAAGTTTGTGTGTGTGTGTCTGTGTGTTTATAAGCACATGTGTGTATTTAAAAACCACCTCAGTTGGCAGGAAGGATGTGTGTGGTGGGGCGTCTGGGTTGAAATAAACCCACTTCCTCTTCCTCTGCTTCTGTGGCTCAGACAAAGTGTGTGTGTGTGTGTGTGTGTGTGTGTGTGTGTGTGTGTCCAAGATTTAGTTGTTCATTGTAAAAGAAAGATTTTAATTTCTTTTTCAAAATCCATTGTACATTAGCAAGATGTGACTAAGTCAAAAATAGCCAACATGTTGCTAGGCAGCAAATGTGCAGGTTTACTCAGATATGCACGTGTATAGAATGTGTGTAACTATTTATGCTTTACTGCCTGCTCTTCTCTTAGCATTCAGGGATGTAAAGGTCTTGCCAGAAGTGTTTGTCATTAAAAAAAAATCTTTACATATCATACTTTTGCTACATTTGTTCTTGCTATAAAAACGTGACACATCAAATGTAATTTTTCTATATGGCAGTGAAACTTTTTACTGCTTGTCCAGTTTTTATGATGCAGACTGTACTTGTTGTGGGTGTATTCTTTAAAGCACTTTGTAGCCTTGTTTTAGGAAAGTGCTATATAAATATACACATGGATGGGTACATTTCTCCTCATTCACACTTCCGGTGACACTGAAAATGGTTAGCACCCGCTCCTGCCCACATTAGGGTAAATATATCCTGCTGCAATGTGGGTGTCTTTCTGGAGTGATAGAAATGGACTTTGCTGTCCTCTTGAATCAAAAGATTACACAGCCAGCTGTCAGAAGTCATGCTCTTGTTACTGACATAGATTAGGTATGACATGCACACATCTGTCACAAACACCACGTGCACCTGCACTCCGCACCAATTTAAATATGGCTGAACAGCTGTGTAGGTTTTTCCTTTACTGCTCTTATGAAACTCTTATCCTGTGTGTGTTTCCAGGTCAATCTTCCCCATTCACCCATCGTTCAGGGTGCTGGCCTTGGCAGAGCCCCCTGTTGTTGGTGCTAATACAAGTGCTACGAACAGCAAAGGTCAACAGTGGTTAGGTCCAGAGCTTCTCACCATGTTCCTCTACCACACTGTCACCCCACTGAGCAAAGCTGAAGAAATGGGCCTCATAGACGGACTGGTGAGACATTGACAGTACATTTACCCTTAAATGTTGACGTTAATGCTGATGTTAATTAGATGGGACCCAAGGCTTGAACTGTGAAGTTGGTGATTTTTCACTGTCAGTTCATAGGTTTCTTACCAGAAAAGTATGAAATTAATGGTACAATATGAAACATTCATTTATTAAAATATATAAAAACAACTGGTCCCATATCATATGTGTCTGTTGACTTGTGTATGTACATCATATTAACCAATTCAGAGTAATTTATAATAGCCAATTTCAGTTTGTTTGACTAATCTCAGTGGTCCACCTAGTCACCAAGCTAATGTGTCTAATCATATTAATAGGTCATTTATGGTCAGTAAGTTGATTCATCTAATATTAATTTAGTCTTTAGATGACATTATCTAATGTTACTTATTAGTGCTCTGACTGAGAGACCCCTAGTGGCAGTTAAATCATATATTGTGCATTTAAGATGCTTACATTAATATCTGTCCTTACCCTTCTAGTGTGTTTATGCAGTAATCATTTCTGTCCTTTGTTTTTTTTTTTCTGCTGCTAGACTCCCAATGTTCCAAAGGAAGCAGCAGAGCAGCTATTGCACCTCACTCACAGTCTCCGCAAGGCAAACGACCCTACGGTGAGGGTGCTGATGTGTGTTCTTTAATCAGTATATTTATAATTGTAGTCTACTACAAGAAATGTATGTTTTGCGGATTGTTTTTGCAGGCACAGTCTCTGGCCTCATCTCTGTCCACCAGACAGATACTGAGGATCTGTCGCCGTCTTTCCCAGTATCCTGAAGAGAGCATTGCTCGCGCTGTCAACAAGGCTTGTCTCTCTAGGTAGACATAAACACAAATTTCCTAAAAAACAACCTGTTTGTTTCCTAGTGTAGTAGAAATGGCTACTTTTTAAAATGTATCCCATTTGATAAGTGTGTGTGTCGGAGTAGGAAACTCATTTATTTGTGTGTGTTTTAGATTCCTGCCCAGTCTGGCTCGTTCGTCTCTGGAGAAAAGCCTCGCCAATTCTTCCATAGTGGACAAGGCAGATCCTACTGAACACACTCGAGATTACAGCTGTGAGTTCCAGTCTTCAATCTAGTTATTAAAGCCATCAATATACACTGACTGACTCTCCTTTACTTTCTTAGCTAAGGTAAAGGATGGTGTGCTGACCATTGGCAGTGCGTCTGCTCCCATCTATAACCCCAGTGAGAAAATGAAGATTCCTGATGTGCTCTTCTATGATAATCCACAGGTAATCATATTAGTTCAGTTCAATTTATTTCAAGCACACAAAGTCAATCAACATAGTAAAAAAATATATTTTAAAAAATGGAGTGGAAAGAAGTAAACCTAGAAACTCCCACCCCTCTTTTACAAACCAATACCCCCACTAGATTCTGCTTCCTACTGTATGAACAAACATACCTATTATCCTCCATCAACACAAACATCCATTAGATAAATATGTAAGTTTATACCTAATAAAAGTAAGTGCTAGAAAAGTGTCCTATGTGGTTGTAAAACACTTATTCTGAGAACAAACCCAGGTACCATTAGAAAACATAATAATGCATGTTTTTTTTCCATCTTCTCTTTCACTGCAGCAGTGAAATGCATCACTGATCCTTTGAGTTTGCCTTCAGTCTCCTTCCTGGTGGACATTACTTTTATTATCATTGTTCTCAGAGTTTGGACATGGTTTTATTGTGAAGGATTTTTCGATTAGTTCTGGTTCTTTTCAGATGCAAGATTGTCCAAGATGCTAATCTAAGCCGTGGCCTGGCTTCAGTGTACTGAAATTGACCTATGACTTTGTCATAGATGGATTTATTGGATCAGACCAGCAATCTAATTTTAATTGTATCTGTTATTTATTTTGTTATTTAAGCCTTACAAAACTCCTTTGATGGAATCAGATAATGGGGCTTTGCACTGCCAAGTTTTTGATTTACGCACTTTTACCACTTTACATTAAGAAATTTGTGATAAAACTGTAAATTCTGTAAATATCTGCCGTGTTTGTCTAGGGGTAAATGAATGCTCCAAGTGATCAGCAAAAATATTTCCTGTACTGCATATTTGAAAGGTTTATGTATGGTGGGTGAGAGGTCAAGACACAGCAGAAAACATATCCAAAGTGACATAGTAAAAGCAAAAACATCTCAAAAAGAACACTTTGGAGATATAGGTGGCTGTCTGTGCAGGGACAAGTAGGTATTTGCACATAATTTATGTATAGTACTTTACATTCAGAGTCATATGTCTGATCCTTATCCTACTGGCCAGCGTGATTTGACTACAGCATGTTTAAAGAGGAACAGACTAAGAAGACACTCTGACATCCTCTGGCAACATTAGTGATGCGATGTGGCCCAGATTTATCGCATTCCACTCACTTTTTGTTTGTCCTCATTCTGCCCTTTTTTCTCTGCCTGCTTGCGCTGGAGAATGAAATAAGAGTGGAGATGAGAGCAAGAAATATGCCCTATTTTTGTGTGACCTGTTTTCTGTCTTCTTAGTTGAAGTGCATTTAGAAACTGAGGGGAGGAGAAGTCAAACCCCCATAAACCAAGATGATTTAACAGAAAATACAGCTTCAGATCACAACAGAATTATCTAATTTTAATCAAATGTTTTATAGAATTGAATTGAATAACAGTTCACAACACTGTACACGTGCTTTTCATTGAAGTATCTATTAAAGAAATAATTATTTTGCTCTTCACCAGTTGAATATTTTGTTTTTATTTGCAGCATATGATGGTGATGGAAGACATGCTAAAAGACTTTGTTTTAGGAGAGCACCTCCTCTTAGTGGGCAACCAGGTGAGTTACCTATCATTCCTCTTTAATTACAACAAATGAATAGCTCATCACTGGGCCTTAAGAGCGTTGAGCTAACTTCAGTAGCACCAACAGACGTACAGATGTCCTGTCAGCGTGGTTCATCATGGAGGTTTAATAAAGTCATCCATATAAAGTCATCTATATTTGTGTTTAGTACACAGAAGGGTTACAGAAGGAAGGTATTTTAAAGTTATATATATGTATAAAACAAAGAAGCATGAAAAATAATTGACCAAAGGAGCCAATAACACCATGAACAATTTATATTCAAAAATGAGTACAAAAACACAGTATCCAGAAGTTATCTGAGGCACTCTGCTACAAAAAAACCTCCACCAAAAAAAAACATAATCACCAATGCTTTCTGACTACCCAGTCTTCATGAGACACAAAAAAACATTTGTAACACATATCCATATGTACTATGCACATTGAAACAGTTATCCAAACACACACACACACACACACACACGCATAATTGTTTACTTGCCTTATGAGGACCAAATTTGTAATCAAGTAAATCATAAATGTATATCAACTAAAACAAAAAAAGAAATAATAGTAAAACTTACAAAATTAAATAATAAAAAAATGAATAAATAAAAAATTATTACCAAAATAAAATAAATAATATATTTTAAAAAGTAATAAATAAAAATGAAAAAATAGATAAAATAAATACTTTTAAAAATACGTAAAATAAATACATAAAAAGGTAAACGCATCTTCAAACATTTGAAAAATACATATTTCACTTTGCACCTGTTTCTCTCATGCTTTATGGGGACTGTCAGAAATTTTTTTTTATTTATAGGGCCACATCATTTCTATTTTACTAGTGAGGAACTTCATTTATATTTAACCCCCGTGGGGACCTGAATTTTGGTCCCCATAGTGTCAGAGGTCCCCATGGTGTGACTGTGTAAACATATCAATGTCTCCAAAAAGACAGGAATACAAACACACACACACACACTCATGTATGTATGTACAAATGTGTGTGTGTATATAGCAAAAAAGGGACTTTGTCATTGCATAGATACATGTATTTAGTGGATCAGCTCTACATGACCATGAAGGGATAATATATGAAAAAAAAAAATCTATGTCCACTGATATTCTCATGTTCTCAGCTGTGAGTTTAAGGAAGCTTGGAGCAGTTCCTTGGGGACGCAGTGTGTCCACTGTCTGGTGCTAACAGTCTACTTACAGGGAGAAGAGAGAAAGTAGACATGATGTACTTACTGTCTGTCAAGAGGGGGTTGTCTCTGTATGTTTTGGGGAGAATCTATTTGCAAATTTGAGTGCATGACCATCCATGGACGAAGGAGCTGTCATAGCGACTTACTGGACATCTGACAGACTGGCCGAGAGACTCAGCAGCCATCCAGGAGAGACAGACTGTGTAGGAAGCCAGTGGGAGTCCCAAAGAACAGCCCCTGTCAGACTATACCACCATCAAAATTGAGGGACACACTGTGCTCTTTCTGACAGCACTACTTCTCCACACATGCACTGAGCTACAGCTTAATTTTACACAGACGTTACTAAAATACAGTTGGTGCAATGAGACTTACTGCATTAATCAGTGGTGTGTTCTGAATGTTTTATGTTTGTATCCACCAATAGGGCGTGGGCAAGAATAAAATAGTGGACCGGTTCCTGCACCTTCTGAACCGCCCCAGAGAATACCTACAACTCCACAGGTAAGGAAATGCAGAAACATGGTGCACATATACGTTTTATCTATAAATGATTTTTTTTTGTACTTCAACTAGAGTAACATATGTGACAAATACACTTTAAAGATTTGTACAGCAATACAAATTCTACTTGTTGAACCCTAAAGAGCTGGCAAATTAGGTGGGAGGGTTAGTCACTGCAGTCTTAATTCTCATTCATAATCCTGTTTAAAGATGGGGAGTATCTTCATGCACCATTTTAGAGAGTGGTAAATGTCTAATTCTGCAGGTTAAAAAAAATCTATTGACCGACTTTTGTATTCTAGGTTACTGTCTCAAACTCTATAAATACTTTCCTCTAAAAAGTTCCTCAAATATCTAGAATAATTAATAAAACGTTCCTTATTTGAGGATGCATTATTAATCAAAGTTGTATCCTTTTTTAATATTAGAAAGCCTCTGTTAGAGGATATTGGTTTCTCTAACAGAAATTATACTTTTCAAGGGTGTTAGATGTATAAAATATGTGCCTCATATTATTATTTTTGGTTTTCAAGAAGCCACAACCACTGTTAGTGTGATACAAACTGTGACCTTTCCACTTAAGGCTTCCGAAAGCCTATTATAGCTCTCAGTAAATCAACTCAACATTTAAGAGGAGACGTTCAAAAAAGTCCTTGTTAATGCATGTTCAACGTATCTGCTAAAAAAAACCCCATCACATTCCAAGAAAATTAGGTCAGAGTTGCTGAGCCATACCTTGGTGTGTGGTGTACCATGATATCTCCCTCGCTGCTCAGTGTAACTAAGATCAATCAGAGGCAGAGATGGGCCTTGTATTGATCTTGACACTAATAAGAAGGCAATGCTTTATGGGTCAGTGATTGAAATGCAAGATGGGGAACACACAATGCCAATGTAAGTCAACACTTGTTCAAGATTAAAGATTTCAGATCTTTAAACTTGAGCATCTGAAGTAACATGTTGAAATGTTTGGCCATGCATCAATCACAGAATCAATCTGTAAATGGTGATTAGATTAAATATGAAGTTAAACACACCCATATAGATACACACACACACACACACACACACACACACACACACACACATTCCTTTAAATGTGTGCACAGTGAGTGTGTGTTTGTAGTTTGTCAAAGTCTTGTGAAAGTCGAAGTGGAGCTAAGCATGGATTTGGCCTGGTTAGCCAATGTACCAGCAGCTAATATTAGACCAGGGCAGACTCAGGAAGATCTGTGCATGTGGCTTTTGGGAGCCTGTGACTGAAAGCCTACAGAGATGTGGCTCAGAAAAGTGAGAGATGCATCTAGCCAGGAAGGAAACTAGGACAGCTCCTGGGTCATACTGTGAGGTATCTGGGAGAGAAGGGTGGGGTGTTTTTGGGCAGGCTATGGCATAAGATATTCAGAGAGAGAAAGTGATAATTTTGGAAAGTCGCTCGGGGATCAAAGTTGTCGAGAAAATATCATGGATCAGCTGTTGATCTGTAACAACCGATCCAAGTATAGGGTTAGTGATAGCGTTTGCCACTGATCTGCATCTTTCTTGATGAAATGATATTCAGGTACAAGAAAAATATGTGATCCATCCAGATGAGTAAATGGGGCCAAATCAGTGAGTTCAGCTAAACCACTGACTACAAAAATCACAATAAAATTTTTTTTTTTTTGCTTTTTCCACCTCACAGGGACTATTATAACATAAAACAGATTTATTTTTTTTACTCCTTCACCAATCTTACCAACATAATTTGTGACTTGGTTCAAATTAGATGTATTAACTCTGTGTTTGTATCATTAGTGATTAGAATTAGCAGTTAGCATTAGCATTTCTTGACCCTTTACTATCATCTCTATGGTTTGGTTGAGCATGTTTTCAAAAAATTATTACATGAATACCAAATAATTTCTGAAACATGATGAGGATTATTTATGTAAAATAAACTCTCTAAAAGTTAATAAAATGAAAAAAAATAAGTTGCCTGCAATTGCAATTTTATGTCCAAAAAAAAGAAAAAAAAAGCGGTTTATGATCTTCTTCCTTGGTGGTATATATACTACCATGACCTGAATATATCATTGACTGTCCAAGACGTTTGGTGTCAAAGGACTGACATTTAGATTAGATATCAGGGTTCAAAGTTACCTCTACCAAACGGTTTTATTTTATTTTTTTACATTATGTAAATTAAGATGTGTGAGTTTGTGTTTCCTCAGGGATACAACTGTCCAGACTCTGACCCTGCAGCCTTCAGTCAGGGATGGCATTATCACATATGAAGACTCACCTCTGGTCAGTTTCAAAGCATACTTTGTTTGTTTTAATAAATAAATTATACTGTCTGCACCTTTTTACAGTCAGATTTTCAGACAGATCTCACAAAGAGGCCACACCTGATGTCTGTGGAGTTTGTATTTTAATTTCAAATGAATAAATGAAAACATAAAAAAGGTAATATTAAAAACAAAGTTCTCAGTGCAAAGTGGTGACAAATGAAAGACTGTATTGTTGAAGTTCAAATATGGATATGAACAATGATAAATTCATAAAAATGCCACATATTGTAGTTCTTTAGCTAATTTTGTACTTTGTATTAATTATATTATTTCACCTCCATAACCTGGATAAACAACTTTGTTATCAACTCCCTTCAACCATTTCACATTTGGATGAGATTCCGTTAAGGCAGAAATTATTACTTTATTATATAAAATGTCTCAAAACTCAAAAAATGTCCAATGAGAATCTTCAGTTCAGATTTTACTTGAACAATTTCTGATGTTATCGGTGTGCTGTTATGTTTATCCACAGGTCAAAGCAGTAAAGATGGGTCACATTTTAGTGATCGATGAGGCAGACAAAGCTCCCACTAATGTCACCTGTATCCTAAAAACCCTGGTAGAAAGTGGTGAAATGATTCTGGCTGATGGCCGCAGAATCATCTCAGGTACCAACACGTGAATCAGTACACACACATGCTAGACTTTGCACCTCAACAGTAGAGGCACTCCAGATACAGTGTGTGCAGACAGAAGGAAGACCATTAAATGAACAAGTTGGATATTGAATATCCTGAAAGACAAACATCTAAAACATCACATGCAGGCTATTAAAAGCACCTTAAGATAAAAGCCTTTATGGACAAGTACCAGTGGATTTTGGAGCGTACTAGTCTGACAGTGTGCAGTTTTTCTGTCTAGTTTTACATAACCACACTAGCTGTAGAGGTTCTCCAACCCTGAGACACTCCACTTTTCAAAGGAATGTAAATAGAACCATGAGAATTGATAAACACAAATGTGAGACTACCTGGTATTATGAGAAGGAAATAAAAATTAAAGAGTTGGTAGAAGATGAACAGATGCAAAAATACAAATAAAGAGTGACTTTCTTTGTGTAGTAACTGATTCTGTTTCCTTCAAAGATCCACATGAAGCCAAAGGGAGGCCCAACGCCATAGTCATGCACCCAGACTTCAGGATGCTTGTACTTGCTAACCGTCCTGGTTTTCCTTTCCTGGGAAATGACTTCTTTGGAGCTCTAGGTACACACACACACACACACACACACACCACAGCCAAATTCATCTGTAGTAGACTCTACTGTTGTATTTGATAATACTTCTTATTTGAAACCTAAGCAGGTTAAATAACTATACAAACAAAAATGCTTCTCTTTATTAGTCGATCAGTCAGGATTATAGGTGCAAATCTTGGTTTCTGATGTTTTGTGTCAGTTGTGTGATATGTCCAGGGTACACAACTAGTTAGACTTTTAACACAATAAAGTACCATTCTGATAAATGGGTCTACACAGCAGAGCATTTCATAAAAAACAGAGTGGGATAAAAAAAAAAACATAACCAGATATTAGCAAATTGTAATGTAGTAACGCTGCAAGAAAAGGATGACAAGTTACTCTGCTTTGATCAGGTGATATCTTCAGCTGCCATGCTGTGGATAATCCAAAGCCCCAGGCAGAGCTGGCTATGCTGAAACAGTACGGCCCAGATGTTCCTGATGCTACTTTGCAGAAGCTCGTGGCGGCCTTTGGAGAACTGAGATCAATGGCTGATCAGGGTACCATTACTTACCCCTATTCAACCCGTGAGGTTGTCAACATTGTAAAACACCTTCAGGTAAGAAACATAGTACACATAACTATCTTATAGTTTTATATTTCCTTTCTTTAGGTTTTACTTTTCAAAAACATTAATGGAAACTGCACATCCTTAAAATATGCAGCTGTGTTGTCTGGAAGAATTATTTTTCTGTCATTGTACGCCCCCTCCATCAGTATTCAGCACCTGAAGATTTACATCATGCACAATCATCTAAATGAGCAGATGGCTGGAAGTAGTCCATGCCCTATCTTCTACCAAGTTTCGTGAAAATTAGTGCACTAGTTTTTGTGTAATCCTGCCGACAGACAAATGTGATGACATAACCTCCTTCACAGAAGTAAAGATAAAACAGATGAGACATGAATGTTTAGCCTCAAATAATAGCCAAAGGCTACACTATTTTGAATCCAGTTTTATCTCTTTCCATTGCATTCCCCACTCATTTATCTGCAGCCTTCGAGGAACAATGTGGAGCCATATTGTAGAGCACCAGCTGTTAACTATATCTTTACTGCCATGTCATTCTCTCCAATGTTGTCTACATGTCTCTTTCTATTGTATCACTGTTTTGTCACTGGCTGCATTTACTGGTATATCCTCATGCTGAACACATGCAAGGGTAGTAGTCATCATAGTCCCGACTTTATAAGAAAACCCTGAGTAACTGATTATGAGTAAATCCTGACATGGACAGAGGAAATAATAATAGAAAATAAGTAGAATATCAGGTCTTGAAGAAGAGGTAAATAATCTCAGCCTTTGAGCTCATAGTATTGTAGATCAATAATTAAGTGCACAAGGACAAGGTTTCTGCCTGATTTCCCCACTGACCCCCCAGTTGCATCATCAATCACTACAGCTATTGACATCTGCAGGAGTAGATATAGGATTAGTGAAAATATAAATCGGTAGTGTATGCCCTAATTGCGATGTCACATTTGGTCATAATTGCACTGTTGTGCTAACAAGACACCCAGATCAATACAGCCCATTGTACATTCAGTATGGGTTATAGTAGGGTTGATGTCCTTGTTGATTGTGTACCAGAGGTGGCAAACATACTCACATTCTGTGATTCAATCCCCCTTACTTAAATCAAAGTAACAAAGTACAACTTCTCAATTATAGTTTAAGTAGAAAAGTCTAAAGTAAAATTGTATTTCTTTGCCATGAATGAAACTATATCTATTTTCTAATTCCACAGTGAATGGAACTGACCGGCTTCCTTTACAGAAAAACATATATTATATATATATATATATATATATATATATATATATATATATATATATATATATATATATATATATATATATATATATATATATATGTATATATATATATGTATATTCTGAGAATGTAAGGAGTATAAAGTATAGATATTTATGCCAAAATCTCAAAATCTAGGGTGTTAAAGTAAAAAGTTGCCAGAAAAATAAATAATTGAGTAAAATACAGATACCTAAAAAAAATCTACTTCAGTACAGTAACGAAGTACTTACACTTTGTTATTTCCCACCTCGTTTGTGTACAAATATATAATGTATGTATAGTATAAAGTGAAGGTCTTGTAGTTACAGCATACATTGTATTTCTAAGACTCACTGCTGTTGAGTTTTTATAAACACTGTGCCGGTTTAAAAATTGATCAAGAGGAGTCTGAGTTTAATGAGACATTGTTGACGTGACAATGCTCATTCATGTCTAATCTTCTTAGTAATTTTTCAGTAATGACCACTGCAGGGATAGGACCAGAGCTCAATAATACTAAAAGCTGGAATTCAATGCCTGGTCAGATGCATAATCCCATTACTTTTTTAAAATCAATTTTTCAATTAGACGTTCATTTTGTTTCATTTATTCTATTGTCTTCAAAAAGGTTGTAAAGATTTTTTGGTTAAGATCGGAACACAGGGAATACATCCGCTCGTTTAAGTGCTGTGTGTGTCTGACGAAAGTGAAAAATGAGTTGCTTGAAGCTAGAAGGCCGCTACAGTTTTCCGAAATGTAATATTCATCGTATTCTTATTGGATGCTGCTTTGCACTGTGCTCATAATATATTACTTTCTCCCTCTGTTTTGTTTCTTTGTGACCTGTAATAGTTTATTTATTTGAACTAAGTATAGAGCAGTGACCAAAGCCTTATACTGTATATCATGCCAAACAGACAAAACAAATGGTCTTAACAGTGTGAGAAGATTTCCTTTGCAATGTGTCAGCATGAAATGTGTTATATTTATACAAAGCACTTCTTACTCCAGACTGCCTGTCCCTGCAATGACCCTTGTTGATAATTTGTAAATTATATTAAAGTTGTGACCCTTTTCCGCCCTCCTTTTTCCTCTTCACTTCTATCCTCTCCTCTTCATCCCTTTTTTATTGCCTGTTCATTACTTTCGCTGTCCTCCCTTTCTCTGTTCTATTTTCTTTTCATTCTCCCGCACATTTATTTCCCCTTTCCATATTTGTCTCACTATTGCTGCATACTTTTTTTTTTTTTCATCATTTTCGTATTTAATCTCCTCTTGCTTGAATTCTCTCCTGTTTTCTGTCTTCTTTGTTATTTTCTTATTTTTTTCAATTGCACTTTCATTTCATTCTCCACTCTCTTATCTCCTGTGCTTTCTCCTCTCCCTCTCACGTCTCCTCTCTTGCTGCTTTTCAGAAATTCCCAGAGGAGGGTTTGGCCAACGTGGTGCGAAACGTCTTTGACTTTGACTCCTACAATAAAGACATGCGGGAGGTTCTGATTGAAGCGTTGCACAAACACGGGATTCCCATCGGAGCCAAACCCAACTCTGTCAAACTCGCTAAGGAGTAAGGCATTGGGGACACCAGATGGATGACACACACAGAAGCACACATTGCATTTGTAGTTACTTACAAGATGGCTACTGACCACAGGGGCAGTGTCAGACTATGATACCGTTCAAGATCAGTTTGTTCAGACAATGTTTAATTTGAAAAAGGAAACATTTTAAATCTTATAACGTGTTTTATATGATTTACATAATTTTACTCACATAATGATAATTTGAATAAGGAATAAAATCTGTTTTAATGCATTACAAAAACACTGCCAGAGGTGCTTAACTTTGATGTTCTATTTATGATGAAATCCTGAAAACTTGAGAAAAAGTTGTTTTTAGCCCTCAACGTTAAGTTTTAGGCTTCCATGAAGTTACCTCATTGCCTCCATAAGTGTTAAAATAATGAGTCATATTACATCACCTTTTTTTCAATGGAAAGATAATTTTTAATTATGCGCTACATTTGTCACACTATGTACAGATTTGTCTTATTAATAAAGGAAAATATTTGTTTCTTCTGTCTCTTGTGGTTTTATTCTGAATGAAATTAAGATTTCTTTATCACTCATTTGAAATTTTCAGAACTGAAGAGGCCAGAAACAAGTATTTTCCTTGAATAATGAATAATGAATAATATTGAAGTTAATCTGCTGCATGTTATGTCTCTGCTTTTCTAATGCAAGTCTTGTATGTTTTGTCATTCATTAGTGAGGTAACATCTATCTTAAACAGTTTATGTAGGACTAGTTTCACAATAGTTCACCACATGTGTACATAAAAGAAAATACTTTGACTCTTGATTTCCATATTTGGATATGGAAAACAGGAAATGTATTTTTTCTTGTGGATGTTGTTGCTTTTCCATTCACAGAAATATTTATGGTTTGAAACATGTCCATCCTCTAAACCTACTATTCCCCTACATTTTTCTGTATTTTGTGGTTGCGTTGCATCTTTTCACCCCACCTGCAGCCAATAAGTCTGTGGCCACAATTCAGCTATGATTCATGGAAATAGCAGTAAACATTTAAAAAACACAGAACCAGCATGTCTGTTGTCCCACATACAGCATCTGTACTTTCTCTAGACAGTGAGATCAAAACTAAGCCTCTGGCACTTTCTGAGGAAATCCAACTGAATTATATTTTATCTTACCAGGCACTTGTCATTATTTGACTTTTAATCTCCAGGTTGCCCTTGCCTGAGGTAAAGATGACAGGGTACTGGACCATAAACCAAGGTGGCAATGCACGACGTAAACTGCTCTGTCCTACTGAGACACACCCCATAGACATCAAGGTAAAGATACAAGGGTTTCTACTGATACAATTAGAGTAACAGCATTTTCACAGTTAACAAAGAGTAAGAACATTCTCAAAAAATACTTCTCCAGTAGTTTTTCTCCTGCTGTTTATCTGAAAGACACCCTTTAAAAAGCTCAGGATGTTGTAAAACTGAGAAGAACTGAATGTACTGAGACTATGGAAGCATCACTAAGAAGCAAAAATTGCACAGCAGCAGTGTTTGACACAAGCTGATGAAAGCAGATTATCTTTATGAAAGATAAAACTGTCAACCATTGATTATTTCCAGAATGAGATCCGGCTGTAGTACTTGATATTCTTTGATGTTATAACAGCTTTAGGAAACTGAGTTTGTAGCAGCAGCTTGGTATGATGGCCTCTTTTTCAGTATTTATTATTTACTAAAACAACCAGAATCAAACTTAAAACTTAGCTATGAATAGTCAACATCCGCACTTAGTGACTGTATTGACTGTAGTTGAATATATGTCATTTTTCCAGGGTCCTGTGTTTCTGCGTGTTCAAGGTTACCCCTGCAACAGACAGGAAAGCAGGGCTTTGAGTTTTAGTGAAGAGAAAGCCCACTGGCAAATTCCCATGAATGAAGTCAACATCATTTGCGATGTCGCCACCAAAGATGGTATACACACACACAGAGACACTTCCACCTCTGACACTCATTGCTTTCTTAGGCCCCTGGTCTCAGGTTTGTGATCATTTAAGGGCATATCGGATGATTTAAAGGTTAAAACATTCCACAGAGGAGCAGGAGCAGAGTGGTTGAGGGTACTGTTATGTCCCTCTGTACAATCAGGACGCAGAAAATGGGACAGTCTAAAAATAACAGTATAAAAAAGGAACACTTTTCACACATTCATAGAATTCACAATCATTAGAGATCAACATAGTCTTATGTTGACATCACAGTCAGATTTAAATTTTCTTGTTTTGTTTTGCAGACACGGTCTACGTGGCAACATGTAATCCAGTTTCCCTATACTCAATGAAGGAGAATGGGGACACAATCCACTGCATTGAGCTTTATGATGTCTTTCCCCGGACCATCAGTGGGGTCTGGCAGCCCTTTGTCACCATCGCTCCCCTTGGAAATCCACTGGATGGACAGATTTTACTGCATGAAGAACAGGTTAACACACACTCACTTCTCACATTCTGTTGTTTTTATTTTGGGAACTGCACAAATAGATTACATTAGTTTGCATCAAATCTTTAATCCTAAAAAAAACAACAACAAAAAAAAACACTTAGACGCTCTCAAATTGGAGTCAAGGAATGAATCATTGATCAACACCTATGATACAGATATTTAGTTACTGTACTTGGATACTTAAAACGAATATACCGGACAGTAAATGTCAGTTTTATTCTGTCAAACACCAAATATAAGCTTTTTGTCAAACACTAAACATACTTTGGTGTGGGAAAAAAATAACAAAATCACAATCTAACCACTAGAAAGGAGTAAGTTTATGATGTATCATGTCTGTTATGTCCTTGTTTATCATTAGAAAAAAACTTGACACTTACGCAACACTGGTAAACTTTTTATACGACACCCACAGGTTTAAAATAGCTTCACACAACTCTGAAAGTGTGTCTTAAAATGGTGGATGGTTAGTGGTTGTTTGTTTGGTAAACTGCTTTACCCCATAAGACCCTATCTTATGACAGGAGAGCCAGACAAGACAAGAACAATACATGTTAGCTATTTCTCCGACCAGAACAGTTCTACAGCTGGTGCATATTAGGCAAGAGGAGGACTTCTAAAAATACTGTTGTGATGGATCATGTTACGTCTGTCTAAAAATGAAGAGGTCCAGACAACATAAGTTCATTCACAGGTCACTGGCCTTCCAGGGACATTGAAACCAATAGACTTGTATATACAAGTGCAGATTATGCTACGAATTTGCACTTGAATTTATGTATTTGTGCAAAAATAAAATAATTATGCGATATTCTCCTGGAAAAGAAAGGTTAAAATGAAACTAAAATGAAGCATGTCTGTCAATCATTTACATACATCCTCACACGTGTGCACTCTCCCTCTAAAGATAGTGTATGTTTAGAATCAGGAAATGGGGTTTGCTGTCTCTGAATAGCTTAACTGGTATACAGTACAGCAGTGTGTATGTCAGGAATGGGAGGCCATAAGGAAACCATTAGTGCAAAGCAGGGCAGCCGGGGCTGAGGCCAGCTCCCCCGTGGCTCTTTCTCATAAAACTCAATTGAAGATGAAGCCTAGTGCGTCACAAACGAAAACCTTTGCACAGCTCACCCAATACTTAATGCACACACAGACTAAGATATACTACATACACAAACACACACACCTCATTGCTTATCTGATGTGAGTGAAGGGTGTACACAAAAACACAGGGGCAGTGCTATCTAAATTGAATTGAGCCAACTAACAGAGCAGATTAAGCTGGTGTTAACAGGACATCCACACTTCAATCCGAGGAATTCCACTAGGTGAAGAGCACCCTCTGTTGGTTGCAAGAGACCAAGACTTCTTTCAAAGAATGGACTTTTCATTTTAATATTTTCTTAAACTCCTCACTCTTTGGTTTACCTTCTTGTGGCACACAAATCAATCTCAGCATGCTATTATTAAGTAACTTCTAAGATGTAACTTTACAGAATGAGGATCAAGAAAGCATGTGGGAATATTTAGAAACACAAGTACCATAAGTGTGTTAAATAAATAAAAATTAACCTGTATGACATTACAACATAGCTTACACATTGTGCTGCAGCAGACAAAATGAGAGGATGGAGGGTTGGATTACTAGGATTTGTGAACTAGGATTACTAAGATCTTCTCTCAGCAGCTCTCTCTTCTCAGTCCAATTCATAATACTACAAATGCTGTTATGGATCAGTGAAGCCATTTTTTTTTTCAATGATTTGAATCTTGTCAAATCTGAGAAGCAAGTAAAATGTTTAAAAGTCCTAGTCACCAAAAAACACATATGATTAACTGAAATCTAAGCATAGATTTTATAAAGTCTGTTGTTCGACCTCAAGTCATTTTTCTGCCATCACCTCCGCATGATATGCACATGGTCACATGCAAACTGACTGTACCGAACGTCTGTTTTATATACATATACCATTACAGTTAATATATATAGTATATGTTACAGTCTTATGTTATGTTCGATATATATATATATATATATATATATATATATATATATATATATATATATAAAATCAGCACACACACACACACACACACACAGTAACATTCTCAGGGATCTTATTAGCTGTGATGTGACTGATTTTAGTAATGTTTTCCCAGTCATTCTTTTTTGTGCTTTGGTGTTAAAATCACAATGATTATGATGGGGTTAAGGTGGATTTAAATGTATAAAAATGATAACTTCCATATATGTGTTTGTGAGATTTTTTATCTTACAATTTCATTCTATTCTTTGCTCTTGAATTTGTCTATCTTTTAGAGTAACACGGTGCTTCATTTGGATATGGTAACGGGTGCTGTGCGGAGGCTCATGTTGTCTCAGGACAATGATCAACCATCTGCCAAAGTCTCCCACTGGTGGAGCAGCAAGGAACAGCAGGTCAGAGGTCACGCTGTCTGTTCATCTCAAATGCAGAGCAATCCTCTCTTGTTCTCAAAACTGGATAGGGTGTATGTGGTATTATAAAGCTTTCAGTGAACAGATATATTATATTGTAACAGTGCTATTGTTTCAATACAGGGAGGTTATAAAATGTGCAGCAACTTTGCCCATAAAAACTGGGTCCTGTTCTACAAGGAGAATGGGTCAGATATCTACACTACATTACTTACACCATTGTAAATAATGTGGCAGCATTATTTATTTTTATTTATCAGCAATCCTCTTTTTGTGTGGGTATTTGTAACCAAAGTAACCAGGTGGAGGTGCTGGATGTGCTGGAGGGCCGGGTTCACTCCATCTCCCTCCCAATCAACTTGAATTCTGTCTTCCTTGTGGCAGAAGACCGATGGTTACTGCTGGAGAGCGAAACTAACAAGTAAGGTTTGGATGAGATCTAGTTTCAAATGAAATATAACAAAGAGTTATATTAACTCAGTTATATTTCACCAGTTGTTGACAGTAAAGATATTTATTCAAATAATTCAATTCAATTAAATTTTATTTATAAAGCCCTGAATCACAACAAAGTCGTCTCACAGGGCTTTACAAAAACACACAATAGTTAAATATGTCATTATACTTCAAATCAAATCAAAGCAATTCAAATTGTATTTATATTATGCAAATCATAACAGAAGTTATCTCATCACATTTTACATGTTGACAATTTCAAAACCAGTCTCTAATTTACAGAAACCCAACAGAATCCTCCAGGAGCAGATTTGTATTTATTTATTTTTTTGCTTAATTCAAGATTCTTTTGTTTACACAAAGAAAAAAAAATTGCCAATAGAACAAGTGAAAATGATCTTGGTAAGATTTCTTGAAATACGATTTTGAAGATCTGTTGTCTAAAAATCTTATATCTCCCGTAAAAGTGATTTAGGTGATTATGCTTTATTTTAAGTGTGATTAGATATTTTGACGAGAATTTGTTTTAATTTTTGCAGTCTACTGGTTCCCAAGTATTTCCTTTCTCTACACTATATCTCATAGATAGATATTGTATCCTTTACTTATTTTTTTTCCCTTCATTTTCTGACAGTTTTCACTACCACTTAGTCCAGTCAAAACCATTTTCCATCCAAATGTTTTGTCATTGAATGTTTGCAGGAAATTGAAGCATTATTGTTCCTTATGTCTCCTTATTGGTGATATCCTGTCACCAATAAGTCTGTTATTGAGCTCATGAAAAGCATGGTTGGTGGTCTTTGCATGCATTTCCAGAACCATAGAAATGCATGGTTCTCATTGGACAGCAACTCTACAAATATATAAAATCTATTTGTAGACTCTACAAATAGATTTTACTACAACTCTACAATCATTATAAAATCTAGCATTGCTAGATTACCCTGTAGTGAAGCATTTTATCCTGGATATATACATCAATTTTGTGTGTTATGTATAGTCAGAGATTAGTATGCTTCATGAGGATTTTTGAGTTCGGGAATGTTACATAGGAATTTAGTGGTAGGTGAAGGATGGAGTAAGGGGGCAGGAGATGTTCAGTCCTTGTTGAATAGTTGACTTTGTTTGGACAATTTTGCTGTATAATAATAACTTATGATTTAATACTCAGTGGAGTATTTTTCTATTCTCTATGTATGAAAGATCAAAATGCTTCTTTCTCTGCTTACTAGGAAGTTCCTGCTGACCAAACCCATGCATATGACTGCTGAAGACTCTGGTGTGTGTCAGCTCCACAGTATCAGTGATGACCCTGTCAGCTCAGGCCATGGAGTCAGCTCAGGTATTTATTCTTAGGACATTCAGTTTTATAGCCCTACAGTTTAATACAAATGTTAACAGGGCTTTTACGCTTTGTTTCTTTGTTTTATTTTTTTTTTTTCTTTCTTTCTTTCTTTCTTTCTTTCTTTCTTTCTTTCTTTCTTTCTTTCTTTCTTTCTTTCTTTCTTTCTTTCTTTCAATTACAGTTTATCTGGATTTGTTCTGAAATGGTTACTTACTTTTTTTTCCAACATTAGCTGGTTTTTGACTGTGCATGTGTAGCTGCAACGTTGTCCCTCTTTCAGTGATGTATCTAATCTTTTGTTTTTATTTTCTATTTGAATTTTCTAGCTGAGGGTTCTGTACCACAGATGCTGTCATGTGACCAGCTGCCCAATGAAAATCTCAGTGCTGCTCTAGACCAGAAGATTGTTTCACCTAATCGCATTCTGGTTGACACCAGCTCCTTTGCACAGCTCATTGTTGGTTTCCCAGACTTAATGGTGAGTGCATATTGTGAATTGTATTGAACTATAAAATTATATTTCCCTTCTATTGTCCTAGATGTACTATGTCTGTGTGATTTATGAGAGCTATTTGCATTTCAGTGGTATCTAATATCTTTCGCCAATAGCATCAGTTTGTTTTGATCCATTAAAGCAGTGATATTTTTTATCATATTTACTTCGATACAGTCACCTAATGAGGTATACAGCTTTAAAAGGCCTGTTGACCTGTCCAAGATGAAGAGTGGGGAAAGTGGGGCTCACATGTTTCTCAGAGGTGGGCTTCGGACCAGCACGGCAAAACAGCATAATTGTGTCAGTCTGCTGTCAGCCAATCAGATTGTCCGAGCCCTTCCACCCAATAAGGTTCCCCTGAAGGAGGTCTACCCTAAAGGTCAGAGATTAAAATAAAAATGAGCATAGAATGGGTTTTTTTCTGTGTTAGGCCTAAATTTATTTGGTAAATAATTTATGTGTCCATCATTCAGATGTTACACCACCACTGACAGCAGCATACCTGGAGGTGACTGATCTGAACTCAAAGAAAATCAAATATATCCCTGTTCCAAGGTAAACACACACCTATTGAGAACCTTCTACTCCACTTAAATGAAAATCATTTGTTGTACTATAGCACCAACTTGTGGTCAAAAATACCATTGCATTAAAGTGAACCTTGTTGCTATGCTGTTATTATTTGCTGCATAATTGGTGACATATTTACACAGTTAGTGGGTATTTCTGGGAAGCTTTTGTCTTTTTTTTCTTGTTCTGCAATACATAATACACTTCTTTGTCACTAAATCTTTAATCTAGAGTTAATCTAAGTAAAACTATCATCCATGTTTAGGCACTTTTTTCTCTTATGTGGTGAATCATAAAACTCATATTTAATGAAAGGTAACTTTTTTGTAACATAAACACTGAAGTCTTCATTTAAAAACTATGATTTTGTTCTTTTGTTGTGATTGACAGGTCCATGTCTGTGTCGCCTTATACCAACTGGTTGGCTAAAGTGTCTGAGACTGATGTATTGATAGCAGGTCTTAGGTCTGAAGGCGTCATTACAGTGGACATGGGTGGATACGTCCGGCTGTGGGAGACAGGACTGGACAGTCTGCAACGATCACTCATGGAATGGAGGAATATGATTGGGTCAGAAGATGGCAGACCTTTACAGGTAATATTACATTTAATCTCACCCGATACTTTACATTTTAAATACATAATGAAACCAATGGATGTATTAGTAATGTTTCACAATGAAAGTTTAAAAGGAGGTTTTGGGGTTTTTTTACCTCAGCAAACTGCAGTTTTTTTCAAGGCCACTGAGTGGCAGTACTACTTTAATGATGCCATGACCAGACTCCCATGTCATTTTGTAGAATATTTTGGTGAAGACATCCCTGATTTTGTGCTAAAAAGAATGTCTTCAGGCCCCGTATTTATAACCCAGCTGTACCCACGCTGAGTGTCTATGAAAGGACAGGCTTTGTGATGTAATAGGTCCGACCCTTGCAATGGGTCAAAGCATTCAAACCAGCTCGTTGGGTACTGAAACAGCATTGTTAAGGCGCCCACATACACATCACAGACCAATGAATTCTTAACATCTTATAACCATCCAAAATAAGGTGGCTTATCCGTGTGATCTATGCTTTGTGCACAAGGAAGTTAGAGTCAGATGACTCAGCATGGACAAAAATGAGAATCTTAGAACAGGACTGAATCAAAAATTAGTTGTCTGATCAGTGATAATCTTAAAAAAAAACAAAAAAACAAACTGATGCACATCTTTTTGGGCAGCATATGTATGAGGAGGCCATGAATTTTCTTTAGCAAAAATGACAGAATGGGAGTTGTACCATGTGTTTAAAGATTTAACCATTTTTGTTTTGTTTTTGCAAAAAATTTTTGTCTTAAGTTTTGAGATATAGATTATCACAAAACTGTGCATGCATATGGGGTTTTGTTGCCAAGAGTAAAGTAACATACCTTAAACCAAATATATACTATATAATATATATTGTGAATACACACACACACACACACACACACAGACAGACACACACATGACCACACACCTGCACACCTGCAAAACACAGAGGACCTCTTTCTGACCTAGATTCCTTAGTAAGTCCCATCTTCTTTGATGGGGCACCTTGAGTCCTCTGCAGGTCAGACTAAGACAGAGTCTCCCTTTGCCCTCTGTTCACTCTCAGCAAACAACAGTAACCCCACTGTATTTAAACCTGCCTGCTGCCTAAAAGGGCCCTTATGTGTCTGCTAGTAATGGCATGTTACATTAACATGCTGCTTGCACTCCTGAATTCAGAGTTGCCCTGTTTGTACATACATACTACCTGCCAAATACTATGTTTTAGGATATTAAGATTATAACAAATGAAAAAGAAAGAAAGAACAACTTCCTGCTTAGTTTCAACTAATACATTTATTAGTTGATTTTCTGTTTTTCCTTGAGAAAACAAACTCCATATAACATAACTTCAGATGTAGGTGGTGTGCAGGATCATGACTATTATGGATGATGTATGTATTAGTGAGTGTGTGCATGTAGGTGCATGTAGCTGGTCCTCTGTAGCTGCTCTCATCTGTCACTAGCCTTAGTCTGAAATTGCCCCATTATGGCACTGTTGACATCATCCAACACACACACACACACACACACACACATCAATGAACGGGAGACATCAGTCATGATCTATCTGCACACAAAAGGCACATGTTGGACCATATTTAGCCTATATTTGTCATCATCCATTTACACATCTTGACACTCATTTGTGCAAGAGTGCTGTCTGTGGTTGGCTCTGTTCCATCTGTTTTGCTCAATGTCCTTGCTAAAAGCTTGCTTATCAGTCACACTCACATTTACACATGCTCGCTCCTTGAAAGTTAAAGTCAACATAGCTTTATGGAGTCACACCACAATCAGTAAACAGAAACTTTCTTTGACATAAAAAAGTAACATGTTGAGCAGTGAAATGAATTGCAAGACTTGTCATCACCTTACCATATTTTAAGTCCAAATCATTTCACTCATTGTTGCACAAACAGTGGATGTGATGGATTGATAATTCAAATAATAACACATGAATGAGGTTCACATTCAGGCATGAAATTACTCGCTCATATTCTTTAAACAGAGATGGACATGTTTAGAAGTTCCTGCACAGGCATGCATTGATACATACCCACACACACACTCCCTATTATACATCCAAGTTCAGATAGGGGCACACACACACAGGCCATCTCCTCTAAATCACTCCACATCTGTAGGCAGCTAAAGGGAGAATCAGAAATTTATGAAGCTATTAATCCAACAAGACAGGGCGTTGACCACAGATGAAGAGGAGGAAAAACTCATTGGAAGAGGAGAGTGAATAAAGACGTGAATTCCCACAGTCATAAAAAGAAAGACATCCCAGAAGAGCTATTCCCCTTTCTCTCTCTTTTCTTTCTCTCTTTATCTTTGGCAGGATTAAGGTGCCGTTTTTGGCTTCGTGCTTACAACAGGAGCCAGAAACAACAGAGTTTTCTATCTTCACACTTTCACATGCTTTAAAAAAAGATGGAGAAAAAACAAGAGCGTGGAGTTTGCAAAGTTTTATCTTGGGCATGGCATTAAGGCAGATACAATAGTTATAATGGCTATGGAAGTCTTGTATTATGTTTGTTGTGAAAACATACATCAGACGAGCATGCAGTAGTCCCATGAACTTATAATACATTCATTCCAGTGCCAAAATATAGGAC
Source organism: Siphamia tubifer (assembly GCA_020466265.1). Lineage (NCBI taxonomy): Eukaryota > Metazoa > Chordata > Actinopteri > Kurtiformes > Apogonidae > Siphamia > Siphamia tubifer. The sequence continues at coordinate 32,253,078 of CM035803.1, read as the reverse complement.
ACCATTAAGGCTATATTGTAAAAAAAATGATTGACTTGTGCTAAAAACATGGATTTCCACATCACTAGCATCACCAAAACATAGCCTTAGCACAACAACAAGACAAACAGTTCTTAATCTGTATTTGTAATGGATTTACAAAAGTATTAGAACACAGACTGAAACCTGCAGTAACGCTGACTCTAGCTTCCCTCCAAACAACTCTAGCCCTGCCTAAAATCCACTTAATCTCAACCACAGGAAACATAAGTGAGCCTTAACAGTTGCACATTGCCAAGGTTGAGGCTGTTTGACAAAGAAAAAAACAATTGGAATATGATTACACTAGTAGGAATTTTATCTCTAATCTGATAGTATTAAAGTTGTTACTGAAACTAACCATGTACATGTCAGTTACTCATATATGCTGAAATGTGACACACACACACACACACACACACACACACACATACGTATATGAAGCGCTAACTGCAATGACTCATGCTTCTCTCACAACCAGAGTAGGAACCTGAAACAAGGATGGCATCCGCACTGAGCCCAAAATGGCCACATGTTGCAAAGCATCCCTCATCGTTTTCCTTAAGCCCAAAATTAGACCCTTACTCATTCTTTTACTGGTTGTGAATGAGACAGGAGACAGTTTATTACCAGAATGACAACACAGGTGTAAGATATGTTGTCAGCAGCAGGAGCTTGATACTGTGATGAATAGATTTCACAAAGGACCTCTGGTAGCCTGACTAATGAACAGATACATAAAGATATCCACACTTCCTAAATCAAGTTATTTTAATCATAAGTAATTCATTTATTCACTTTAACTTTTTTATTTCTCAATTTCCATGACTTACATGGTCCTTTTTATTTTGTCATTTTCTTTCCAAATGTCTATTTTTTGCATTGTCTTTTATTTCACATCCAAAGGGATGCACTTATTGGGAGGTGTTATTGTATTTGGAACATGAAGTCATTCAAGGGTAAACAACTTTCAACTCCTGAATCTCATGTGACTCTGTTGCTCTTCTTCAGTTGTTCCCTGTGGCTTTGTCAGGAAACATAGAGGAATGTGTAGCGTTTTTTCCCCCATTGTTGATGCAAATCTGAAGTTATTCTTACTTTGTGCATTTGTAAAAAGGTAGACTAATAACCAAAAAAAGTTAGGAAATAAAGAGTTTTCACTTAGATTGTTGAATGATTGTCCATCTGCTCCACAACACATTTAGTCAGTTTGATTTATTGTTGGGAATATCATCCCCCATTTAGTATTAACCATCTCTGTTGCCTTTAGTGTAGGTGTATGGGACAAAACATTGAATTATTGTAAACATATACTTTACAAACTATTTGTAAATTTTTGGCAAAAAAATGGCTCCATATGCATTAGAGTTTTGCAGACCCCTGTCCTAGTTGAACTTTTAAAGCTGTGATTTTGTACATAATGTAATGCTTCATAATCATATTCAGTTCATTAAATCTCCAATAAGCTCAGAAAAAAGATCATGAAGAACTATACACCAGTGGGTACAGGGGTTGTTGTTGTTTGTCAGGGGAAAGGGCTGTGTGAGATGTTTATCAAGTGACTGTTGAACACACAGAACGGATGATTATTTCTAGCTGTCGCTAAGTCTTTGAAGCCACATACCCATGCATCAGGTGCACACCCTCATTACCCTAAATGGGACAGGCATGTACATTAGTGTGTAATTAGAGCGCAATGTCACGGTGTAGGTGAGCATCTGAAGGTGACGTGATTGTCCCAAACCTCTGACCCTTTACCTCACCACAGAGCTATGGCATGGTGCTCTCTCTGGTTTCTGAGGTTAATGCTGGTTCGTCTGTGAGGACACGCCTCCTGGATGCTTAGTAACACTGCAGTAATGTAAAGCTTTACTGATGGGTGGATGCTTTGTTGGTTTGCAGTAGCGTTTAACACAGAGAGTGTTTGTCATTTTAAATTAGCCATGTTGGGGACCCTGCTGATTGGATGGTTACTGAATCAGCCCCCCCCCCCCCCCCCCCCCCCCCATCATCCCTTTTACCTACTCTTATTGTCATGCACAGAATGGATGGTAAAGATTTCCTCAAGGAGATTAGTCATGTCAACAGTCAACATAGCTACTGGACTTTACAGGATGTGATCATTGTCTTAGATTTTGACATATCTGTTTAATCAGCTGTGTTTTTCTAAGAGCCTGACAATGTTTTTTGATACCTGTGTCAATATGCATAAGTGTTAAAGGTCAGATAACCTTTTTCCTTTTGGAATTCTACCTTACACTATCTGTAAAAAAAAAAAAAAATCATTCTGTTATTTTTGTTCATACTTAGATTTCTGAAGTAATTTTAATGAGAAAAAGTTCAAATTTAGGTTTTGTATTGATTATTTATATGTGATTTTAAATGTGTCTATGGCACATGTCTATCCAAAATTCCATCTGTCTGTTAACTCACAAGATTAGAAATGAGGGGAAAAAAAGGCATTACCACAATTGATATTACACATCCTCCTCCTGCAGCTTTCTTTGTCTGTTTGACACAGTTTTGTAAAGCTATGTACAAGTAGACAAACAGCTTCCAATCACTATTTTTATACTTTTCCTTGCTGGAACAATTGTAACTGACCTAAGTCTAACATCCCAGGATAGATTATCTAAAGCCTGAGAAGAGATGCAAAGACGTATTTCCTCTCAGACCACTTGAATTACAAGATGCTAAAGGTTATTATTAGATTTTTGCACAATGACACCACAATGGTTGCTTCCTAAAAGTTTAATATAATGCGTTTAATTATCATGTACCAATATGAACTGAAAAACTTGTTCAAGTTCAACTCTGGATGTGTCTTCTGTGTCCTTTTGTTAATCGCTATACTGGAAATGTGCATATATTTTTAATTTGTGTAATTAATCTTGACATGTTGAGTGTATGAGCTGATTCCCACAACAAGTATTATCTCATCCTTATAATCTGACGTGGTGTATATCAGACTGACCCTCCTAATCTGCACTAAATATAGAGAGCTCTGCTGATAAAGCACTGCTCAGCTTCATCTTGAGCCTGTGGGAGCATTCACAGTGTCAGTTTAAGGTGTGGACAGTGGGTCAGCAGAGACAGGAGGGGTCCCTTTGACTTGGATTCCTGCCTTGTCTAGATAAGTCACTGCTCAGCTGCTGAGCCTGCGATAAACTCATCAAAAATTTAACACAGTAATGAAGATAACGGGCAGACACACATATGCACTGTAAGCAACAAAAACTTTTATTTCCCACTGAAATCATTGCAGTATGCAAGAATGCGGTTAAACTGGAGGGGGTACACTCTCCTGCTGAACTATCCCTTTCTTTTCCTGCCCCTCATGCATGCCATACCTTGGCTGACTGCCCTGCCTCAGACTTAGAGCAACATGTTGGTTTTGATGGAGCTAAAAATTCAAAGACCCAAAGCTTTCTGCCCTCTAGGTACCCTTATCAACCTCCTTCTGTGCAGAACTACAGTGTACAGTATATTTAATATATCAGGCAAAAACAGATGTCAAAACAACATATGCCTACTTTTGCCTAAGGTTATTTTTTTTTACTACCATTATACCCCATTGTTCGTCTAATAAAACTCTGCAGTCATATAACTTTACCTATAGTAACTTGGGTTTTTCAGTGCAACCACAAACAAGCAAAAAACTTAATGCATTTTTGTCATTTGGGAAGTTGAATGTAGATAAATGACAGTCTAGCTTGTTTCCTCTCAGATTGATTGATTGATTGTTTATTCTGAATAACAACAGATTACCATTCAGAGGGACAGTGGTATGGATGTCTCAGCCCCAAAACACGGCAAAATTGACCCAGTCAATGCTCCTCATGTTGGGGGAAACCAATGGGCAGGAGGCACAGGTAACAGCCATTCAGTTTCATCATTAGTGTCACGTCCATCCTGTTTTAATGCAATAGGACATTTAATAAGTACTTTACCATGACTGAGCATTTGAAGATGCTATGTTGAAGCAGTAGTTGTTTGCTCTCTTCTCTTAGCATAGTTTCAAATTTAATAATTAATCAAAATGGTCAGTTAATAAAATGCTCTTATACCATACAGATGCTAAACACAGATAAATGAACAAGAAAAAGTTGACATTTACAGTTTAAAGGGATCATCTGTGTACATAACCAGACTTCTACTGATTGTATAAATATATGAACTAGACATTTTGTGAAGGAGTAAAACATTAAAGCACGCATTAAACATTTAGTATTTTTTGTTTCACAATTTTTGTAGTCATATTTTGTTGATATCTAAGAGTCATGGTTACTTGCAGGTGGCAGAGACACAGCAGGGCTCGGTGGGAAAGGGGGACCCTATCGTCTAGATGCCGGACACAAAGTTTACCAGGTGTCCCAGGCTGAGAAGGATGCCGTTCCAGAGGAGGTCCGCAGAGCTGCTCGTGAAATGGCTGAGAAAGCATTCAAGGAAAGGTGGGGAATAGTGAAAAAAAAAAATAGTGAAAACCGTGTAATTACACTCTTAAAACCTAATGGGGTTCATATGCACTTCCTTCCACACAGTTTCCTTAGAGTAGTTTTCATGTAATCCCACTGACACACAAACAAATCAACAGATACAGACGATTACATAACCTTTTTATAGGAGGTAATTATGCTGTTAAAAACATAGAATCACAGGTAAACTTCAACTGACGACACTTATGAAAAGTCATTGCTAACATCGTAGGTCAATAGCTCATCCGTCTGTCTGTTTTTTTTTTTATTATTTGTGCAGATGTTTTGCATTGACAATCCTTTTACACGCTGGAACCTACCCAGAACTCAAATGTGTTACATGTGATGTGGAACAGGTGTGTGTATGTGTGTGTGGGCCTTCTTTATTTTATCCATCTGTACAGTTTCCTAGTCGGTCAGCTGTCACAGGTATGTTTTTTGTTTTTTTTTTCATCCTGGACAAACAACCACAGACTCTATCCTGACTAAATGGACGAACACAACAGTTGATCCCTCTGGCCAGAGTGTGTATGCGTGCCTACGCTTACACACATTTGCTTCAGAGTGGAAGGTTGAGAGGGCACCTCTTTCACCAGCTCAACCATGAAGGCCGTCTCTGTTCTATTCAGCTTCAAACTGTCTTGTTCTCTTTACTTTCTCCCTCATCCCCCTCCTCTTTCTCCCCCATCAGCCCTCCCTTCCCCTTTTCCTGGATGGCTCGTCTCATACACTGGCTGCTTTCACACCAACAGAACAGCCTCTCCAGCTCTCCTCTTTATCTTCTTGTCTGTCTCTCACCTCTTCCTTTTTCCATTTCACTACATTTTACTTGTCTAAATATCTTCTTTGACAACCCTAGACTATTTCTCTCTCTTCCTTGTCTGTCCTCTTCTTGTCTATCAATGTCCCACTCAGCTCAGAGAAAATCTTGTAGGTACATGCTTATTTTCTCCACCAAGTAGACTGGCTTAAACACAGCAGGTGACGCACCTCAGACATACCTACAGAGCTCAACTTGTTCTACTTGACATTTTTTTTTTATATCTCAAGTTGTCAGTCTTTTTCCATATGTTTTCATTAAACAGCATATGCATGCAGTCTTCTGTTGACTTACCTCCAGGTCAAGTGTGTCAAAATTTGATGTTTTCTAAACCCTTTTACCCGACAAAAACGGGTCAAAACAGGATCATGTATGTACGCATGTGCTTCTACTGGTGTATATTTGTAACTGTCTGTTTGGCTTTGTGCTTAATAGAATTTGTCTGAGGCAAATTTTGTTTTAAAAAATCAACACGCATTCAAGTTTTTGATTTATTTATTTAAGGTAAAATTAATACATATATTCCAGTCTTTTATCAGACACATGATCAGACCATTTCTTTACGTAAGAGAAACAAAAAAACAGGAAAACGTATTTCTTTTCCAAATTTCAAAACTGAAGAGTGAGAAATATAGTTAAATATGTGATAAAGGTTTAATATGAGGTATGCTTCCCCTGTGACCCTAGTGAGGATAAGAGAAGGTTCAGATGACGATATGAGATGAGGTATGCTTGTGTCATAGGTGTGTTGTATTAAAGCTTATATTTTTCTTTTTTTTTTAATCGAGGTATGCATTTTAAACATTTCCCTGGGGTCTACATAAACTGTAATTGCTATGGTTGGTTTGGAAATTTTCATTAATTCAATTTTACATTGCAGTAAATGGAGAATACATTTCAAAGTGATCCAGAATCCAGGATCTCTTCCAGAGACCTTCACCTAAATCTAACCAATTGGTCCTTGTGTCATTCCCAAGATATCCTGAAAGTTTCATGGAAATCCGTCCATAACATTTTGAGTTATGTTGTACACAGACAGACAGACAGACAGATAAATGCCAGCAAATACATAACCTCCTTGGTATAACTATACCTTATCTGAACAAAGGAAAGAAGAAAAGTATGATTACTTAATTTCCTGCCTTGTTGTTTTCTCAATACCTGAAAAATGCCCAAGGATTCTGTTCCCCCAGGATGCCCAGTAATAATGAAAATTAAGCTTTTCTACATTTCTTTCATACATTGTGTTGTAGTTGTTGTTTAGCACCTACATTATTTATGATTGAATAGTAAGGATCAAATGTATTTAGCAATATAAGAAAAACCTACTTGCAATAAAATCTGCGTAAACAAGAATCAACTTTATAACAACTAAGCTGTTATAATGTTGTTTTTGTTTAACACTTCCATATTTAGAACATATTGCACTACGCAAATGAAGAAAAGCTTTTGCAAATATTTTAATACATCAACAAATAACAAGTAAACCACACAAGAGACATGTTGGAGGATGTGATGGACAGATCTTTGACAGAACAATATTACTCATTATCATGTGATTAATCTTCATTTGTTGAGTCAAATTAGATCAAGATGTTTAAGAAGAAAAAAGTACTTTGTTCATCATTGTGTGTTTCTTGCCAGAGGGAAGGCACTGTAGCTGAAGGGTTGGTGTTTGTGTATTTAGTTGCAGGGAGTGTCAGTCCGACTCCTTGTTTTTGTGGTTGTTGTGTGTGAAGTTTCAGTGTGCTGTCCCCACCTAGATCCAAATTCATCGCCTCTGTATTTTCCTCTGCCTCTGTTTGTTGTCTTTCTTTCAATGAGTCTTCGTCTTTCCCGTTTAAGTAACACTTGAGGAATTCGAAGGAAGTAGCTGCAGCCACTGGCCAGTGTGTCCGCTCCCCACATGCACTTTCACACAAATTCACAGATACCCAAACACACACTTAGGAATGTGAGAAGGAAACCACTCAGCAAAACACTGCTGTGTAGGACATGATGTGTTGTGAAGGCAGAGGGACAGACAAGGCTGTGAATACAGATAGAAATGAAATGGACAATTTTCGCATTAAACACAAACACATTAACTCTGCAAAGTGTTCATGCATGTGTGACATGACAATGCAAAATTATATATATATATATATATATATATATATATATATATATATATATATATATAATTTGGCACATCACTCACAGTAGCTAATATATGTGTGCAACTTTTTCACAATATATTATGATTTTCCTATTATTGCAGTGACTTCACAGTAATATTCTAAACAGCTACATATTTTGTTCTTATCAAAGTAGATATCCTATGATTTATTCACACAATAAAACAAAACATACAATTGATATTTCCAAAAACAGTGCCTAGTGACTAGAGTGACTAGACAATAATAGCACAGTCATGCAGAATCTGCACCAACATAAATATGTTGTGTGAGAACCATTGTTTGACAAGAACAAAGGGTTTCTGCAGCGTCTTAAAAAGTCTATAGTCTATCTGTTGGTGAAATAGTTGGGCTCAGTTGAGGATCCATACCCACATATTCAACATCGTACACGTCCTAAAATCAGACCTTTGTGGTATTATATATTTACTGCTACGAACAGAGTTTTCAACCAGACATCATCTAAAGATTTAAAGCTTGTAATTTTAGGTGTAATCCTAGAAAGTTTAGAGGGAAATACCTGAAAACATATTTTGCACATTCTCACCACTATTAAGTGATTGAAACCTGAACCTTACACATATAACATTTGAATTGAGAAAGTGAGAGAAATCTATCAGATGGAGCAATTTACTGATCTGCTTAGAATTAAGGCAGAGCTATTTATAAAGAGATGGTGTCCCATGATTAAACTTTGAATATTGTACATATTCACAAGTGGTCATCTACATGTATGTTTTTTTTTTGTCATTCATGTTTTATCTACAGCAAATATCCATATTTTTCTATAGATGGCTCTTTAGTTAGACATGTTTAATTATGTAAAATGTCTTGTATATTTGCATGAGCAAAAGCAATTAAAAAAAATATTTTTAAAAAAGTGGAACTTGTAAAAACTTGTAGGAACACTGGCACAAACCATGGATCACTGTTTTGTTTGTGCAAGTAAAAGCATCACAACTACAACTATATGTACAGTAGATGTGTACCTCAAACAGTTATAATGAAATATTGTGTGTTTAACTTAATTCAGTCCAAAGACATTATATATATTGTATATTATATATATTGTATATATTGAGAGTTGGGTGTCCAAATGTGTGTGTGTGTGTGTGTGTGTGTGTGTGTGTGTGTGCCGTCTTTGTGATTGCATGGCTGATACCAGTGCAGTCTACACAATGTACTTATCTGACGCTGCTCTCATGCAACCAGTCACACTTAGCTGCCTACAGGTTTGTTGCAAGCTGTGACACATAAAGTAAAAAGCCTCTTCTTCGTCCCACAATCCCTCCTTGCGTTTTGAAGTCTGTGTTCTGTGTCTTTGTGGTGGTCATGGTCTGGTTATCCCCTTTAGATTTAAACACCTGGAAGAGCGGACCCCACCTCTCCCTGTCTCTCTAAATAAAACATACACTGCAAACATGATAGGGGCCATACTTACCACACCTGAGATGGATTATATATATATATATATATATATATATATATATATATATATATATATATATATATATGTATGTGTGTGTGTGTGTGTGTGTGTGTGTGTGTGTGCGTGTGTGTCAGTGCGTGTGTGTGTGTCAGTGTGTGTGTGTGTGCCAGTGATGCTAAAGTACCTGCACAGACAGATTAGACCAATAAGCTCATCTTGTGCAGCATCGCCCACCTGTCCATAGTTGTGGGTTGGAGGGAAAACACATGCAGGCAGATGGTTTCTTTTGAATCCTAATCTCTTTTTAAAGTAAATTATCAAAAGGAACATGTAATTCTGTTATCATCTGAACTATTTTTTAGTGAAAACTGTAGTCTGTTATCACCAATAGTTCTCTTAAATGCATCTCCCATTGTCATTTATTGTAAATAATATTATAAGCCACTGAATTACTGACTGCTGTAAATGGGAATTAATATCATCTGTTTAATGATGCTCTAACAGAACATCTTTATATTTTATATTATATTTTGTCTTTGTTCTTCCATCCAGGCTGAAGGAGATTAATATGAGTGAATACGATGCAGAAACCTATGAGCGATTCTCCAAGGCTGTGAGGAGACAAGTTCAGTCCCTGCGCATCATCCTCGACAGTTTACAGGTTAGATTGACTTCACCATGTATCAAACTGGCCTTTATTTGCTTATCTACTACACCATTCTGTACAGCGTTTTAGGTCAAGAGAGTTGAACATTAACTGTAATATATATATATATATATATATACATATGTATATATATATATATATATATATATATATATACATATGTATATATATATATATATATATATATATATATATATATATACATATGTATATATATATATATATATATATATATATATATATATATATATATATATATATGTGTATTAATGTTATAATGGTATAAAAACAGAAAGGTTATGATCTAAGTATACCAAACATATTGCTGACATATTTAACTAAGGTATAAATTCTAAATAAACTACAATAGTATCCGTTTCCCAATGACTCATAACAGAAAAATGAGGCATGATGGGAGAATGACAGTAGAAGAGCGCCAGTCAAATAATGGTTGGAAATGTACATGGATATAATGATGCAAGATGGCATTTCCGTTATGTTTTTACAAACACAAATGGAAGGCCTACTCATCAAAAAATAATCCATATTGAAAATGTTATGATGATCTATAGTCTTGTTTCATGTTGTTGTTATGCAGTACAGTTACAATTGCTTTTGCATATAAATTAGTTCTGCACTGATGTTAAACAATTTAACCACAAATTGAATTTAATCAGAATTCACTATTACAGTTTTTAATCGTAATGTCAGGATTGATCGCTATGGTTACAAAAGGATTACACAAAAGAACGTACAAACTGTAACATTTTTTCTGTTGCTTTACATTTTTTCCACTATATTAAAATGCATTCTTTTGGTGTATTTCAGGACAACTGTAACCAGTACTGAGGGCTGTTATATCAATTCCCCCCCCCATTTTTTTACATCTAAATTTAACTTCAAGAAAAGATTCAAACATTTCAGCCTACCTGACACTGGTGGTCACTACATCGACCTCATATCACCCCATGTCTGTGCAATGGCAGGAAAGCGTGGGCACTGTCCCCCAGAAGCCCTTTGAGTGACTCAATAAGATATTGTCATATTGTCTCCATTTCATTATTTTGGTTTAGTCTTTCCTCCCTTTGTCTTTGTCTGGGGAAATGTGTGTCTGTGTGTTCAAGTTGGGTTTGGCATGTGTGCGTGTGTGTGTGTGTGTGTGTGTGTGTGTGTGTGTATGTATGTGACGAGAGGAAAATCATGCAGCACGTGAAAAAGATTACAGAGCAGCAACACGGAGCCTTGCTATGATATTCTCTTCTCCAGGTGTGACGCTCTATTTGTATATGTTGTAGTGGGTGTGTGTTTGTTTTTTTCCATCCAGGTGTTTGCGTCCATGCCAGTACTAGCTTTAAAGATGAACATGGGTTATTGTTTGTGTTTGTCCCTGTGGCCGCGGGCCTCTGTCTCACTGTAAAGTCCATGAAGATTACGCCACTGTAAAGTCATGTTATTTTTATCATACCTGAGGAGTGATTTAAGGAGTCTCTCCTCCCACACACATAAACACACTTGTACATCTAAGCCAACCTGGCAGGCTTTCAATAAACTCATGTGTATTGTTTCCATCCGCTTTAGTCTACCCTGAGGGAAACCCCTCTCAATTTATCTTTCAACAATTGCCGGAGTTACCAGATATAAACAGCAGGGCCAATATTTTTATCAGATGTCTCACATTGGAAAATAAGAGGCAATTTGCCGCAAAAAAAATATGAGTAACGTTTACACAATTTAATAGTATTGTAACTTTAACGTCTTAAAGTTAAAATTGCATCCTGAGGCCACAAGAGTTTTTACATCTGATGATGTTATGGTTATGAATGGTACCAGCCGTCTTAAGCACTGGCATATTCTTATTTCTACAGACAGTTACTTCACACTCACACACACACACACACACACACACATTATTGTATATTGACCTATTTGAAATGATGTACTGATTTTTCTTCCCATACATTTCTTATGCTTATATTATATTGATTGAAACAATCTACATTTACAACAGTAGTGTTGTGTCACACTGTCAGGCGATCAGTTAGTAGAGCAGGTCGTCCAGTGACCAGAGGTTCATTGGTTCGAATCCTGGGTCTGATACCCACATGTTGAAGTGGCCTTGGGCAAGACTGAACCCTAAATTGCAGGGACAGGCAGCACCATGTATGACAGCAGCCATGTCCTGCTGTGTGAATGTGAGGAATTGTAAAACTGCGGTATATAAGCTCAGTCTATTTACCATTTACATTTATACACACATCAGTTGTTGTGTAAAGTCTCTCTTATACCAGTACAATACTTGAAACTAAACATCCCCTCAGTTGGTATTTGTAAAATGTTGAGTGTGTGGTCCGTAGTGGGTGGGGTTCCTTCTTTTGTTCGCCACGCTTTCTCCAAATGAGCTTTCCTTCCTCTGGTGTCTGATATGAAGATTGGAGAAAGTGACGTTAGGCTTCCTAAGGCCAGCGCTTCATCTGGAAGGCTGGAAGTGTTTTGTTGTTGAATGTAATGGTGTGAAATCAGTATTCATTGCTCAGGGTGATGATCCACTGAGTAATCTCTCATGTGGTTATGACGTTGCAAATGAAACCACCTGACTGTGGGATTTTTTTTATTTATTTTTATTTTTTCACACAAAAATGAACTCATCGACCCCAGACAGATTATTAAATGTTTATTTATTAGGCTGATTGATGCTTAACATGCATTCAGACATATTGAGGTCATAAATTGTGGTTGGAACTGTGTGTGTGTGTGTGTGTGTGTGTGTGTGTGTGTGTGTGTGTGTGTGTGTGTGTGTGTGTGTGTGTGTGTGTGTGTGTGTGTGTGTGTGTGTGTGTTACAGGCAAAAGGAAAGGAGCGTCAGTGGCTGAAGAACCAGGCTCTGGGAGAACTGGATGATGCAAAGATCATCGATGGACTCACTGGAGAGAAGGCCATATATAAACGTAGAGGAGAGCTGGATCCAGAGGTGTGTAAGCATTTCAACTCCACTTACACAGTTACACCTACAAACACAGTTCCAGATTCAAACACATAATTTTGACCTTTATCTGTCAGACCCTGCATTCCAGTGGTGTGTGCGTTTGAGATTATTATTACACCCTGCTCGAGCTCTCACCCAGTTTTTAGTCGTTTCTCATGCTGTCATGTGTGCTCCCACTCTAATCATACAAACACACACTAACCATAATATGCATGCCATGTTTTTCTACCTTTTTTAGATCCAGGCATTGCATATTTTTGGTCTGGCCTGAAGGTCTACAATGAAATAACTGTGTTTCATTTTAAAACTTGGCTTTTTGTTGCATGTTATGTTTTGGGTTTGGTTTTTTTTTTTGCTTGGAGAAGTGAACTCCACAAAATTCAACAATACACCATCCAAAGAAGGTATTTGATTTAATTAGAAACCATTAAAAGCATAGTATACTGCCATTTCCCTTTACACTTTTCAACATGTTGTGTAATAAGCTTCTGTTTTCATATTCTTCACAGTTTACATGGTCATTTTCAATATATGTTTAGATTACTTTCATGTTTTTTTCACAATGCTTATATTTCATTTAATTTTTATTAGTTTCAGTGTTAAGTTTAGTTGTTATTGTATAATTAGTAGGGTGAAGCATATTACCTGCATGCATCATTATAAGTTTATCTGTATTTTTGCTAAGTGATAGAGGGTTTTTGGTGTTTTTCCAATTCCATGCAATACATTGTTTTGCAGACAAGACTGACATCTATAAATGTGCATTCACTTTGACTATAGTTATATTTATCTGTATAAATAGCTAAAAGAAATACCAAAGGGTCCAATTTATTCTGCTTGGATATTATTCTTTCAATGATATTCTTCATCATTTTATAAATATATTTTATTTCCTTGTACTCTTACTTTTGGTATTTGGTTAACTAAATGTAAGTCATGAGCACTGAAGAACAATTTATCATGAGTCAAGGCATGTGTCAAAGATTATTCACGTTCCTTTAGTCTAGTGGTCAATTATGATACAGAAAAGTAAGTTACATTACAGTTATTGAAGTAGCTCTCATTGTATTTGCATGTGTACTGTATGAATTCAACCCCTCCAATCAAACAAACAAAACTATCATTCAATACCATTTTAACAATATGGAAAGTTAAAGAGAAAAATGCAACCACACATGTAACTTACTAGGCTTTTAATTTCAAGTTTCATTAACACATTTAACACTTAATAGACTCTTTAATTTCTGTTTCACTTAATGAAACTGGTTTTTTTTTTCCTGCACCTAGTATCTGATATATGAACTCTGGTGTTTACTCAGCCGGGCAGTCCACAGCAGAAACCCAAACGTCTGCGGGTCCTAGCCGACGTGTCAGGTAGCATGTACCGCTTCAACGGCGTGGACGGCAGACTGGAGCGCTCCATGGAGGCGGTTTGCATGGTCATGGAAGCTTTGGAGAACTACGAGCACAAGTTCAAGGTGAGACGGTCCCAAAAAAAAAAACTGAAGGCAGTGTTTGCACTCATGCTGGGTTTGTATGACTCTCATCATATGCATTCAGATTCAGAAGTCTTACCTCACACGCCCCTCCTTTTTCAATGATTCTGAACCCAAGCCATTCTCTGTTTGACATTTAACTTTGTGTACTTGAACTTCAGGGAACAAGTTGTACAGTTTTAGGTTTCCACCCACAGTAGCCTCGCACATAATCTTAATTTCTCTTACGGCATAGCAACATGACACTTTATTTTTATAACTCTTGGTCAATAAAACTCTTTCACTAATCTTTTCCACTTTGCTGCTGGGAGTGTTATGAATCCAAACTCATGAGTATTATAGCACTAACTTGGCAGATGATTGTCACACCAATGTTCTGAAGCTGCCGGGCAAACCATGTGAGTTTATACAGAGGTTTTATGCAGTAGCCTCTGATATACCACACGCCTTAGTTTCATGCTCAATGTGACTATTAAGAATAACATTCAGTAATGACGGAAGGCGATTAAAAGCCCTACAATTTTCCCGCTCCCATCTAAATTTGTGTGCCGCGGAGAATGTTTAGCTCATTAGTTTATACAGAGAAAACACCCGTAGCTAATGACAGTAGACATAGTTCATTATCCATTCATAGGCTGAAAATAAGCCAGGAAAAAAAAGCAGCAGCAAAAGGATGACAGAAGCAAAACCAAGAGGGTTCGAGAGAAGAGCGCGAGAGTGCAAAAAACTTGAAAGGAGACAGACTTCTTGGCCCCGAAGTGACACTCAAGCCAACTTAGTGCTGATCACATATCAGTGTCCTACACACACACACACACACACACACACACACTTCTTCAGTTCTTTTCATAGGTCAGAGGAACTGCTTTTTTTTAATGTAACCCACTTATATAGAAGAAAGGCTCTTTCTCTTGTGTGACTCATCTTATTTTTGTTTTTAAAGACAATAAAAGACCCATAAATATGTTAATTGATCAAACACTAAAAGTCCTACCAGGTCTGATCAATATTTATTTTTCCATTGGTGCAGTAAGCACAGAAGTGTAGTGCTGACATCAAAATAACATTAAACAAATATAATGGCACATATAGGTATCACTGTATGTGGGGGGAAAAAAACCTCCAATCTCTATCTTGTAACCTTATATATGGAATTCAATTAAATCTCAAGCTGAAAACCTTTACTTACCTGATTACATTTTGATAATGCAACTTTTCCTCCCCAGCAACAGGGATATGACCAGATGAGACACACAGTCGCATACCTCTGACCACAGCAGTCATAACCGCCTCCATTAGAAATAGCTCATATACATAATATCTGCATCCTGAAATAGCTGAGTAGAGCCCACGGAGCCAGGCTGACCAGTCAGTCTTATGTAAGCCAGCTGTGATGGATAGTCTATGGAAAGCATGTTCGTATCTGACAGGTTTAACATACTGCTGTGGCTGTTGGTCAGAGTGAGGAGAGGTTTGTATAAGTTGTGATGTGACGTTTCAGTGCTGGGTTTTATGTATTAATACCAAATACTGTTCAAGGCCTTAATACAACAGGTAGTTACCAAACAGTGTACATTTTTACTTATTGTACAAGTTTATTATCATATACGTGGTGCAGTGGTCCCTAGAGTAGTGGGTATACTCTTTATTTTTTTTTTTTGCTTTTTTAAACGATCCAGAAAAACACCCTGTGACCCCTGTAATATGTCAAACTACTCTATTTTGTTATTCCCCAAAAGTCCATCAGTAGTATTTGGTCACTATTATAACATGATCATGACTTGATCAGGAACAATTTGTAGGTTTTACTCGTTACACAAGCAACTATATGAATAAATATATTCAACATGAGGCAAATATAGGATAAAGTTAGCCTACTGATTCCTCTAAATGTGCTCTCCATTTGGAAACTACCTTAAAACTTACCTCTGAATGATGCGTTCCATTAAAGCAGGTTCTCTTGATATGTATCACTCACTTGAAAGACATTTAGTCTGCCTGTCTTGTTCACATTTCCAATAATCACGTGTCTTTCAATGAGACGTACAGTGACCTGTCAATCAGCTGGGATGACACTGGCATCTTAAATGTCCAATCAGATTCCAGAGGTAACCAGCACTAGTTAGTAATATTTTCCTGGGCATGACCCACCCTTCTCTGCCTCTGTTTGGCTCATCAGTCCTCATGTCTAAAGTTAATCAATCTCATAGTAGAGTAGGGCGGGTCATGGCTCCACCAGCCAAGGGGAAGAATGGGCTGTTTGGCTCAGATACGACTGAATAGTGCACATCAGGTGGATTTAGGTGTGGGTATACGTATTCAATGCTGACTGATAAATAAGTAGGTATATTCCATATACCACACTGGACTACACATCTGTATAAGATGATAATTCTTACTTATGCCTTTTTCCTTTTCTCATTCCCTCATGCAGTATGATATAATGGGCCACTCAGGTGACGGATTTGACATCGAGCTGGTCAGAGTTGGCAAAGTTCCCAAGGATAACAAACAGAGACTCAAAGTTCTGAAGGTATGGATTTAATATTTTTTAAAGATCATGTCATGCCAATTCACCCAGAAAGTCATAGTTAAAGTAATGAATTTTCCTTAGAAGAAAGAAAACTGTCTCGAGTTCATGGGGATTTTGAAGATTTTTTTTTTCTTTGTTTCTTCTGAAAATATGACAAATGCTACAAACCAGATTATGTCATCTTGTCCTGTGTGTTTGGGCATTTATACAGTGTAGTGTTTCACAAGTTCAGGCTTATCTGAATTAATATCTGACATTATCATCAAGCAGCATCCAACAAGATGACTTCATGTACTGTGTAACAAACCACACTGATGCAAGCTATAACTTGCAAAAGCCAATGAACAACATAGGCTCAATAGGTGTCATACAAAAATAAAAAAGCCTTGGACTTGTATGAACGATGTTAAACAAAATAAATCCACCCACTGTAATATGACAGAGACAGAAAAGTAGGAAAGAATAGCTTTTATTAGGTGGAGCAATGTAGTTATACTGAATATTTCATGTATCTGCAATGAAGATTAACACAAAAAGCTCTAAAGTTGTATTTATTAAGACGTGAAATAATTTTTTTTATCTAGGTATAAATAACTTACAACTATATGCATACTGTACACAATCAAAATTTGACAGGTGATATTCACTTTTTGAACATATTGCATTTAGGTAAAATGTATTTGTATTTATTATTTGGTATAAATTCAGCTCTTGGATGCTCAGTATATATTTCAACCCAATCCAGTGAAAGTTGAAGCGTCAGTGAGCCTTAGTTTACACACACATGTGGTGAAGTGTTATTTCAGTGCCCAAATTACTAACTAAAAGAGCATCAGAAGTCAAACTTTAGGATTTATTCCATGACTTTAACAGACATTTCCACATGATTTTTTTTTTCAATAAAACCAATGCATAAACTGTTAAAGTTCCTAGTTTTGGGTGGGTTGGTGTGGAGGGGCCTGTATGTGAACTCTGGATGCACCAGTTTTCACCACAGCAAGGGTTTCTGTCCTCTGCCTCCTCTTTCTTCTGCCTACAGAACATGCATGCGCACTCTCAGTTCTGCATGAGCGGTGACTACACTCTGGAAGGCACTGAAGCCAGCATTAAAGCACTTTCCCAAGAAGAGGCAGATGAGCACTTTGTGGTAGTGCTGAGCGATGCCAATCTGGAGCGCTACGGGATCCGACCGGAGCGATTCGCCCGCGTCCTGACCTCTGACCCACAGGTCAACGCTTTTGCCATCTTCATCGGTTCCCTGGGTGACCAGGCAGAAAGGTGAGGACTAAAGGGGGAGTGAAGTAATGGTAATAATCAAATGTAAAACGGAGAAACAACTCATGTAAAAAAAAAAAAAAAAAAAAAAGAAAGGGATGATAGAATAAAGCAAACATGTAAACACAATAACAGAATATATTATGTACACATTAGGGCATTAACGACTTCAGTTTTTTTCAAGTCGACTTATCCGTCTATAAAGTCCAAGTAGAGTTGACGAGTCGTGATGATGTCATTACATTTTCAGCAGAGGAACAATACGGACACACATCTGTCCAGCATTGAGCAACTGGTATTAATCTTCACTGCAACATAACAATGTCCACTGACAAGACACAAGCATCAGTATTTTAACTGTATTAAATTTAACTGCACAATATCAGTAGGGTGAACATATGTCCACATTTTGTCTGGACCGACGCTCTAAAACCAGACAATCCATGCGTCTGTCACTCATCCTCACTTTTCATATGAAGTGCAAAAAGTTTAAGTCAGCGGCCACCAAGACGAAAACTACACTGTCCACATCATGTTTGGAAAAAAAAGAGTGTGTTGTCTTAATGCACGTTGTCTGCACTGCTGCTCGTATCACTCAGGTTAGCTAGCGGATGCTGCTCATACGTATCACTCAGGTTAGCTAGCATATGCTGCTCATACGTATTACTCAGGTTAGCTAGCATATGCTGCTCATACGTATCACTCAGGTTAGCTAGCGGATGCTGCTCATACATATCACTCAGGTTAGCTAGCAGATGCTGCTCATATCACTCAGGTTAGATAGTGGATGCTGTTCATATCACTCAAGTTAGCTAACGGATGCTGCTCATATCACTCAGGTTAGATAGTGGATGCTGTTCATATCACTCAAGTTAGCTAGCGGATGCTGCTCATATCACTCAGGTTCGCAAGCGGATGCTGCTCATATCACTCAGGTTAGCTAGCGGATGCTGCTCATATCACTCAGGTTAGCTAGCGGATGCTGCTCATATCACTCAGGTTAGCTAGCGGATGCTGCTCATATCACTCAGGTTAGCTAGCGGATGCTGCTCATATCACTCAGGTTAGCTAGCGGATGCTGCTCATATCACTCAGGTTAGCTAGCGGATGCTGCTCATATCACTCAGGTTAGCTAGCAGATGCTGTTCATATCATTTAGGTTAGCTAGCGGATGCCTCTTCAGATGGCTGTGTCGTTTTTTTATTTTTCATCTAAGGTGAAGTATTTCCACACATGCAATGTGTGTCTGTCACTCTTCTTTGTTTAGTTAGACCACCACCCCTGTTTTTACCTGCAGCAGCCATGTCTCCTCTGGTTTATGTCTGACTGGTCTGTGTTTACGCGTCGAGGGAGAGAAACAATAAAATGTGACTTGTCGACTATTATATATATATATATATATATATATATATATATATATATATATATATATATATATATATATATATATATATATATATATATATATAAATAAAATTTGATATTAATGATATATTTATATCTCTATACAAATACATGGATATTTGGTTCAAATTTCATTTAAAAAATCTGCAGTTCATGAGATTTAAACCATCAACTGTTAATACAACAACATATTGCAAAGTTGTTGTTTTTTTCATTTGAAAATGTATTGGGTCCTTTAAGAAAAAAGTTTAACCAATCTCTCATGGAGTAAAATGTTCACTCTATCTACTGTAAAAAAAAGTTAATATAGCTGGTAAAATACGAAAGGGGTCAAATTTCAAAGGTGACACATACAATGACCTTCCAATTTAGTCGAGTTAATACCTACTCATGTTGCTGCCTGCTGCTGGTCCTGTTGACCTTTGTCGTCACATTCAGCATTAAGTCCTAAGAAGCTCCGCAGTCGGGACAAAGAAAGATTAAGTGTGCTCTCAGATCTGCTCCTCCTTTCTATTACGATTCTGCTCCAGGCTCTGACGGTCTGTCTTAAGAGATAAACATCTTTCCTGCTGCAGCTCATGGACATGTGAATGTTGTCAAGAATAGACAGACTTCCACAATGGCAGTTTCTGCTTCTGGAATGTAAAGAACAGAAACTGTAACTGGAAAGACAGGGACATCTTATGTTAGAAACCAGTTAGAAACAAGGCAGTCAGAGACAGAAGACCTCCACCAAGGCTTGATATGGCATCATGGGACGTCAAAACGTGATGTGATGGAGCCATAGGTGTTGAACCATCTGATGTCCGAAGGTGAATCGATGTGAATGAAAAAATTCTATCTTGTCTGAATCCTGAGATATTACCACTGATGTTTTTTAGGTTTTGACCTTGACCTTTGACCTTCATTGCTCAAAATGTAATGGATGCTTCCTTGCCCCATTACTTATCATTTCATCAAAATCCGTTCAGAACTTTTTGCATAATCCTGCTGACAGTCAGACAAACAAATTAAATACCTTCTTGGTGGAGCTAAAAAGTAACCTCTGCAGTAGAGATGGATGAATAAGAATGTTAGAATTAAACCACTGAAGTAAAACACAGAAGCTTAGTTTACAGGATGGCATCACAGTTACATAAGTTTACATCAACATACTTCAAGAATACTGATTTTATCCCAGCCATGTTTTGTCTGTCTGCAGCTAAAGGAAAAGTGTTACTACATAAACGAATGAAGCTGAAGGAAATAAGAAACAGAAATGCTTAATTGTTATAAATAGAGGGCATATACAGTGGAAAGGAATTAAATTAAATGGATTCGGCTGGTTTGTCAGTCTTGTTCATTCCATGTAAACAGCCCAAGTCCCATTGTGTCCCATTTTTGAACAAATCCAGTCTTTCACTGGCAATGTCTAGTAGCTATTCACATCAGAAACAAGACGTTCTTTGTACTGTTATAATGGTGAACAATTTTGTTACCAAAGTTCTGTTTCCCCTTTCATTCCCCTGTTTTGTTTTGTTTTTTCATTTTCTTTGTTTCAGACTCCAGAAGACCCTTCCAGCAGGGAGATCCTTCGTTGCCATGGATACAAAGCAGATCCCGCAAATACTGCAGCAGATCTTCACATCCACTATGCTGTCCAATGCATGAGTCTGGATCAAACACCAAACACTCTCTCACAAACACACACACACACAGCCTCAAATGTAGTTTTGTTGTTTTTGGAACACAATCTAGGTATCAGATCATGTTTTTTTTTTTTTATTAAATCTGATAAAATACTGATAAGGAGGAAGTCAGTTATTATTTTCAGAGGCCTTCAGTTTGTTTGTAAAATCTGGATTTGTGTGTTGCGTGAGTAACAATAATCATTTGCTGCTTTGTAGTGCCCCTTGGGTAAAAGGTACTGTACAATGTAATGTGGAAAAAACCCTGTGATCTTGTACATTATGATTGTGTTCCACTGTGAAATGACAAACTATGACGTAACGACTGGCATTACAAGAGCCCCGGAGCCTGTCTCAGACCTCATGTTGGGATCAAACGCACTGTAACCTGTTGTTTTGGATTGTCTTCTGAGTCGACACCATCCTGACGCACATGTGTGTGTTCGTCCGCTCTTGGTTTCGTGACTCTTATGAACTTGTAGCAGACTCACTTATTTGGAGTCCTTCCTCATTTATCGTCTGTCGAGCAGAAAAACACACAGACATGCAGGAAGGGTGACACTACCGCTCCACCTGCCCCACACTTGGATATGTCAAGCTGCAGTAACTCGGCTCCTTGGGAATGCTGGGGCTGCGACCAGGGAATTTCCCACCTGACTGCACACACGCTTTAAAGTCAGTCGCTGTTGCGCAACCCCTGCTGTCGTTGTGTGCGTGTGACCGAATGTGTTCTCCTACAGCATCTATGTCAACACGCACACCCCTTTCCTTCCTGACTGGGGGGGGGGACCTTGTGACGTTGTGCGTTCGTTTCGGTCCTGCAAAGGAATCTGAGATCGCCTTTCACTGGCAGACCTCCCACCCTTCTTTCACAAACACAAACACCTCTGCCTCTGCAAAGCACATTTGTAGAAAATTCTAGACTCAATGTGTTAATGTTTGCTACTACATCAGATAGCTGCATCTCTGCCTGTATCAAGTGCTGTCAGTTTAATTTTCCACCCGTGCCAGTGTTCAGTCATGTGAATTCATCAGTTTACATTTATGCCTGACTGTGCTTTAGCCATACGATCAATACAACAATTTGTAAAACGACGCTGGTCCCAATTGATCCTCTTTGTCTGAGGGATGTCCCATTATCACTAACCTACTTTAATCTGCTGATGGGGTGGAAAAAGCAGTACTGTTTCCCCATAAAAGTGACTTCATTGTAGACTAAACTTTATGTAGATATCACAGTAGAGATGGCAATTCAGTAGAATTGGCAATTTTCCTAGTAGAGATACCAATTGCAATCTCTACTAGGAAAATTGGCAAGTCTACTAGTAGATTGCAATCCTAACTAAATACAAACTCAGTTGCTATCTCACTTATAGCACATAACCCTTAACCCTACTTATTACCCTACTGAATTGCCATCTCTACTATGACATAGACATTAGCAAACATCTCTGTATATTCAATCATATTATGTGTTATGCGCAAGATTAGGTGTTTATTTGATCATTTTTAATTGTATATTGTAATTAATTTATGTTAAATACATTGTAAAAGTAAGTGTATGATATTGTAATAAATCACCTTACAGTAATATTTCTCAGCTGAGTGCTTCCAATATTTGTTTGTATTAAAGAGCCATCACAGAGGCAGGTTCTTGGAAAAGACATGTTGCATCCATCTCATATTTAATGCAGGAAGTAATGAGATTTTGTATTTTAGTGTAATTAGCAGTCATTTTTGGCAATCCTGTTCAGATTTGAAACCTCAGAAAAGCATCAAAATATAAAGTAAATGTCTTACTTCAGAATATTATTTAATAACTAGAATTATTTACATCATATTTTATTACTAAAAGTTGCAGTTGGCAACAGTTGGACCATTTTTACTACACTATATAGACAGTGTTGTGCAATCTATAATATTACATAATGGTTTTGTAGGTTCATTTGATATTAATGCTATGAATCTTGAGTAACTAATAGATATTCACTAATGGATGTGACTTACTAAGTTAAATATAATGAAGTTAATTAATATGCTTTTGTGATTCTTTAAAAGTGGAAATATAGAGAAACAAGTACATGTAGAAATGGAATATGTTGCAGAGGAAAGAAGAAGCACTTTATTCTTAGAAACTGAAGCACTTCCTCGAATCCACTTCCCTCTCATTCCCTCCATGGTCACTTTTTCCATGTGTTGTAATGATTTGTTCTCGTAACCACTATCGTGCAGCCCACCCTCTCTGACCAGACAAAACAACTGTGCATATATACACTGTAAGGGTACTGTGCTCATTTCACAGCACAATTTAACATTGTAGAAGAATATTTCTGCTTGAGTCATACTGTGGTCGTATTCTGTGCAATATTAGCAGGGTTTTATGTGTATTATTATTGGACACCCTTGGTTTTCAGTTTATAAAATAACTGTTTTCAATCACTGGTTTTGGTTTTTACATTTTTCTGTTCCATCTCCTCTAAAAAAAAAAAAAAAATCCTTGTTCATGATTGGTTCTGTATTCCAGGATTCATATATCTGGTGGGTAGATCATTAACCCTTTAATAATAGTGAAGTTTATTTATGTAGCACTTCTTGCAGAAATATTTCACAAAGAGCTCTACAATAAAATTTAAAGTAACATACATAGGCCCAAAAAATCCCACACACAGTTAAATACACAGACACAGGCATATATATACAGTATATATATATATATATTTAAAAAAAAAAAAAAAAAAAAAAGATCAGTTTAAGTGCAGCCATACTGTCGCATTTGTTTTGATGGTTTGCTTACAGTATGGCTCTTCTTCCTACTGTTGCTCTGAGTCACGGCTTGAGTTCAACGTGAGTGGCTGAAGTGACACATCAGTCAAGATGACGGACAGATTCTTCATCTAATCACATGCAAGTATTTTAGATAAGGCCCCTCCTTTGAAAATTGATTGGTTGTGGAAGGGTCCCAGATGGTATCGTGACACTGAATGGCCAGAGTCAGGTTACTTTTCTGTAGGGTCATTCCTAATATTTAAAAATAAATAAATAAATGAATAATAGAAAACTCAGTAACTATCAGTTCAGAAGACATTGACACACACACACACACATCTGACTTTTCATTTGAATGTAAATTGGAGATTATTGCTTTAATATTAACTGACATAATGCATGTGTGTAGAGTTGTATCATTCATCCCCCAGTCTGTACTTTGGTTGTTTCTGGAAAGAATACTCACATTCTTTCGTCTGCTCCACTTTTGTCCCCCTTCCCCTTACACACTGTATTGACTCACTATGGATTAGAAGATCTCGTGCCCAGAGTGACTTTGGGTTCACATTCTTTTACCTGTTGCTCACACCTGGTCTGCTCACTCTATAATGCCCTGTATGATTACAACAGTGAGATAAGACGTCTAGACTTATTACATGCATTAGTCAGTGTTTTGTGTGTATTTGTTTTGCGTTACCCCCTTCCTCATCTGTGAGTCAGTCACTATTTTCTGCTTTTGTGCAAAGAAATCGGCAGAAATTACACACAGTGATTCTGAAAGTACAGCCTATTTTTAGGCAGTTTTAACTGATGTCATCACATTTTGCTTTTAATTTTGCACATGACGCCCTGTAAGGATATTTAGTAATTATGACCGTCTGTCTCACATGTTGACTCAGGGCTAAAAGTCATCCTGATTGATCCTACAGTGGAACACCACAGGGATGTAATTGATTATTCACAGTAACTGAATGTTTGAACTCTTGACAACCCAGTGAGATGGATGGTGACAGTGATTGTTCTAGTTTGTGTCCAAACAGGAGAAACAGAAGCGCTCGTGCATATTTGGCTGTAACTTAGTGATTGATGTCTGACTGTCAACATCCTGCAGACCTGTGGTAAAGCAAAAGTGTCAACCCTCAAGTAAAAATATATATATTTTAATCAATTAAAAGTGCTTTAGCTAAAGTATTTAAGTTACAGAAGAAATTTTGTGTATTTGTACTATTATACACCTTTTTCCATTAAATTATTCTGACAATCTTACGAATTATTCTTGATGGATAAAGTGTGACTGGGACAGAACTAGTGAGTGACTGAATCTGTGGATATTCTTTAATGCCATACCAGATTAGAATGTGGAAATATGTCTATAGGGGATTACCACCCATGTTGACCCCCCCTGGTGTGTCTGCCATAGTGGTCCCTCTCCCTGCATGTTGTCCGCTGTGAAAATTCCTAATTTTTAGATTTTAGATCGGTTCTGGTGTAACTGTGTTTAGTCAAATCTTAGTTTGACTTTAGTTTTTATTTTTTGATTATTATTTTTTTATTTTATTTTATTTTTTTACAAATGTAGCCCTAGTTTAGCCTCAATTTTCACAGCTACACTTTAAAGAAATCTATGCTAAATAGGTTTTCCATTTCAACAATTAAATTCTTTTGAAAATATATATTTTAGTACTTTTTAGGTACAATACTAATGAGGTAATTTTCCACATTCCAGTAGTAGTTTGTTCACTCAGTGTGCTGCAATTTTCACAGCAGTTCCAGGGTTCCTTTCACTACCGACTGGATCAGGCTAATGCTAACGTTAGCTAGTGCACACAAACCTACTGGATTTAATTGATAACAGAAAATGTATACATTTTACTCCCAATGCAAAACTATATTTGAAGAAAACTCATTTAATTACTTAAGACTCAAGACTGCAAAGCCACATGTGATGCTTTCAAGGACGCCAAACACTGTCATCAGCATTTTGCCTGTTAATTACAGACAACCACTTGTTTCTCTGTGTTGCTTCTTTTAGGATACGATATTAGGCTATTCCCTGAGTAGGATCATATTTTTGATTGTGTCTGACTGTACAACAACGCTCAGGCATTGTTGATTAATGTTACTGACAGTTCGGTCATTAGCATTAGCATCGTCAAAATGGAGGCGCTAAAATGACAGAAAGGGACTTCATCCGATTGGCGGTCCAGTGCCGGATTGAGCTAAAAAAAAATTTGCGCAGTGATTATCGGCGAGTGAAGGACCATAACGGTTGGAGTGGCTCAGAAAGAAAGTACTGGAAATGACTCTATGTTATTCATCTACTCCGCTGGTCTGTTTGTTTATTATTTCAGCTCGCAGCATGCCTCATAAAACGTGATGCCACTTCCACGATACTGCACGCCTCCATCTGAAGGCCTCCCTAGAGTCTAGGGCATAGACCATGGAAAGGCAAGCTGTATAGAAGAAACCTGTACTGTCCCGACCAGACCTGACCCGTACCGTTCGACAAGTGAGAATAGCCTATTACTGTGATGAAAAATAATCATAGAATAATAAGTTAGTATCTCAAAATTGGAAGTTTCTTTTTTATAATGACAGAATGTCAAAATATTGGGAGTCTGTCTGAAATAAGCATTAAATACACACATTAAATACACAATACTATTATATCTTATCTTATGTCTATGTTTGTGACAATATGATTTATTGTGAATAGATTAAGGGTAAATGGGACTCAGTATGTAATTATACCTGGTCAAAGATGATTATTGATGCATATAAATAGGAATAAAAAGAGGAATAAAATTATTCTAACTATGGGCAACAGTGTATTTCCTCTTTCCTGAAGGTTCAGTGTTGTCAGAGCGTCTTAAGATTGTAATTAGTTTCAGCTCTAGTTTATATCTAGTGTTATATGTAAGGACACCAGATAAGGCTTATCATATCATTAACGCTCAAAGACCTAAACATCCACCCATGACACAACAAAGCATCTAGCCATCTACAGTACAGGTCTAAAATGTTTAATATCTTTCTATCAAACTCCTATCGATGAATATAAATAATGTTGAATGCCATTTCTCTTCTTTGTATCAGTATCAGCAATAACTTTAATCTTAATCTTAACCTTAACCTCAGCATCAGATAGTGATAACATTCACCAGTAAAAGTCGTGGAGTTTGACAAATGAAGGTTTTATGTTGAGTTAGTGATATATTTGGTTGAAAAAGGTCATTTTTTTCATTGGTTTTCTGTGTTCTGACAGTAGCATATGGATTTATTAAAGTATTTTGTGAACATCTACAGTACATGATCAATTAATTCAACTGAAGAAAAAGGTAGGATAAAACAATAAATACGGATAAAGATTAGCTGTAGTGAAGAATTATTTTAGAATTCATCTAAAAAAAAAAATAGAAGATAAAGAAAAGTTTAAATTCAGTTGATGATTTAAAAAAATATATTTTTAAGTTTTATTACAGTGACACAACTTGGTGAAGCTGTTACAATAATAATACGCTATTGGAAGACAAAAAAGCTGGAAAACAATCATGTTTTTTTTTTTTTTTTCACAGACCAAAAAGTAGCATGAAAGTGAAATATTCACTGTACCTCAAGTTTTTCTGCAAATGTACTTTATTACTTCCCCTCCTGCAGACCTGTATGTAATATCAGTGTTCACAGAGTTGGAATGTTACCTATTTTCTTATTTATTTGAAGATTTGGTAGGTATGTAAAACTTCCTCAGAAACATGTGTATAACATGTGCAACTTCATAGGTTACCATGTTCGCATGTGGGCAAATATATGAGGCTAAGTTAAAGAAAAAAAAACAAAAAAACTGTGGGTGGAGCTTTTATGTTGCGCATAAGTTACAGTAGAGACTGTGGAGTGAACACACACAAACACACATTCCCTGCAGTGCCTAAAGAAACAGCTGGCTGCTGGTCCTAATGCTTTATGGCAGATTCATTAGGTGGTAATAACAGTCCAGAGTCAGTAGTGTTCACTAATCACCATGTGGGCTGTATGTATGTGTATGACATTTATAATGGTGGCCTGTAAATGGAAAGTGTTTAGTTGAAAGGCTCCTAAATGTTTTTAACTTTAGCTCACTTCCCAATCTTTTTTGTGCTCGTGACCCCATTTTAACATCACAAATTTCTGGCTATCCCAGACTTTTTTTTTTTTTGCTGAAATTATTATTTTTTTGAGCAAGGTGATATATTTGGTTATTATTGAGAAAACATGGAAATGGATAGATATCTGCTCTGAAATTGTTCTTACTATTGTAATGTCCAAAACGAATTGAACTAAACATTAAAATGAACAAGAAATGGAAGAAAAGAAGGTCCTGCTAAGTAGACATTTTTGTAATTAAAAATGAAAAAAATATGTTCATAAAAAAAAAAAAAAAAAATATATATATATATATATATATATATATATATATATGTTGATGAAATATGAAATATGAAATATCTGAAATATAATCACAAATGCATGGGGTGTTCAAATACTATTTTTCTTCATTTAATTTTTTTTTTTTAATGGAACAATTTATCCATAAATCGTATTATTGTATTATTATTCGCAGCCCTTTTTGGGTCCTTACACAAAATTTGGGAAAGGCAAGTTGAGTGTTTAGAGGGACCATGCTGGTCTTATTGGTTGAAACCAATACTTGTTGGACTGACAGACTGCCTCACACACACACACACACACACACACACATACACACACATACATGCACACACGTTTCCTATTTCTCAAGTGGACTACTTTTGTAATCATCCCTTGTAGGTAAAGTAGCATTTGGGTTGTGAACGTAAACACATCTTTTTGTATTTTTTTAAATTATTTTTCCCCACAGAAAATAACAGCAATTATTTAAAAGATAAGTATATAAAATTACAAATAAATAATAATGAAATAAAAAACAAATTTATTTTAAATAATTATAAAAAATAATAAAAAGGAAAAATATCTTTTAATAAAATAAAATTTAAAAAAATATACATCATAAATAAATATATAGAATAAAAAAATAAATATATATTTTTCAATACAAAAAAATAATTACAAGTAAACACATCTTCAAACACTTGGAAAAATACATGTTTCACTTTGCACCCCCCCCCATACTTTATGGGGACCTCCGGCAAAAAAGACAAATCAGTGTATTTATAGTTCCAGTCATTTACAGAAATTTGCCTACAGATTTATATTTTACTAGTGGGGACCTACATTTATATTTAACCCTCATGGAGAGGTGAATTTTGGTGTCCATGGTGTGACTGTGTTAACGTATCATTGTCCCCAGAAAGATAGGAATACACACACACACACACACACACACACACTGACACTGACCACCTGACACCTGCCCCTGTCAGATCCTAATTGAGTTGTGCATTGAATCTTCAGAAGAGCCTTATGAGACACGTTGATGACAGACTTCAAGACAGACTGGCGACACACCTGACACACATAAATGCTGAAACGCAGATGTATGGGCAGCAAGTCAAAAAGCTGAAGTCGCGATGAAAAACAAACCACCATAAATAGAAGATTACAAGACTGTGTTTCAGCACATCATTCAAGTTCACCCAGTATTAATAAGACGAACTGCATGAGTGATTAGAAGCACAGGAAAATAAAAAAGGCCCCCCACATTTACACTCATACCACTACTGTATTTTCATATTTTATACTAGTTTACATTTTTTAATCTTAGCTTTTCATTTTAATTTTTTTAACAGATTTTTGAGTTGCACATTTTATATATATTTTTTTTATACTATTTGAAAATATCTGTATCAATTGTATTTGTTGCACAATTGCACTGCAAAAACCCAAATCTTACCATGGGTATTTACAATAGAATAGAATAGAAAGTACTTTATTGATCCCACACTTTGGAAATTGCTTCGTGACAACAGCAATATTAAACATATGAGTAAAACAGACAAACAGTGAGGTGCAAACAAAGGTAAGGTGCAATGTCATATTAAAGTGTTAATATAGACTAACTGAGTAATGCAAATAAAGTCCGAAAATTTTAATTACAGTGTTTGTTATATTTATTTATATAAATATATATAAATATATATTTATATAAGATCTTAGTTTTAGACAATATATCTTGAAAATCTTATTTCAAGAAAACTTAACAAGATAATTTTCACTGACAGATTTTTTATTTATTTTTTGGCTGAATTCAATAGTTTTGTTGCTTAAATCAAACAAAACCAAATCTGTCAATGGAACAAGTGAAAATGATCTTGGCAAGAATCAGTTCTTATATGTCACTGAAAATGTACTCTTTGGGTGATTATGTCTTATTTAAAGTGTGATGAAATATTTTTATTAGACATGAGAAAAATGAACTGGTGTCACAACAATGAAGCCTATTCTATTCTATTCTATTCTATTCTATTCTATTCTATTCTATTCTATTCTATTCTATTCTATTCTGATCAATGATCAATGTGTACTAATGACTTTGTATCTCAGAATATTAGTTTTATCATTACTTTCTGATCCAGTTCTGTGTAAAAATCCAACCTCAGGTTTGTTGGTTTAGTAAAGTTATGATCATCAAACATGTACATTTCTCAGTTTATGTATTAAGATACAATCTGAATATACTGTATGGGAAGTATGTGCAGCAGTAAAAACAAGTTTCAGGTGGAAAAAAGCTTCTGTCATATTTAGTGTGACCTGCCTTTGAACTTTACATGTCTTCAACCTTTTGTTCAAACGATATGAGATGTATTGCATCATTTTCTGATGTTTTATAACAGGTTTCATTCACCACATGTCAGGTGTTTCTAACAGTTTGGGGATGTTTCTTGTCATGGGATTAGAGGCCACTTTAAGTTTTCATGTAAAAACACAAAATATGTTAAATAAAAAGAAAGGCATTAGCATCTTGCTGTGTAGTAACAGTATTAACACGACCTATTCTGCAGTATCAGAAATCAGGAATTTCCTTTTCATTCCTATATATGTATTTCTTTTTGAAGAAATTTGAAGGAGAAATTTGAAGATTCGAGGTCAAAGGTCAAGGATCAACATTAACCACTTCTCACACCTTTCCAGAAAATTTAATGGAAATTGGGCTAGCAGTTTTTGTGCAAAGTTACTGACAAACCAACAGACAAACAGACAAATTGACTCAAAAACTACACAAAAAATTAACCAAAGACAAAAGCCCTTCCTCCCCTTTGGGTGGGCATGGTAATAGTAACCACCTTTGACCAGAAGCAATGATTACATAATGTGTCCCAGTTACACTTTACATGTCAA
Organism: Siphamia tubifer; assembly: GCA_020466265.1. Lineage (NCBI taxonomy): Eukaryota > Metazoa > Chordata > Actinopteri > Kurtiformes > Apogonidae > Siphamia > Siphamia tubifer. Next base: position 32,222,057 of record CM035803.1, on the reverse strand, counting down.
CAATAAATCACAATGTTACAATTATTTTATAAGAACGGGTATAAAACAAATATATTATTCCAGCTTTAGGGGCAACAGCATATACTGAATAATTAGATTTGCATTATTTTGACATTCTACCTCAGTTTGAGATACTCTTATTATGCTAATAAATTGAATTATTTCATCATAGTAACTTCATTGTAATACATGGTAATGTCATGAGGTTATGCACGGACACACTCACTCACTGGGTCTGTCAGCCACTGACGGTTAAATATTTAACTGATTAACTCCCATAACAGTGGAAAACCAATTTTCCTTGGTGAGACCATGTACTTGGTTGTTAAGTAACTCAGGTAGAGATAGGAGCAGATCCAAACAGCCGTCCATTATCCCTAAGTGAACCACCCTGACTCCACAACTTGACGTTTAAAGCCTGAACATAAGAAAATAAAATATACACAAACTGAAGGAAATGTGTGAAATTACAAAACTGATTAGTTGCAGCTGCAGCCATGTCCAAGGTTTTTTCTTACATTCACTGTTGGACTGTATAAAATCAGACAGAGACGCTGAATGTACCATTACTAATGCTTCCCATTCAGACAGTTGGAGCTTTCATACAGGGCAGTGATGAGTCTTGCATCATTCAGAGGATGTGGTTTTGGCAAAATGTTACTGTGGTCAGCTCTATGAACAGATATGATAATGCTGTTGTCCTTGACGACTGATCAACAGTGTTTTGTTTATGCATTTGTGACTAGATTTATTACTTACACAACCTTTATATCCTAAAGCAAATAAAACAGCAATTTTAGGTTTATTCTAAAATGTAAATGTGATAATTCTTTATTATAATGGTAGGGTTTTAATAACAGGTAAATATGATTATTTTTGGGTTTCTATATGGCATGGGTGTCAAAGTCATTTAGTTAAAGCTGTCATTCCTTAGTTATTTCATTAATATTACTGTGTTCTCTATTGTTATTGAATACATTGTGTGTTTGTTCTATTTAAAAAACACCTCCGGATTGCTTTGTTTCCAGCTGTTTTTTCACAGTAGAAAAATGACTTGAGGTCGAACAACAGAGTTTACCGCTACTTCCTCATACATGTCCATGACACAGTGATGGGGCGTCTCTGATTGGCTCAGAATGCGTGAAGGAACACTCTCCCCTCCCCTCCCCTCCCCTCCCCTCCCCTCTTGCTGTGTGTGTTTTTTACCTTTACCTATCCAGCTAGGTTTCATGCTGTTGCTTGTTCTGAAAACACGCAGGGAAAAAAATGAGGCTTTATTTCCACAGAGAACACATGACCTAGTTTGATCCGCCATTTTTTTTCCAGTTTGTGCAGCAGCTGCTGTGGCTCCGTCTTCTCTCATAGATGCTAATGCTAATGCTACTTCAGATTCGCTGCCGGGGACAGGTTTAACCCCACATGGGTGACGCTAAAGTCCATCTGTCCCACATTCCTCTTGTTGTTTTCTGTGAATGCGGTATGCAGCCAGTGGAAGTGACAAAACACTTTCAAAGGCAGCATGTGTTGGTAAGTCGAGGTGACCCATCAGATTCCAAAAGGAACGAGGAAAAGTGGTTTTCAGCGGAATTACACCTTTAAGGGCCGTCATACAGTCCTGGGGGAAAAAAATCAGACAGCCTTAAAATTTGACAGAAAGTCAAATATTATCATGAAATATTTATGAAAAAAATTATAATTTTGTGTTCTAAAAGATGTGGCTGCATCAGACAAACAGTTGCATTTTTTTTCATTTTTGTTCATTGTCTCTAAGAAAAATATAACAAAACTAAATTATGGACACTTTCAACATGCTCTGTCCCAGATGTTTTTCGGCAGAAGCATCCAGTTTTGACCTTGACAGAACAGAGAACGTGCAAAAGGAGCATGTGGGTTTTGGAGAAGAGAACAATACTTGGCAGATCTCAGTAACTTACTTCATAATGATTCTTAAAGCAATATATCACAAATCCATGGGATATCCAAAAAACTTTTTTTTCCCATGACTGTACATCCCAATGTGATCTGAAATTGACAAGTAAAATAATAAGCATAAGATAGCTTACAACATAATCCAAATATTTCACTTTCACAAAAATATGACGAACCTCAACTATGTACAACCTGAAATTTGTTTAAAAAAAAAAAAAAGAGAAATGTTACGAATGTTATATCTCACCACTTACAAATAGTTGTTTTTTTTTAAGCTCAGGTTGTAAGCAATGTTTATAAATGTGAATATCGTCACAGTGTTTTTGGACCTGCAGGCTGATGTTGGTTCCCTGGCTGAATGTTTGACACCCCTGCTCTATGGCGACAAAGCCCATTTATTGTTTTAGGGGAATTTTTGTAGCTTGTGTCCTATTTTCAACACTTATGTGGTTATGTGTCTGTGATTTCACACATGTTGATTTATGGGGCAGGCAAGGAAACTTCCCCTCCGTCACAGCCAAGTGTTTGTCAAGCATAGACACACACACTGAAGACACACACACTGAAGACACACACACTGAAGACACACACACTGAAGACACACACACTGAAGACACACACCTGGAGCTGTGGGGGAAGCAGCTTATCACTAATATTGAACACTTAGCTCTGCTGCCTTCAACCAAAATCACATTAGATCTTAGTGGACTGCATATTTTTATATACTACTACTACTACTACTACTACTACTACTACTACTACTACTACTACTACTACTACTACTACTACTACTACTACTACTACTACTACTACTACTACTACTAATAATAATAATAATAATAATAATAATAATAATAATAATAATAATAATAATAATAATAATAATAATAATAATAATAATAATAATAATACGTTTTATTTGTATAGCACCTTTCATACAAACACTGTAGCCCAAAGTGCTTCACATTGATTAAAAATTGAAGTACAATTTTAAGACAGGGTGAAATAAAAAAATACATTAGAATTAGATTGCATGAAATTAGAAAAGTACAAGATAAACTGATTATACATGCATTATAAAATTTCAATAAATAAGAAATAAAATTACAAGAGTACAGATAAACTGATTATACATACTCTATACAATTTCAATAGAAATTGATGACATTGTCTCATAAACCAATGCTATTCAAACATGTTATATCCTAATATATACAGTCCCTAGCATTATAAGGCTTATTATGAACAAGTCAGAAGGAGCCAATCAGCACTTCTACTTACTGTACAGGTAAGTACTTATTTATTTGCTGATGATAGTTGCTTTTTCATGCACAACTTTTATTTTTATATGGAGTATTTTCACATGACTCTATTCCAAGCCCCCATGAGCCCTTGCAGAAATTATGGGAACAACTTCCACTGTTGACAGTGGTTGTGTTTGGGGGTGTACACTACTGCCAAATACGAAGCAAATAGTATAGGATTTTATTGGTTTCCTTCAGGAAAAAAGAAAATTGTCCAGCGGAACATATGGGTAAGGAGATTAAAGCGAGTGGATGTTGCAGAAAAAAAATTCATCAAAACAATGGTTATACAATGAAGTACTAACTCCTGTGTGCATCATGTGACTAAAAGAGACACAAAAGAAAACATGGAATGATTAAAAGTACTGTTTTTATCAAGATAAAGACATTGTTATTGACGTAACAACTAAAGTGATTTTGGTTATCATAAAGAAAAACATGGAAAATGGATAGATATCAGCTATGAAATGAAAGATGTATGTATTATTTTTGTTGTTCTTATAATATTTTCCAAACAAATGTACCTTTATTTGTACCAGGCACTAAAATAAACAAGAAATTGAAGAAAAAAAGGGTGGCACGATATTTTTTTCCATGACTTTAAGTCAAAATTAAATTATTTTCCTCACATACGTCACACTTAAATCATTTTACATTCGTACCTGTAAGTCCTTAAGATACACAATTTCAGCTCATTCCTTAATTTGACTCAGAAAATAGAAAAAAAACAACTTTGTTTTAAGAATGGTTTTCACTTTACACATGTCAAGGACAAACAACCTCCTGATACAGAATATTTAATATCTTTCTGTTTTTATAAAAATCCTTGGAAAGTGATCAGGGTTTATTTTAGAATATACAACATCTACTAGTGTATACTGTTACAAATTATATGGTATAATAAGTTAATTAATGAGATCATAATATCCAGCTTTATTTATTATGTTAAACCTTTAACTCCTGAGACTTTAACAGTTCCAGTCAAAAAAATAAGTAACAAAATGGACAATAACAGCCAAAAATGTAAAATAAACCAACAAAATAATAAGTAGCATTAACAAAATAAGACACAGATGGCACAAAAGTGAAGAAAAATAATAAAATACAATATTAAAGGGCCATTTACATGGGGACGAATTGCGGCTAAATACGACAGTATATTTTATCAGAAGTGCCTTTTGTTTACACGAAGCTCACACCATCAGGGTGTGAATACGCACACATCTGAAGACTCCTACCAGAGTGGGACGGATTGAAGACGCGCTGGGTCATGTACATGTTCATGTTACGTGCATCTTCACATCACATATGTTCATGTCGCATACACTTTCATGTTACATTTATAGGCTGAGCAGGTAAAGCAACAAACATGTGGGACAACCTGGATCCCACAGATCTTCCAGCTGCACAAGCATTAGCACTAGTATTAGCACTAGCATTAGCACTAGCCTTAGCACTAGCATTAGCACTAGCCTTAGCACTAGCATTAGCACTAGCAGCTATAGTAAATATACAGGAGTTGTTTCAGTTATTGTACAGACATTACACACATACCGTAGCTGAACAGAGACGGGTGGACAATTACATACGTCAAAAACAGAAAAGGACATAGCCGGCCTGGCAGGACTATCCATTCGTATTTCTCCTACTGTTGTGTCTTATTATAAACAAGGATTTCCTTCTGAATGCGTAGATATAAAACTGAAAACGAGATGCCACTTTTGCGTCTTCTGTTTTAATCGTCTCCCTATAAATGTAGCCTAAATGTAGAAATCTAAAACAAAATAAGAAACAAAATTAACGAAAACTAATAAAGATTTACAAAATAATAACTTAACTTAGTTCAAATAAACTAAAATGAAGTATGTATGTATAAATAAATAAATAAATAAATAAATAAATAAATAAATAAATAAATAAATAAATAAATAAATAATAATATTGTAATTTATTTGCTGTAGTTTTAGTTCTTTGCCTTTTTTTTTTCTAAATTAGTTGCTTTTTGACACCTGTTTATCACCATATACCAGATCCATGAACATAACTCAACAAAATCACAATAAAAAAAAAAAAACAGTCATTTTTTTCTGAATATTGAAACTAAACCATCCTTTCAGAATGCGTCATCACTGACACATCAGGCATTAAAGGGTTAATAGTAATAGTAAATAACTGCTTTGAACACTTCTTCTACCACTGGCTGTAACTTAAGAACATGTCAGCCTTGGCCATTCACTGCTGCAGCTGTGGACTCTGTTAGATATTCCCTCTTTGCTTGTAGGAGGTGTGCTCACGGCAAACTCAGCCAACTGTGTTGTTTGTTTTGGACCAAAATCTATGTGCACACAGGAGAATAGTCAAGGGGTGTAACCGGGAGGCCAGCTCACAGTCACATGAGAATATGATGCATTCTTGCTGACAAGGCGCTCAAGTTGGAGAATACACGTGTCCAGATACAATACACACGTTGTCATGGATACAGGCTGTGACTGACAGTAGAAACACAGTCCATTTTTGATGCTATTTGTAAGTTGTTCCACTTCCTTGTGTGTTCATTTGAGTGTGTGTTTGTGTGCGATGGGAGTTGTTGCATAGGACGTTGCACTGATTTGTTTTGCAGATTTCTCCCCCTCTGTCATTCTTTCCTTCCTGCTTCTTTCTCTCACACCACCACGTCAAACCACGCTGGTCTGGCAAGACCTGAAACTGCCCCCATTTCTCTCCATGTCTTTCTGTTTTTTTGTTTGTCTGTGTATGTGTATGTGTTCTCCAGGGCATGTCAGAGATAATATACGATAATTTGGATACAAGTAATGTTCTCCAACAGTGGGGGAATGCAGTCTGTGACATTTTATCTAACTTTGTACTATTTCTTTTTCCATTTGTCTAACAGTTTTAATGTCTTTTCTCATGTGTGTATTTTCTTACTCCTTCTTTCCAGCGACAACAATTCATCTCCATTTGTGTTGACACTGGATATTTGTGATAAACTGAAGCTTTAAATATTCCTGCTATGACTTGAGAAAATCCACTTCTTCCTTAAACTTATGAAAAAGTTCTGATTCATTGCTGTAGTTTAGACTACTCAATGGCACAGTATATAAAGTACATCAAATGAGCTGATTCATCAATAATAATAATAAAATTAAATTAAATAAAATAATAATAATAATAATACATTAATGTGTCAGTAATATAAATCTAAAACTAATATATTAAAACACTCACAAGGTCTATTTTACTGCAAAGCACTACTTTTATTAAACTTGTATTTGTACTTAAATTTCAAAAATGTGTTTTTAATCTCACCCAACATTGGTTGGGAGAGATTATTGTAATCTGTGTGTGTGTGTGTGTGTGTGTGTGTGTGTGTGTCCACAGAGACATATTATGCTATAACTTATTACGCATGAATAACTCAATACTCAACTCATGAATACTTGAGATATCACTATGAAATTACATGGGCACATACATATAACTAATATGCATCAGATGCAATGATCCATTTGAGTAAAGGTCAAAGGTCAAGGTCACCATTAACTAAAAGGTCAAAATCACATTATTGGTTATAACTCAAGAACAGAGGGTCACAAAACTTTCAGATTGGTTCCAAACAATGCAGAATGAAGAATTCTACAATTCTCATAATTGTTGTTATCACCTACAACTAATAGTTTTGGAGATCTGTGGAGGTCAAAGGTGATATGTCACAAATTTCACTTGTGTAACACTGTTTGTGTGTCAAACATAGACATATCACACTATAACTTCATCAATACTGGATATATTATCATAACATTACACACACTGACACATATATACATATAACAAAATTATCAATATTTCAAAAGGTCAAAGGTCAAAATCACATTATTGGCTCTAATTCAAGAACAGGTTGTCATAGAAACTTGAGATTGGTACAAAATAGGAACAAGATTAGGCATTCTCTAAATACTTGTTCTTTATAGGATGAATGGGATTATTGGATATATTAGTGGAAACAACAAACCAAAAGTTAAACTCTTATCAAAAGCATTTTTCTCCTTTCTAGTCAAAATATCCTTTCACAGTTAAAATCTTAACAGGATAATTTTCACTTTTTCCATTGACAGGTTTTTTTCTTTTCTTTTTTTTCTTTTACTTAATTCAAGATTTTGTTTGTTTAATTCAAGTAGAAAAATCTGCCAATAGAACTAAATAAAAATGATCTTAGTAAGATTTCTTGGAATAATATTTTCAAGATCTATTGTCTAAAAATAAGTTCTTTATATAGATACTCTTTATGTCTTCTTTTAAGTGTGATAAGATATTTTGACATGAAATGAGAAAAATACACTTTTTAGATATTTGCAGATTTAGACATTTGCAGTGTATACTGACACCTGTACTTGTACTTGTGAAATAAACCATGTCAATCTAAATTACTCCTATATTTTTCATTATTTAACTTACATTCCACCTCATTTAGTCTTAGTGCTGTTTCTTTCTAATTGCATTTCGTCTGTCTTTTCGCTTTCTCCCCATAAGCACAACACAAGGGTGGAGCGGTAAGTGTTGACCTCAGTATTGTTGCATCCTACAGACAGTGTCTAAGCCGGTGCTTATCCCCAACAACAGCCCTGAGGCCAGAGGCAATAATGACCATAATGATGATGAATGATGCAGTGAAAAGCTGACGGATACTAAAAGACTTCTGCTCTTTTCGTGAGTGACGATGCCAAATAGATCCATTTTCCTTACAGTTTCCCCTGTACCAATGGCCACATACATTCCTGCCAAGACTAACTCCTGAAGACAACACAGTACACAACTGTAAATGTGTGTCTTTCCTGACCTTGTCTCTGCTACGGACAGGAAGTTCACTAGAGGTCAGTAGTCAGGCCTGTTTTGGAATAACAACAGAAGATATTTTTCCCTAAATGTCATTATCCAGTGATTGCCGCTGATGAGTTTCCCTGATCTTATAATAGTCACTAATATTATTTTTCTATCTAATGAGCCGGAGGACAACAGTCTAATTTGTGTGGATAACATCACTCCCTTTTTGCTCCTTATCGGAACAAACACTCGAAGCTGGGAGTTCCTTAGAACCTTGTGTTTTCAGCGACAGAGTGAGAAAAAGAGAGAAAAATAAGATCACTAACAAGTCTAATTAGCGCAGCCACAGTTTGGTTTGGTCATTCCTGTGTCTGGGCCTTGATGGGCCTAATTACCTCAACAGTCAGGAAATGCCTCACTGAATGAGCAGTGTTTCCTTCTCTGCCAAGTGACACAATCTGAGCAAAGCTTTCTTTTTTGAACTCCCAGATGCTACTTAAATAACTAACAAACAAAAACAGGGCCTGGAGCTTTTTATCAGGAAGTTCTGTTGAAAAATGCAATTATGTAACATGCAGAAATGAATTGTCATACTTGAATATCACAGTTCATTCATATAATACTGTGCTAGTAGTACAGTGTAAAAAACCTGCATTCAGAACCTGACTTGAGTAAAAGTCACAGGTAATTAACATTAAAATATACATAATGTGAAGAATGGACTTGATAATGCATTATAATCTTAATGTGTTTATATTTAATGATATAGTTGATAATGCTATGGGGTCATTCCGTGTCAAAGCATCTAGAGAAACATGCATTTCCCAGGTCAACTTCTTGAGAAAAAAAAAAAATATATATATATATATATATATATATATATATGTTCCTCTTGTGGACTTATGAAATAATACCAAGTTTAAAATCTGCATTCTTAATATTTCTGAAGTACTGTAAAGGTCTTCCAAAATGTGCGGTATTTTTTTAAAATTATTATTATTTTGACAAAGTTGTGTTTCGTCCAAGTTTGAGTTTCCACTGCTCCTCTGACATTTGACCTACACATATTAGATTTTTGGTTTCCCTGGCTAACCTTAACCCTAGAATGCTATGCTCAGATCAGTTCTTGCGCAACCATATGTCATATTTATCATTAACATTTAATCTAAAGCACAAGCCAGCAGAAGGAGTTGTGTGAATCAGACAAGATATTATTTGCAATGCTCAGATGAAAAATCTTTTGCTTCTATCTGTATATGTTTTTGTCTGTTAGCTTTTTTTTTCCTATCAGGGATCTGTGACTTCCCCTCTACAGTTGACTTACAACTTTCTCAGTTAAACTCTGCAGTATAATTCACCGTCCATGACAGCTGTGTTCAGTTGGGTTGCATGCTGTACCTTGTTTAGTTCACTTTGTCTCTCTATTTGCACTGTGAGAGAGGTTGGGATGGCAGGAGGATAAAGATCTTAGTTTTTACATATTTTTAATTTGACAGAAATAGCATCTGTCATTTGTCAAAACTTGTCTACTTAAAGTTACAGCAAAAGAACGGGAGGGTCTAAGGAGTGATTTATAAAAAGCATCAAATCTTAGGTCATACTTTGAAATATACTGATTGATTTACTGACTTGACTTAATTACAGGTTAGCACACTTTCACAAAAACTCATCCAAGTCTAATTTATTGTCTAAGAAAATGAAAAACCCAAAAGATTACAAATCTGGACAAGAATGGGCAGAATGGTGGATAAAAAATGAAATAGCCTTTTTTCATTTTTTTTCATTTTAGATGTTTATTTCGCATGAATGACAAACATACAAACGAAAACGATTGGTTTGAAGCCAAGGCTTATTATGAACCCACTCATTACAACTAATACATTTACAAGTAAACATAGTACTTCAGAAAAAAAAATCATCTACATCAACTAAAGAAAAAGAAACAAGTGGTGAGAATGAGGGAAAAAAAAACAACAAAAAAACCCAAATATGAAAGAAGTTATTGACTTAAGATCATCTATCTATAAATACACTGAGTTATATGAACTCAGATCAACATTTAAAACACAAAACACAAGGATTAAATAGTACCACCTGAACATAATCCATTAAACCAAACCTTTTCTGTCCACAGACCCTCTGCCTGCTCTTAATAATCCAAGGACCATATCCATCAGGTTTAGTTTTCTTAAAATTTTTTTATTACTATTCTACGGCACTCTAGAATGTTGTGACAGCTCCCATTCACTTTCAATTGACGTTCCCAGCCTTCAGCGGGCGGATTTTTTTATTTATTTTTTTTTCAATAACCGCCGCTGCGCCGTTAGCGACTGTGCAAATCGTAGGCGGAATCCGGGAAAGTTCACCAAACTCTGCTTCTGATTGGCTGTGCTGTTTCAGAGACATACTCGGACAATTGGAATATCCTGAAAAGGTGCTTGCATTAATGTATGGTGGAATGTACATATTATATAGACAAATAGTATGCAAATCAATAGGCCTATATTGCAAGCTTTCAATTGTTTTGATTTTGCTAATTAGGATGTACAGCTTCAGAAAACTCACTTTCAAGCAAAACTCTAATTTTCTGACTTTTTGAGTTTGAAGTTTTAATAAGATGTAAATCATAACCAGTAAAATTACAACAAATAAATGCTTGACATATCTCACTTTGCATGTCATGAGTCTATAAATGTATTTGTTTCACCTTTTATGTTGAGTTACCTGAATTAAAAAAAACTTTTACACGATATTCTTAATTTTCTGAGTAGTACCTGTACGTAATCTAGTATGGACTTAAACGACGCAACGAAGGCGAACTCATTCCACTGTGGCTGTCGCAAGCTGTTAAGAATGAATTTTTCGAATCAAGAACGTAGGCAGGGGAGCTAGTTTGACTGACAGGCTGCCTCTCCAATCCTAGCATTTAAGGCGGAACTTTTCCCGGATTCCACCTACGCTCCGTTAACACCCGTCGCTAATGGCAACAAGTTTTGTCACTTCAGATTCACGGCACCATATCACTCCGCAGGTAGTTCGGCCACTTTGAAAGTAAATATTCGCTATGTTGTAACGGCTAACGCGTGCAATATGCAATATTATCCCTTGTAAATGATATAGACATAGTGATATGACATAGACATAGTCTTAACCATGTCTTCAGAGCGTGGGCTACAACAAAGGACTTTAAATGCTCCTGGCCAGTGATAAAATCGGGACAGAGTTTGGTTTGTTCTTGCTAACCTTCCAGCCTGTATTGTGCAGTCATTATGTTTGATGATTTCACCAATACCCTGCAGGCCTTACTGAAGATGAGGTTCAATCATCTGGGATGAAATGGGAGCCTTTGCCCTGAGGTGGCAGTTCAAGCAGTTACTCTCCAGATAAATGTTAAGTGTTGACGCAAGGACTCTGAGGCTATTGCTCAACTTTCTTCAATAGTTACCATCGTCAAGCAACACAGTTCAACAAACAGGTTGTGAAATGTAACAGACGAGGTCAGTTGAAGAAAAGCTTCGCTAAATACTTTTTTTTTTTTTTTTTTTTTTTTTACTTGCATTGTTCTCATCAGCCTGGTGTCCACAACTAGAAAGTAATGATTTACTGCAAAGATAACTGGTGCTGTCATCCTGGTTTATTTAATTTGTAGTTGAAATATCTCATCACACTTAAAATAAGACAAAATCACCCAAACATTAACTTTTCAGTACGATATAAAGGATTTTTAGACGATAGATGTAGAAAATCTTATTTCAAGAAATCTTAGCAAGATAATTTCCACCTTTAACATTGACAGAATTTTTGTTAATGGATTTTTTTTACTTGCTTAATTCAACAAAAGTTTTATATATATATATATATATATGATTTTGTGAATAATTAAGTTACAAAAAATTAAAAAGAAAGAACTTGTATTGTAATTTGATTCCAATAGTTTTAGTTTTGGCCTTTTCTTTTTTCTAAATAAGTAGCTTTTTGACATCTGTTTATTTCTATAGCTCAATTCCACTAACAAAACTCAGTAAAAACACAAATTTAAAAAAATATTGAATTTTTCGGAATATTTTATTTAACCCTTGTGTAATGTTCATATTGTTGTAACTCAGCCAGTGTTTGTGGGTCTGATGGACCCGTTGCATTTTGTGGCTTTTAATACCTAACAATCAAACACTTTCATGTTAAAATACTGAACAGATGTTTACCTTATCCCAATTACAAGGAGTATAAACAATATATATGGTTAATATTTGCCCTTTACCATTTTTAGGTCACATTTATAACTTAATATTTAAAATATAATAAAGAAAATCAATTAAAATCAAGATATGAGTGGAAACAAATTTCCAAGTGAAGCAAGGTTTTTCAAAACTACTGACTTTTATTTCTTTGAACTTGAAATTTAACCCATTCGGGTGCACAACACAACCTGACCACATGAACACAGAGTAAACATATCAGTCAAGACAACACATCAGCCCCATTGAACGCATGGCCTCTTCCAGGTTCTGCATCCCAAAGGGATTCTGTGGATTCTCCTTTGGGCCTGAAAACTTCAGCAAGGATGAGAACTCCGAAGTAAGCATGTAATAGGGTTTGGTCCATTTCCTTCCACTTCTCTCCAAAAAAGCGTCTTCGTTCTAAATTAGTGGAGTCAAGAATAATTTCCTGGATGGAATCTGGGATGAAAAGCTCAAAAGAAGACTTGATGTCCTGTGTGAGTAACTGCCATCCATGTTGGCCCTGGTTGCATCCCTATCACATTGGCAGTTTTGCGGGGTGGCTCTGTTCTTGGGTGAGAAGACCATTCAATTTCAGAATTTTTTGACATCCATATTTCCTCACTTGCTCCATGCTGACTGGCTTGTTCTGGGGCTGGCTGCTGACGGCCTGGTCGTGTGACTCGTCTTTGTTTTGGAACTGGCTGATGCTCAATCTCATCATCTTCTTCAGAGTCACTGTCAGACTCTGAATTTTCAGAAATCTGATCCTCAAATTCGGAAACCTTTTCTTCTGAATCCTCTCCCTTTACATCAGGCATCTCCAAACGATTCCACAAAGGGCCACTGTGGCTGCAGGTTTTTGTTCCATCCAAGCAGCAGCACACCAGACTGGACTCAATTAATTTAATCAACTGATCTCAGTCTTCAGAGAGTCAATTGGTTAAACTTTGGACTCTTGGTTGGTTGGAACAAAAACCTGCAGCCACACCGGCCCTTTGTGGAATAGTTTGGAGATGCCTGCTCTACATCATCATCAAAAAATTCTCTCTCTTCCAAAATCAATTCCAGGGCCCTCTGCGCAGAGTACCTTTTGGCCATTTTGATCGGTTGTGATAAGAAACCACACTGGCAAAGCTATAATTATAGTGTCCTGCCTCCAGTTTGTAACATATAGTGTGAGAAAATAAAGATTCCCGCAATACAGAAGGTGAAATTCTGCACCTGCAGTTCGCATACAATGTTGCAACATTGTTTGTCAACACTGTCTGCTCTCATTTTCTCGCACATTTGACCCTTTGATGTTCTGTTTACCAACACTCTGTCCTCCTCCTGTGTAGACCTGCTGTGTGGTACACAGAACATCGATTTCCACACTTCTATTATCCTCGGATCCAGTGGACCCAGACATCTTATATGTAATAGAAATGTGTAGGGGGGGTGTAGGGTGTGTGGTCATTAAATATGTATACTGATATATGTTCTTCACAGAAAATGAGCCAAAGTCAGTGAATCTCAGTTTGAAAAATTAATTAACTGTATCATTTTTCTTTTAATAAAAAAATAAAACGGGTCCCACAGACCCGAACACCACACAAGGGTTAAACTAAAGAATCGGTTTAGAATGCATCAGTGCTGACGCATTAGGGGGTTAAAGGGTTAATACCTTATAGATAAATTGAAATAGAAGGAAACAGCCCATGAACTTGCAGCTCTTAAATGTACAGTATATGTTAAAAGCTTGTATAACCATTTTCAATGTGTGCTTTAAAACTATCAACAGGCTTTTTACTGTTGATAGCAGGTGAGATAAGCAGAGGTTTCCATCACAGGGTCCAGTTCCAATTATAAACCAGGTTACATGTAAACTTAGACTTAATGACAGGGTGTTGCTGCTTTAAACTTAATGCTGACCCACCTCTCTAACCCGTCCACAGGGCAGGGAGTGTAGAGGAAATGACGAGTCAACTGACGGGTTAATCAGAGCTATAATGAAAGGAAAACCATCTTTCTTCAAATACAAATTTAAAGTGTAGACAAAGCAGAGGTGGGAAAAGTACTTACAATCTGTACTTAAATAGAAGTGCAGCGAAAAAGTAAAAGTACTAATTCAACTCCTTTACTGAAATAAAAGTTAAAAAAAAAAAAAAAAAGTACAACTTCTCAACTGTAATAAAGTATAATTTTTAAAATGATTTTTCTTTTACCTTGGATGAAAAACTTTCAAGAGTATCCAAAAACAATGCCTTTAAAAATAAGTTAATGTGGAGTTGGTGTAATGTTCATAATTAAAAAAAAAAGAAAATGCATACTTTTGAGATTAAAAAGTCAACATTATGATATAGAAAGTCAGAGTTTCTCTCCACTGATTTTCCCTCTAAAACCACTTATTTTTCATATATTGTCACATCTGTTTAGTTTGGAAATGTACAGTCTATTCTGAGAATGTAAGTACAGATATTTATGCAAAAATGTAGGGAGTAAAAGTAAAGTTTCCAGAAAAGTAAGTATATATTATATAATATTTAAAACAGTATGGAAGTATTTACACTTAGTTCCTTCCTTCCTCTGTAGACAGGTTGATAGAAAAAGGAACAAAAGCAATAACTGGGGATAAGTTTAGTTGTGAAAACGGACATGGACAAATAAAAGGTGGAGAAGAAGAGCTCAGCAGGGAGCAGATAAAAGCAGGAGGAAGGATCTGTCGCTGTTTAAATATTAACAATGGTCTTGGTCAACAGACTGTGCACGTATTAACACCTACACAGTTTATATTTATAAACCTCTGAAACTGAAAACACTTAACTGGCACAACAATGATCTTTAACCCTTTCATGCATGAATTATAAAAAAAACAGTCAAGATATTTTTTTTCCTGAGTGTTTTTTTTACTCTTTAATCATGGAGAAAAAAAATGCAAATGTAATATTTTTAATAAATCTATTTTTGATGGAGTAACAAAAATGTCCACTGAGCCGGACAATATGTGTTTAATTTTTAAAGCAAAGAAGCATGTGTTTAAAAATAAATTACTTGTGTAAATTACTAATGCTCACTTATAAGAACCTTATTAAGTACTTACTAATGCTTATTAATGCTTATAACATATATTATTGTCATTAATAATCACTTGTAAGAACCTTATTAAGTACTTACTAATGCTTATTAATGCTTATAACATATATTATTGTCATTAATAATCACTTGTAAGAACCTTATTAAGTACTTACTAATGCTTATTAATGCTTATAACATATATTATTGTCATTAATAATCACTTGTAAGAACCTTATTAAGTACTTACTAATGCTTATAACATATGTTATTGTTAATAAGCACATTAATAAGCACCTTATTAAAGGGATAGTTCTGTATTTTTCACATGAATCTGTATGGGTTCACCGTCTTTACTCTGGTGCTCCCAAAGTGACTTACCCCCGACAGTGTCCTGTGAGCCCAGTTCTGAAAGTAGTCCCGGCAGGTTACCGGGGGTCAACAAAATAAAACACGTACAGCTTTTAGCAATGACAACGCGCATTGATTGTGAGAAAGTAGCTCAAAGCAATTACGAGGTGTGAGTTTTTGTTCCGGGAGGAGACCTCTGGGTCGACCCAGGACACGTTTGAGGGATTATATCTCTCGGCTGGCCTGGGAACGCCTCGGGATTCCCCTGGAGGAGCTGGCTGTGGTAGCTGGGGTGAGGGAAGTCTGGGCTGCTTTGCTGAGGCTGCTGCCCCTGTGACCTGGACCCGGATGAAGAGGGAGACGACAAGTACAAGTAGTACGAGTTTTTGTTCTGTGATGGTTTTGTTATGTAAATAAATCACTCATTACAACACATACTGTTTTGAGAAGAAACATGTTTTATTTTGTTGACTCCAGGAAACTTTTGCTTTGACCAAAACCGGACCAGAACTGGGCTCACATGGTACTGTTGGGGGTAAGTCACTGTGGGTGCACCAGAGTACAGACGGTGATCCTGTACAGATTCATGTGAAAAATACTGAACTATCCCTTTAAGTCCTTACTAATGTTTATAACTACATATTGTTAATAAGCCCTTATAAGAACCTTATTAAGTACTTACTAATGCTTATTATTATGTGACCTTATTATAAAGCGTTACCAAATAGAGTATCATAAACTGTGAAAACGATGAAATAAATGTTTTTTAAATGCAGCTAATCTGATATTTTCTTTCATTTTAACATACTCTAATATAAGTTATCTACTCAGTTTATGGAGATAATATGTAACAGAAATTCACTCAAACATGTTAGTGCCGATCATCTTTATGAAGAACAGCAGTGACAGTGTTTACATGAACTGCAGTGTTTGGCATCATGCAGAAGTGTCCACTGTATCAGCTGATATACAACTAAAACAACACAACCATGGATATACAAGAGAACAACTGTGGAACAACACTCCACTGTAGTGACCAGTATACATGAAAGGGTTAAATAGTGTCAAAAAATTATTGAAGTTATGAAATGTAATATGATCTGCTGGTATTTTACAAGTATCTTATCTTAATACTCCCTGAGGATATGGCAGAGCTGAAGCAAGAACCATTTAAAGTTCCTCATAAACCTTCAGGTCTCATCAGCAGCTGCTTAAAGCAGCACTATGCATGATTAACAGCTATGTATGAGGGACTGTTTAGGCCTTATTTCACTCTGTAAGATGCTGGCAGGCAAGGCATACATGGAGAGGCATAACCAGGTAGCGGGCATACTGTACAGAGTAAAGAGTAAAGAGTCTGTAAAGAGTATGGACTGGAGTTCCCAGGGTCAAGATGGGAGAACCCCCCAAAGGTGACAGAGAACAAACAGGCCAAGATCCTGTGGGACTTCCAGATCCAGACTGACAAGATGGTGATGGCCAATCAGCCTGACATAGTGGTGGTGGATAAACATGAGAAGACAGTGGTGGTGATAGATGTAGCAGTCCCCAGTGATAGCAACATCAGAAAGAAAGAACATGAGAAGCTTGAGAAATACCAAGGGCTGAAAGAGGAGTTAGAGAAAATGTGGAGTGTGAAGGCAACAGTGGTACCAGTAGTGATCGGAGCATTAGGGGCAGTGACCCCCAAGCTGGGAGAATGGCTCCAGCAGATACCAGGAACAACATCAGAGATCTCTGTACAAAAGAGCGCATTGCTAGGAACAGCTAAGATCCTGCGCAGAACCCTCAGGCTCCCAGGCCTCTGGTAGAGGACCCGAGTCTGATGGAGACACCGCCCATGTGGGGCGAGAGGAACATTTTTTTTTATATATATATAATTGACTAAATTTCACACCTTAATCACATAAAATTATTTTCCATGTTAAAATGGAGGAGACCACACAAATCTAGTGGAGCAGAAAGTATAGAATTAACAAATATAATATCTGCCAACATGTAAATACTGCAGTACATTACAGTACAGTACATCCAGTCATAGTTCAGTAGTGTCTCTGGTCAAATGTGAACATGATGCTAAATCTGTACTCATCAACATGAGAGGGGAATCCTTGTCGGCCTCTCCCTCTTTGTGCTTCCCTCGGTCTTTCCCACTCACTGCTGCCTTCTCTTCGTGTTTAATCCGACTGTTGGCAAGTCTGCAAAAGATAAGTGTGCACCACAGAGAGGTCTATTGAGACAGGAGTGAGTTCACTGGAGGCCGTTTAGGCATTAACAGAGAACAAACTGCATCAGTGGGTGTGTTTCAATGAGACCAAGTGTCATGGAGAGTGCACAGATTATTAAACGCTCTTAGATGGATTACTTAAAGCTTAAATGTAGGAGGTCTTTTTGGAGCATTTTTTACCATATTCCTTGAAAACTCCTTCATGATCCTGTTTTTTTTCATAGGATTGGGAAAACAGGAGAAAAACCAAGTCCTGTCACATCCTACTAATGCAGGGGTGTCAAACTCCCTTCCTCGAGGGCCAGTATCCTGCATGTTTTAGATATTTCCTTCTTCCATCACACCTGTAAGCCATGGCATCATTATGAGTCTTCTGCTGAACTGATGAGTAGCTGATTATTAACTCTTAAGGGTCAGTACTGACTGATGGTTTAGTTTAAATATTCAGAAAAATTAAAAAATTTTCTGTCTTTCTTTCTTTCTTTTTTTATTTACTGAGTTTTGTTCATGGAACAGGTGTGAAAAGGCAATTAATTTACAAAAAGACAAAGTTAAAACAGCTGGCACTAAATTTCAATACTAATTCTGTTTTTTTGTTTGTTTTTTTTCTACAAATTTTCCATGTTATTTACAATTTTGTAAATATTTTGTAAATATTTATTAGGATGCTCATTATGTTTATTTTTCTACATTTTTAAAATGTTATTATTTTTTTCTTTAATTTTCTTCCATTTATGTCTTACCTTGTTCATGTTACTTATTACTGTTGTTAGTTTAATACTCATTTTTATTCATTTTATTGATGACTTTGGCCGTTTTTGTTCATTTTGTTGCTTATTTTAGTCTTTTATTTTACTGTGGAACTGCTAAAGTCTCGGGAGTTACAGGATTAAACTGATCATATGGAAGAGGGAAATATCTAAAACATGCAGGACGACACCGGCCCTCGAGGACCAGAGTTTGACACCTGTGGACGAATGCCTGATCCTCTGATAACTCATTTTCCTCTCCCTTTAAACTCCTCCAGTTAAGTCAGTAAAACTATATATTTTAATGTACATGATAACATCTGTTGACCTGTATTTCATTTTTGTGGTCAGATCACTTCTTTTCTGAAATGAACGGATGTTTTAAATCTTTTATGGAACAATTCAAGAAGCTATTAAGATGCAGAAAGACAGACGGATAAGTGGAAGGAAATGAAGATGGCTTATGCCCATTAGGAACGGCAACAGATGGGAACCAGACAGGCTGGGAGGACAATAGGAAGAGCTGCCCTGGACCATCTGGGACCAGCCTGCTGCTGTAGACACACATCCACACACACATCTACACTGCAAAAAAACAGGTGTCTAAGGATAACATAAGAGGTGGAAAGTAACAAAGTATAAGTACTTCATTACTGATTTTTTAGGCATCTGTACTTTACTTGAGTATTTATTTTTCTGGCAACTTTTTACTTTTACTCTCTACATTTTTGCATAAATATCTGTACTTTATACTCTTTACATTCTCAGAATAGACTCATTACTTTTACAAACTGAACAAATGTGACAGTATGAAAAATCAGTCACTTTAGAGAGAAAATCAATGGAGGAAAGAAACTGTGACTTTATATATTATAATTATACGACTATTATCTCATAATCTTGTCTTTTTATCTCATAATTTGGACTTTTGATCTCACAATTTTGAATTGTTATCTTAAAATCGTGCATTTTCTATCTCATTTATGACTTTTTTTTTTAAACCTCATGACTTTTTTATCTCAATTGTGACTTTTCTTCCCCCATTTTTCTTAAATGTCTTGCCCATATCCACAAAACTGAGTAACTGTGACTCCAAACTTTTATGATTTTATTTTCTGAAGTATTATTGTATTCGTGACCAAAAAAAAGCAGTTTTAATTTTGTACTTTATTACAATTGAGAAGTTGTACTTTTTTACTTTTACTTCAGTCGAAGAGTTGAATCAGTACTTCTAATTTTACCGGAGTATTTTTTCACACAAGTAGCTGTACTTCTACTTAAATACAGAATATGAGTACTTTGACCACCTCTGACTACATCTGAGGACAAAGGGACTCAAACCAATACAACATTTATTGAATTAAAGACTTAAACAATCACTGGCAACCAAAATCATCCACCAGTGTATGATATTTAATAACTTCTGATCCATTCATTTTATCAATCCAAGTAAATAACTGGTGTAAAATACAGTTTTTCATATTTTCAAAGTTATCTGACATGACCTATTTGGATTTTCAGAGACTTCATAGTTACTATGGAAACAGCATCATCTTCTACAACTTTGATTCACCATGGACTTGAATCAATGACAGTTGATGGAGACGCTTGTTTTACATTGAATGAATTGAATTAATGATAGATTTGCTGAAAAAGTAACTTTTTCTTACTTTTTCATTGTTTTTGATATTATGGTAATTAACTTTAATCTGAGCTTTTACATGGTCAGTAAATTAAGTACGGGGAAAATATCAGATTTGTATTACAGAAATGTGAAATACAAAGGATAATATAATAAATAGGTGATAAATCGCTTAAAAAAAAAGGTTAAGTATAGAGACAAAATCATTTTGGAATTGTACCAAAAGCAGCACTGGGTCTTTATGGGTTTAGATAAATCTGGAAATAAGCATGTCTACAGATGTATGAACACTTGAAATTATAATTTTTTAAATTTTATTTTTTATTTAAGTTTTTTTTTTTTTTTTTAGATATTTCTGGACATTTTGAAGCAGTAAATAGTGAGTTATATTTTTGCCTGCGTATACTTTTTAGCAAGTGCTGCTCTGATATTTTACAGTAAGAGGAGGCATATAATGATGTCTAATAACACACTAAGGTTGAAATGAGTGCTGTATAAAGGGTTAAAACAAGATTATCCAACCCTTATGAATCTTTAGCCTTTATAAAACTTGGCACGAACCAAATTATTTAGAATGTATGGGCTATAGCGATCAGACAGAGGCTGTTTCTGCAGGTTTATTGATGGTAAATAATGATGTGGACCCTGTGAAACACTAAGGTCAAGACATAATTTCACTAGTGAATCCTTTCCTCATACATTCTCTTGAAGCTACAACATCTGACATATGTGCAGCACTCCAGTGACTCATCAATTTGGAAATATAGGGTCACGCTGATTTCATGCTAATGGGCCGTGTGTTATGAGTCAGAGGTCTGTCTGCAGACTCTCCACTTGGCCACGTAGACAGATGCTGAGACTCACAAGAATAAGGATTTTCAGTTTTTCACCTTAGGTTACACTAGGTTAACATTACACAGTGACACAATCCAACATACTTCTTCATTCTTCATGTCAACTATTTCCTTTTCTCTGTCCAGTAAAAATTCTGAAATATTAAAAATTGTGTGTTCAACTCAAACGCTGCTCAAATTTCTTCTCATGAAACTTTTCCATTTTTGACTGTGAAGGCTGACTTAAGAAGTAGCCAAGGAGACAGCTGTGTCTAAACACTGGAGGGAAATTCAGCAGTAACAAAGCCCAGTGATATCACCACGTCTGTTTGTAGGATTTACACCAATATCATACCAGCTTATGTTAAATCTATTATGCTCTGGTGTAGCCACACAGAAAAGAAAGAATGAAAACTTTAATATATGCACTGTCAAGGTTCAAACTGTGAAGACATTTACAGAGTAGCAGTGGATTTAATATTGGATTTCAGTGATATTTACATGTCTAAAATGTTTTTGTTTTTTTCACTTTTTCATTTTAAAATGAATAGGCTGTTATTTCAACATTATGGTCTTGTCAATTGAATGGCACCACCGTTTTTTTTTTTTGTTTGTTTTTTTATTTACAGTTTTATTTTCTCAAAACAATAGAAAAACATAATTTCAGTATACAAGTCTGGTTTTGTTAACATGCTACAGCTATAATTGGTTTAATTATTAACACAGAAATCTGCATCAGATCAAATAAACAACATTGCATTGTATTTCAGTACAGTTCTGTACAGTTCTTCATGCTGCAATTTTACAACTTTTTAGTGTTAAATCTCTGGTAATTTTTTGCAGTGTGTATAAACCGTCAGGTATTTTGTTGAGTTATACTGTGTAAATGTAATGGTTTACTCCACCTCAACACCACCTTCAAATATAAAACACTTTAATTCAGCAGGAAATGTCACTTGATCTTTTGCATATTTCATAATAATTCAAGTTCTCATACCGAACAGACTTAATTCTATTGCCACAACAGTTAGTGAAGTGCTTTGCACAGTTCTGAAAAGTTCATTCTTTCTTCAGTGTCCACATCACATTGACCAAAGAATTCACATGTCCTTCTCCCTTTAGGAATGAGTTTTCAGTAAGACATCAAGCACCTGCTCAGTTTTATATTCAGTCACACAGCACTAAATTCACTGCTCTGTCAGCTCCAACACACCCACACATTATTCAGAGGCCAGTGTGTGTGTGTGTGTGTGTGTGTGTGTGTGTGTGTGTGTGTATTTTATAGCATCTGCAGCATAACCTGACTCTCCAGATGTACCCATCATTGAATATTATTTCAATGCAAGTTAAGTTTTAGCACAATTATTAGCTGTCTGTCAACTAAGGCATAAGTGCAAATGATCTTGAAAAGGTAAGATTATATCTTATTTTAAGTGTGATGAAATTTTGACTAGAAATGAGGAAAAATACACTTAAAATAATTTAGGCTTTTGCAGTGTGAGGTATATTACAGATATGTTAGTCTTTATAATAGCCGGCCTTACTTGTCAGTCTGTATTTCAGTGAGTCTGGTCTATATCTTAAGGGTGTAAACTTGCCATTAATGGAGAGAACATTTGTAGATCTTAAATGAGGACTGCTGTGTGTGCAAATGCAAATGGTGCATGTGACCTCAATTCATTTGGTTACCAGTCTTAATGCGCTGTGCTGTAATTTGCCACTGCTCTTTGTATTCAGTTCACAGTCTTTTAATTGGCTTAACTTTCCAGCTCTGTATTATTTTAAACCAGGTCTTATCTTAAACTCATCTGCAAAATCTGTGCACCTCTACTACTTGGCAAATTGTTGAGCTACTTTCTATTTTTCTACCAATAGCTCTGAGTGTTTTTACTTCACAGCGCTGAACAAGTCAAACAAATATGATCTGTTTCAGTCTTTGGGGACTAAGATGATCATTTCCATGTTAAAACCGTCACTTATTTTGTAGAAATCAAAGCATCTGATAAAATACTTATTAACCCAAGAAGAAGGTGAGTAAAATATTGGACCTTCTTTCCAACAAACAACTTTGCAAACAACAAATTACAATGATACAAGAAGAAAAGCATACATTGTGATACATGCGTGTGCATCTGAGCGTGTCCAAACACACCTACTGTGTAAACGTGGGAAACAGGCACAGACATGCCTGTGGGCTAGATAGTCCAAACTTACTCCAGGCTTTTGATGCCGCCATGCACATGTTGTACGCATCCTGCACATACAGTACAGTGAGTGTGTACGAATGCAGAGGCCTTCATACAGACATGCTTACTCATTAATGCACCCTCCACTTGCTGTGCTAGCAGGGACATCTGGGAACCAGTGATGTGAAGACAGCAGTTGTAAGCTGAACCTGATATTTGGCTCTGTGTATTTCTGTCTTTTTGTGATGTGGATACACATCTGTGAGTCTCGGCCCAGCCTATTCATAGAATGACCACTTGAGCAGTCCTTAGGGGCCTCCCGTAGGAATTCATCTTGATTTCTTGCTGTAAAGATTGGCACATGGTTACACGTTTAGTGTTGGACTACAGTTCCTCTTTTTGTACAGATACTAAAGTAGTGTTCTTAACCCCCCCCCCAAAAAAAAGACCCACTGCTACTTTTGTGTCAGTTCCCAAATAAAGCGTTTCCTAAATGATTTATCGTGATTTATTACCCCACCTCCTGAAGAAGAGAGGGGTATTGTTTGTCGGTCTGTCTGTAAGTAGTTTTATGCAAAAACTACTGAACCAATTTCCATGTAAATTTCAGGAAAGGTGTGAGGTCACACAGAATAGATCTCATTACATTTTGGTGAATGTAGGTCAAAGGTCAAGGTCACATTCACCAAAAATGTGATCTTGCAATGATAACAGATAAGGCAAATCAAGTCAAATTTGTACAAGGGAAGCAGGGTTTGCTGTGCCAGCATGCATTCTTTAGTAAATACTGAAGAAAAAGTGACTTATTTGGTCAAATCTATCATTAACTGAACACAAAACTAAGTCTCTCCATCCACTGTCATTGATCCAACTCCATGGGTTTTACTGATGAGTCAATGTTGTTGAAGATGACAGTATTCCCATGATAACTTATGAATCTCCAAATGCGTCATATCTGACG
The DNA here is from genome assembly GCA_020466265.1 of Siphamia tubifer. Classification (NCBI taxonomy): domain Eukaryota; kingdom Metazoa; phylum Chordata; class Actinopteri; order Kurtiformes; family Apogonidae; genus Siphamia; species Siphamia tubifer. Next base: position 32,197,783 of record CM035803.1, on the reverse strand, counting down.
ACCATGAAGAGACAAAACACTGCATTTTATTCCAGTTATTTACATGTATTGATAAGATTCGTAGATCAACAGGTATTAAACAGTTTACATCAGGTTAAATAAAATTCATATGCATCTTCTTCCTACTCCTTTTTAATGATGAAACATACTTGAATAGATTCTCCTCATTTGAATGTTGTTTAAATAGAATAAATAGGTTCATTGAATATTTGGGTTTCTAACAATTTTTTTACTCTTCCTCTCTATATTTTAACAAAGTATTCTTTACCTTCTATTTCATTCACACAACAACCTTTAACATTAATCATTTTTACAGGAATTATTATTTCATTTTGCTACGATCTCCGGTACTCTGGTTTCCTCCCACTATCCAAGCACATGCACTGATAGGTTAATTGGTTAAACTAAATCACCCATAGGTGTGAATGAGAGAGTGATTATTTGTCTATATATGTTCAGCCCTGAGATGAACTGAGGACTCATACAGGGTGTACCCTGCCTTCACCCATTGTAGCTGGATTAGACCCTCTGTAAATGAGAAACGTTATTTGTTCTAATGGGTACATTGCAGTTTTCAGCAGAGTACAAGAAAAGCATTGGATTAAGGGTTCCAGGATAAGATAAGCAGAGTTAAAAAAAAAAAAAAAAAACTGTAAAAAAAATTATGTGAATCACCTATTAAAATAAAATGAAACAAATAGAGCAACTTTAATTGGGGCGAACACATTTCAGTTTTACTTGGTGTACTCTGCCAGAATAAAAGTGAGTATTTTTGTCTTGCGTACTTGTTCCTTTTGTTAAATAACTCAATTAATTCAGTATTTTCACACTAATCAATCTTAAGTAAAGAACTTTGTACTTTGATCACCTCTTGGGTTCTAACTCTTAAAGTTTGTGTTCAATTACTCTTTCTTCTCTCTCTTGTTCCCCTCTTTTTTTTTTCTCCTTCTTCCACTTTCCCACACTTCCACAGTGCATATAGTGACATTCAGCTGCCAAGGCCAACACTTCTACTGAACTGACCCATGCTGCCAAAAGATGCCCATTGTTGCCAAGTAGGAAGGGTGTTTTAGCAGCAACTCTACTCAGAGTGGATCATGTTTTATATCAACATGATCCTTCAATCAATTCAGATCAATTCCACTTCAGGCAAAAACCATCCAAATGCCATAGCCATGGTACATTCAGTTCTAATGGATGGACACACAGTGGGACTCTACCCCCTCTTAACCTCTGCCAATTTTACTGAAGAAACATCACATTGGCGGGTGTCTCCATGCCAGCTTCCTGCCTACAGATTAACCCAGACTGACATGCACTGATAGTACACTGACTACATCCACAGACTGTGAGCTGTGGCCGCGCACAGCTGTGAGGAGGCTTCAACATGTGGACACTTTGAAACTTCAAGTAAATTCAGATCAAAGTCTGTAGCACCACTGATGCACACATGATGAAGAAGGTCTGAGAATTCTTATAGATGAAGATAATGAAGAGAGCTAAATTAAATGTTAAATTAAACATGTTTTATTACCCTGCCCCATGAAGGGATGAGGGGTTTTGTTTTTGACTGTCAGCAGCTTTACAGAAAAAAAAGAAAAAAAAAGTAGTGGACCAATTTCCATGACATTTTTGGGAAAGGTGTGAGGTCATCCAGAATAGATCCTATTAAATTTGGTGAATGTAGGTCAAAGTTCAAGGTCACAGTCACCAAACATTTTGACATTGATAAGTGATAGGGCAAATCGATTAACATGTGTGAAACGGGGGTGGGGAGGTTGTGCCTGCCACCACTTGTTAATTCTAGAACTTTACTAACAAGTGTTGCCAGGCACAACAAACCCTGTCCCTCCTAAACCTGACTGTCACCATCTGGTACCACGATACCATCTGGGACCCTTTCACAACCAATCCATTGTCAAAGGAGGGGCCTTATCTAAAATCCTTGCATCTGATTAGATGAAGAATCTGTCCATCATCTTGACTGATGTGTCACTTCAGCTACTCACGTTGAACTCAAGCTGTGACTCAGAGCGACAGCAGGAAGAAGAACCATACTGCAGCAGACCATCATCAAAACAAATGTGACAGTATGGCTGCACATAAACAGACCTGTGTGTTGTCTGTAAATGACCATTGTCATATGTGCAGGGAAAATATGAGGATAAAAGGCAACATTAGCAACAGCCAGTGGATATTCCTTGAACTCCCTATAGAAAACAGGTAGACCAGCAGCTCAAATGTTCCAGAAAAATCCTCTGGCATATGTCTGAAATGCCTTCACTTGGTAGGGAGTCACCAGAGTACTTTGGACACTATAAGGGAATGACAAAAAGCTGAAGAGGAACCGAGTGCCGAACACACCATGAAGACATCAGCCATGGCACAGACAGACACAACACCGCCCAGTCATGGGAAGTCCCACCCGGTGACACTGATTCGCTCCTTCCTTTTTCAGAAAACCTGAGCTGCATGATACTCAGATGGTTGCGTTAGCCTAGGATGTAGTTTGGCAAAATGCAGCCAGAAGATGTGAGTCAGTTTATGCCCCCCCATGACTGTAGTTTATTTTAGCATTAATCCAGCTGATGTCATTATGTTTATGTATGTGTTGATGTCAGTATAGACTCATTTTGGCCATTATAAGTAAATGGGGTGGGGATGAGGGGTGGTATTAATAATTCACCAAAAAAATTACATTTGTCCTACTTTTCCCAAAATATCGTCACATCTATTCTAGGCAATTTATAAACCTAATTAGTTCTGAATTCAACCAATAATTTTGCTGCTAAAGCGTTAAACAAACAAACCAAAAAAACAATACCCCCTGCCAACCCTTCGGGAAATATTTTAAGTCAGCATTTATTTATAGAAACTTTTGAAACACTTTCAGGAATCAAATTACACAAAGAAAACAAGCTCATATATTTTTAAGAGCACTCATAATATCTAAGTTAATGCATAAAGGAACCCATGGGTTTCATGTGTCTTGGCGTGTTCTCTGCCAGTTTTTAACTGTGGCAGCTCTGGAGCAAAAATGTAGCTTTGATTAAATAACTTGTGATTAATCTTCCGCTAGATCACCTTCCAGATGCTTTTCAATGATGTCTGCATTTACAGATTTGGAGTGGCACTTCCTCATGTGTATAATGATGTTTGGTTACAGCCTTAGGTTCATTTGCACCTGCTGTTCTATAGTTCCATAGTTAGTGACCTTTGAACCCTGGTGGTCAGCTGACAGGGAAGTCCTTCTGACATAAGGTCATTTTGGCCACACCTGCTTCCAAGCCATGCAGGGGTCGCACCCCTCTGTGTCCCTCCACCTCTGGAAATAGACCATGTTGCTACATAAGTTACATAAGCCACTGTTTTGTTGAGTGGATGATTAATGTGCACAGAAGGTAATAAACTTGTAATACAGTATCTATTCCAGTCGATGGGTGTGTACATGTTGCATGAATGAGTTTGAATTCTGTGAAGGATGTGAATGAGGTGCTCGTACAATAATATCCTTTGTGTCTTATGGGCAACATGGGACATAAATCAGTTTAATGGAAGATCTTGATGGTTTTGCCTGGATGAACTGGACTCAGGATATTAAATGTAAGAAAAAAGGCAGTTAACTGCATTTTTGGTGAAAATGAGTGTTGTGTTTTTTCCAACATTCAAATCATTCTTTGTCATGCAACAAAATATGTCATCTCAAATGTCTGTCGTTTTGGAGAAAATTGGTGGCTGTTTGTACAGTAACTATAAAAAGTACTAGTAAAATAAAGTAAAAATACAGTAAAGACCATTACTGTGTTCTTACCAATGTCCATTTAGAACCCTGCCCCAATAGTTTACAGTCAATCACTGTATTAGACTGAAACAGATTATGGAATTACTATAAGGTGCACTGTCAAAGAATGTTTTTTATGAAGGTTTTTCATATATATTTTCATATCTATGAGATTAAAAGTTAAAATTTTCTGCACTACTGTACAAGGTGCAGTAGACAATAAGGTGCACTGTCAATTAAGTGAAGTCAAAATCATGAGATACTGTAAAAAGTCTAAATTATGAGAAAAAAAGCCAAAATTATGAGATAAAAAGTCAAAATTCTGAGATAAAAAGCCAAAATTATGAGATGAAAAGTCCAAATTATGAGATAAAAATCTAAATTCCCAGTCGCTAAGCACTACCAGAATTAATCCATAGATACAGTACTCTGTGGTTTTTGTAGAACTAGGTAATATGCAGTAACAATACTGCCTCATGTCCAATAATATACCTACAACTACTAATGCTGAACAACATTTTTCTCAGTTTTGTGTCTGTGCAGTTACTGCCTTTTTACTTTGTAGGACAGTGTAGTGGTCAACTGAGTAATTTGAAGGACAAAGCAGGGAGATAGTGTTGCTTTTATTTGGTTGATAAGGAAACCCAGCTGTCATTCAAGGTATCCTGCTGTGTCACTGCTCTGATTCAGCAAATCAGAAACTCCACAACAATTCTGTTCCATGGCCTTGGAGAGAAATGATTAACTACAGGGTGTCCACAAAGTCTATATTACAAAAGCAACTGAGATATATGAGATATATTCTACGTACCAATCAACATTTTTAATCACATTGTATTTGTGTATTTCATGTAACCTGCTGATGAAATAGCTTTGACTAAATAAAGCTCTAAAAAAACAGCTACTTCTGAAGAAAAGACACAGTGCATATTTTGGTTTAATGAAACAAAACTAATATGCCGACTCAGTGAAATACAGGATTAGGTTTGGAGGTCATATGTCGTCTGTCAAAGATCACTGATGCTTTTGCCACCACTGGTAAGAGTATGCTATAGTGAACATGGCAAGAAATCGAGGACCATCTACATGTGTTTCATGTAACTAATGGTGCCCAGGTAGAGGTCCTTTAAATAAATTACTTATTAAATAAATCACTTGTTTAAAAATATATATCTACTTTTAATTTTTTAATAATTTCCACATATTTATATATGTATTTGTTCTGTAATTAATGTCTTAAATTCTAAATAGACGTCATGGACATTTTTTTTTTTTTATAGTAGCTTATATTTGCTTTGATGCACATCAAATGCAAGAACATCAAAAAAATCCTCTGGTTGTAATGTTTAGAAAGTGTAAAGTTGAACAGATATTTAATAGTGACTTGAGAATTCAAGACAAAATAAGAGCAGAGATGTGTGTTAATAAAACAACAATATTTCATACTTTAATATAATCTCTGGCAGGCATTAGCTGTATTAAATACATATATTGCTTTCCAGTTTTGTCAGAGTGGATTAGATTTCCAGTTCACGTTCATTTTAGACAAATGATTAAATTCCAGTCAATGAGTGTTTAACCTTAATCTGACTGAAGGAGCCATGTTAATACCAAGGCAAATAGAATTTGAGACAATTATTATTTACATAAGATACAAAAATATATTTCACAAAAAAAGACAGATAAATTTACAATACAAAGCTCTATAAAATTACAAATATTTTCTATTATAAAAAGCCTTTTTTTTTTTTTTTAAATAGTCTTCCAGCTCAAGTTTTGGATAAGGGAGTGTAATGTGGTCTGTCCAGTGGGATCATTTGTAATTCTGTCCATGAATGTTCCAGTGACTCTTTGTAGCATTTAGTCCACATCTTCTTTGCACAAAACTTTTCTTCGGAGTCCATTACCTCACAAACTATACATGTCCTTGTTTTCCTTGCGATGCTAATCTTGGACCTTCTTACTCCTTGTTGTCCAGTATCCAGGTGGTCTGGTGATCTATGTAAAGGACTGCTGCGTTAACTTTAGAAGAGTGCTTGCTGTGTCGCTGTGGTGGAGTCGGTTGGCAGTTGCTGTGCCATCCAGCTGTATCCTGTTGGGTGGTTTTCAGTATGTGGGGGGCAGATGCGTGTTAGTGGGGTCCAGACATCCATTTCCTCCCTCCCTCATGGCTACACTCCAGGTTAACTGTGAACCTCCGTGTCACATGGCTAAGAAAAGACAGAGACAGACAGACCTGATTAGAACAGGACTCCTCGGCTCCTGGGTTGCCAGTTCTATTCTCAGAGCGGCGGACATTCAGTTTTACAGGCTGGTCATCGTAAACACTGGTGCCCCTAATAAACACAGCATTCTCTAGGGCTAACAGGGGCCTGGCCGCCTGCCTGCCTGACTGGATGATTGAATGTCCAGCTTTACACAGGGACGGGGGCGCCTGCGAGCTGTGAAAGGAAGACATTCAGTGGCCGAAACACAGAACAGAGCAGGGCGGAGGAGGAAAAAACATGAAAATAAGGAAAACATTTGAAGTCCCACACCAGTCTCATTCCATTCCTGACATTTACAGTTGAATTTTTTGCACAGGTTTGCCTCTACACACATTCCTCATACTCTGATGCAAGTTACAACATTCACAAACCCTGTAGCCACGTTGCTCTGGTTATAGGTGTAACCCATTCAGGGTTTTCATCAACTGTTTATTCTTCATAGATATTAAAATAGTGTCAAAATTAAGATATATGTCTATTTCCTATGTCCTTTTTTGGCAGCATTTATCAGTAATATTTTGAGAGGAAATAAATATTTATCATGAAATATAAAGGTATCATTTCAGACTCCTCTATTTTTGGGGGTGGTTCTTATGTTTTATCACTTGGCAGGTGAGGGTTAAGCACTGAGTTCTGTATTGTACTATATGCACATGAAAATGAAAGAAAATATCAAGCCCTGGGTGCATGACTAGCAATTGTTAGTGGCAGCTCTTTTCCCCTCAGTGAAAATGGATACTGTGCTTTTCTCTGCAGTGTAATCCCCCCCCCAACCCCCCCCCCCAAAAAAGTCCACATAACATGCCTCAGCTCTTTCATAGTCATGACACATCATTGTTTCTTGGAAACCTGGGGTGATTTAGTCTTGTGTCACTTTACAGGATACCGTTAACATAGTTGACACAGAGAATAACCTCACCTGTTAATCCAGAATAGTAAGTAATGTGACTAAAGAGATGCCATAGTTGTGACAGTGAGGCTGCATTAGCACTTACTCTCTAATGTCTTGTCAAGATCAGCGATGAAATCTTCCAGTTCTTTAGTGTCACCAAGTTTGGCTAAAGTGGAAAGGAAAAATAAAACATTATTTGAAACGGAATTTTAATAAATGCATTAATTTGTCAAATTAAACATGCTGCTTTATAAAATAGCAAGAACAGCTTAGTTTTTGTGTATATGTTCTGTGACCAAGTGTCCGATAGCTGATTGACTGCAGATTTTTTTTCCCCCACTAGTACCTTCTTTCCAGACAATAAAACCTGGCATCTGTTTTACAGTGTAACTTACGTTTGGGTGACATAAGAGAGGGTGAAGTGGGGTTAGGGGAGAGCACAGTGGGGGAGTTGAGCCTCTCATCACTGAAGCTGAAGCTGTTCCTGTTGAGTGATTCTGCACCTGACAGGAAAGAACACAAACAACTTTTGAATTTCTTCAATGCAATAATTACAATATGCAAACAAAGAGACTAAACCTCTGATCGATGTCACTGGAATGACTATAGTGTATAACCAATGCACTGTCCTCTAATGACAGCCTTTAAACACAACACATGTATGTATTTGTTTTTGGACACACAGGCACATTTTTGCATAATACATGAAAGGATTTCCTTCCAGTCTATAAATGTCTAGAGGCCTCTGCATTTCAAGTGCTATAAGCATACCTAATGACATTGTAAATGATCCACCTAATTCCTTACCATTATAACAGACTGACCTAGATGGAGAGATCTCTGCAGTCAGGTAAAGCTGCACTAAATGTTCAACACATTCAGTGTGAGAGCAGAGCTTGTTCTTAATCCAGTTGGTGTCACTGTCTTGCCTCTACAACCCAAACCTCTTAAAAGATGGTTGTATAATTGATATAATCTCCACTTTGATTCTGACAAGCTATATTTCAAGACACCGCAGGACGTCACACATCTTCACTATTTATTTGCAGTGAAGAATGACAGAACAGAAAGTAGAAAATAATTATTGTAGTTATGTTATGGGCTTAACTCTTCCATAAATAACATGTATATTAGCACTTTTTAATCATTCGAGTTCCACCCTGGTAATGTGTCACTCATTCTGAAATTGATACCTATTATACATGTGAGTATGTGGTGAGGGAGAATAAGATCAGGCAGCACTTAAGGATGCCCGTGTCTATCTTACTTCTCTTTGCAGAGCTCCAGCAGACCTAAACGCTGTCTCATATGTCAGCCACTTACAAAGGCCCCCCTCTCTGACCTGTACCACTCCCACCACTCAACACTGAACACAGCATATGATAGGGGACGCCACACACAAAGCAGAGCACCCAGGGGCGACACAGAACTATCTTAGACATGAAACCCTCTTGCGTCTGTGCCACATTTTCCCTGTATTGCTTCCTATGCTTCTCTTCTCCTTCTCTTTTCTGGTGCATCTCTGACACTGGACAGTTTTCATCCTTTATCTGACCTTTCAACAGTCCATCCATCCATCAGAGCAGAATACAATAGTTTGTCCCTGCGTGGGACAGGCCTCCCTTCAGTGGACTGCCATGGAGAGGACAGAGCTCAAGCAGGAATCTGATCCTCTGAGCAAATCATCAAGCTCATTAGCACCACAGACACAGGTTTGAACACCTCCCGCTGCTTTTATCACTTGTAGTCGTCACTGACAGATTTGTAATAGTGGTAGTATGGATATTACAAACCTTTCAACTGGATATGTAACACTGTGGACACTGATTACATGCTACATACAAGCCCTGGGGCACCCATACTTAAACTACAATTTAAAACAAAAAAATGAATTAAATTATATTTTTATCATATGTTTGGAGCAGGGCCCAATTCCTTCTCCTGAGTCAGTCTTCTGAACTTAACTACAGCTCCAGTCGGCATTCTTAAATTCTTTCACAGATAGCCTTTCCAGTAAACCTAGACCTTCTCAAATTTTTCCCATCCCACCCACATGTGTCTGAGAAAGTAACTTTGCACATGGGGACCTGAAGCATACTTCTATGTGTGTGTCATTATATTAAAGTCTACAGCTGATGAAGCAGCTCCTTAAAACGCTGCACAGTGCAGTCATGTATGACAAAAATGGGTGCAGGCGTGCTAAGATATGCAGTCACTGATATCACAAATATCTCTGGAACCCTATCAAGCCTTTTTTTCCCCCCATTTTCTCTTCTCTTTTACTTTATCTTTCCGTCTCTTTCATGAACAATTGTCTGCCTGTGCATGCATGTGTGCCTGTGCAACAGTTTGCAAGTCACCGCAGCTACCCTGCAGATTATATGATAAACACTACAAACAAGGCAGAACTGGAGAAGAAGTTGGAGTAACAAACAGCTGGGCCCAGTAGACTCACTGCCATGACAATAAAATAATCTAGCAGTTAATGCACAGTTCAACTAGGACACCCCCCCCCCCCATCCCCCCTTTTCATCCACTCAAATAGCAGCCACACCTCACAGGATAGTAAATGCAAAGGGTGGATCTACAGTATGTAACTATAATATCCTCAGCACCTGATCTCCATTCTGGAGTCTTGCGGAATCATTAACTTTACTGTATTGTACATTTGACAGTGTCATGCATCTTCCTGTATGACACACTGAATTAAACGGCTGTCTATGTTTGTTTTTTTTCTAATGTGCATGTGAATGCTGTACAGAGGTACACAGAGGTATAGTTTTCCTTACTTTCCGAGTCGCTGATGCCGCTGTCACTGACACTGGCACTGCTCCTCCTCTTCATGGTCTTCAGATGCTCATCGTACCTGAAGTGTCTCTTTTCCACTGGTGACGTGAAGTCTTCGATCACAGCGTCAAATTCACACAGGACGTCATTGAGATCCTCCTCGCTGACAAATTTCGCTGCAAAGAACAAATATTAAACTACTAAATAAACTAAAATGGGGGGGGAACAAAAATTGATCAAAACAATTACGTTTAAAGATCACTACTACAGCAAATTATTTACAAATAGGATACAGACATAATAATAATAATAATAATAATAATAATAATAATAATAATAATAATAATAATAATAATAATAATAATAATAATAATAATAATAATAATAATAATAATAATAATAATAATAATAATAATAATAATAACGTTGAGTATTATAAAATAAAGTCATATAGAAACGCATTTACCTTGAGTTTTAAGCTTTGGAGACTTCATGATTTCCAGTGAGGAGGTTTGAGATGATCCAGTCCTGAGTTGAAAAACCAGCCTTATGTTCCTCAGTGTAAAGTCCCACTCACTCCTCCAAGTCTTGGATTCAGTCTGCGCGCGGACGACTGGCGCTTTTTAACGCGCCCTGGTGCACAGGGGCGGTGACGCACAGGCTGTGGGAGAGGGTGGGTGTGCCCCCACTGACCAATACAGCTTTTACCAGTAGATGTTACACTCTCCTGACGACTCCTTCTCAAAAGTATGTTTGTAAACAACTCATGTGTCGTTTGCCAGGCAGCGGAGTAATCCTGCGATATTAATAATCATGACCCACACTCTGTATTTTCATACTTTATCACCAGGCAGATCATGTCAGAAAGAGGTCATGATGTGGCTGAGAGAAGAACAGACAGACAGACAGACAGACAGACAGACAGACAGACAGACAGACAGACAGACAGAAAAGCCAGTTTCTGGACAGTATCAGTGTCTTCTGGTGAGATGGGGCTCAAATGTAATCTGTTGAATGTATTATATAACAGCTATGGAAGGAGCTTCTCATTACGCATAAGTAACCTTCAGCCTGACAGCCATAGAGCCTTTTACCCCCAACACATACACTGAGAAAAGTAAAAAATTGAATCCATTTTAAAATTCTTCTTCAATTTTGACTTATTTATCTCGTTTTTTTTTTATCTCATTATTTAAACTTTTTATCTCATAATTATGACTTTTTATCTCATGATTTAGACTTTTTAGGGTCACACAAAAAAAAACCAAATTGAATTGCATAAGGTTATTTTACATTATTTTAATGTAATTTTTAATTTGATTCACTCAACTAGATGTTTTTATATGTGATTCATATTGATTCAATGTTACTTTTTTCATTGTACCATGTGTATGGTGTAGTGCCTTCAAAACACAGACTTTCTAGACTGTAGGACCTAAGAGCCTGCAGAGTTATTGCATCTTTTTAAGAGTATATACTGTAGATTCCATGTAAAGTAGCAAATGGCAGCGGTGCAGGAACTGAAATATAGTTATTCTTTTGTCTTTATCTTTAGCATGTGAGTTTGTATATGCCTATTAAAATCAATTTAATTCTAAATATTTCTTTCCCTTCTAAAGTGAAACAGTATTTATACACACACATATATATGTTATTTGCAGAGGTGGTAATCCCAGGCTCATTAAGTCAAAGTCCTGTCAGGTTGTTAACTGAACATTTGGATGAGTGCAACTCCTCCAGGTATGTGGGATAATTAATGGAATTCCCTATGATAAGTGAACAGGTTGGATCCAATACACTGAAGGTCTTTGAAGTTGATGAACCTGGAATTACCGACCTCTGGTTATGTATAATTTTGGCAAATAAATGAATAAATCATATTTAATTTGCTTTTTGGAACTCAGCTCATGAGAAATTAACTATATCCTCCTTAGACCCAAGAAAGGGAACATTTTATTTATTTTTTTTACATTAAACAATTGTCTTGATAGGGCAACATTTTGCCAGATAAATTTTTTTTGTAATGGATAGCATTTTTATGTAAAACTGTCAAACTTTTGTCCACTACAGAGGACAAAAATGCATTGCTGGCTCTTAGGATGATATCAACCAGAAGCCTCTACGTTTTAATGTGATAAGTCATGGATTTTTGCATCTAATATGTTCTCCTTAGCAAGTGAAAGTCTAGTAGAAGAAATAAATATCAGTGACAGGTTTTGGATGGGGGGGCTATACTCTACCATAATGAGCTCAGAGTGACATCTGGTGGTGTTTTGGCAGAAGTGCATTTAATTCTGTGCTGTGTCGTTAACTACATCTAGTAATATGTGTTGATGTCAGCAATATGCCTATGATCATGAATAACATTTTAATTGCTTAATGACACTATTATCCACAGCTGGTTCTTTTCAGTATTCCCAGAGGCCTCCTGTAGCCAGTTGACCAATAACTGATCTATGAGTGAATTTGTCCTCTGAGACCAGTAGCATGCTGTACAGTCATGCTGAGATTTTAACACCTTCAGTGGCCAGTTTAACATGATCAGCAAATGGATAAACATGCCATGTGTTTGCAGCTGCACGTGTCTGTTGACTCTAGGGGCCCTTAGGTGCAGCTTAACGATGGGTCTGGTCTCAGCAGAGGTGCTAAAAGTGACACCTTCAAGTCACCGTGAGAAGATATCAGTGTTCACATAATTGGCGTGGCTGAGTCCTAGCAGAGCTTCCTATCTAACAGTGTGCATGCCAACAAATTTGCTTGTCACGGACTAACAACCACATTCATCATATTTATTGACAGATAAATTACAGAATCTTTCAGTGCAATAGTACTTACATATTTACACATATTAACATTCATTTCAGATATAGCTTAAAAATCTAAATCTAATATTGTAAAAACACATAAAACAAGTGTTGACAGTGGATGATAGTCCCGAGATTTATATATCTTGAAACTTGTGGCAATTAAATACACTTGCAAACTTGCACCTTTTCTAGTGACAGTTGCAATTTATGTAGCAATAAAAAAAATGTTTTATGGATGCAGCACATTTTCACATTTTACAACCAATATGATGAGTTTAACATGTGACCTAAGTAATGTTGGTATGTACTGTATGTGCCAGCTTTTGCTTGCACACAAAAGCTAAGTTTGAGTGTAAACAGTGCATGTAGTATTATTTTTGAGTGACTATATGCTGGACATATCATATACAGTAGACTACAAGTGTTTAATTCTGCATCTGTATTTATTCATGTTGATGCTTCTTCACTCAAAGTCACAGCCCAGTAGTTCTACTCTCATGGTGATGGAGTACATCCAACTTATGGGGAGGATTCGGATGAAGCGTGAGAAAATAGGTGGGTGGATATAGTTCTTCACGTGGTCATTATTGTTTATATTCCCACCAAAAGTCTGTATTTGAGAGAGACAGAAAATATATTTTTAAATTACTTCTCTATAAATGTCAAATAACTTTAATTTGCAATGGAATAAAATAGAAGTTACCCTGAATGGACGGCCCTCATCATCTGAGTAGTCGTGCCACTGGACTCCATCATTGCTGAACTGTAGGGAGTAGGACATGACATACATCTCTTTCCCCAGAGACTTGGCCCCTTGTGTGACGATACCAGTGATCTTTTTCACTTGAGGCAGCTCTACCTGAAGCCACTGTTTTCTGTTACCATACTGTGGAGAAAAGGGCACAGCGAAAATATATCACACTAATGTATTTTCTATAAATACACGAAGGAAGGATGTTCAATTTGTTTATTCTCAGCATCCATTCAGGAAATACTTAATACAATCATGGACGCTATGGACGTGTCTATACCGATATTTGGATGTTTCTAAAATGTCCATACCAATTTTTGAATAGGAAATTATAAGACATTTGGGAAACAAAAGCTTACTGTAATTTCTGGACTTTAATTTTCTCCAAAAACCACAGTGAACCTTATACAGTATATACTATAAGTATATATTATATATACTTTTTTCTCCTAATTTTGACTTTTTATCTCATAATTTTGATCTTTTTTGTCATAATTTTGACTTTTTATGTGATAATTTTGACCTTTGTTGTCATAATTTTGGCTATTTATCTCATAATTTTGACTTTTTATATCATAATTTTGACCTTTTTTTGTCCTAATTTTGACTTTTTTCCTCATAATTTTGCCTTTTTTCCCTCATAATTTTGTGGAGTAGGGACCACATGTACAGACCCTTATAATGTGAACCAGCTGGTTTGTTTGACATGTTAGTGCCTTTAAAGAGTTCGCCAGGTACTTTTTACTGACGAGATAATTAGCCAATTCATTCATGCTAATGCTAACAGGGTGATAGCCAATCTGAAGCTCTGAAGGTGACAGCAGTGAAATCTCGTGGGATGATATTTCACAAGAGTTATGCCATTCTTTCGTAGAACAACCGTCAATGGGAACACATTCAAAGCGCAAATATACTCTGTTGAAATTTTAGGAATATCACTATTGTTTTGTGAAAAACTGTAATGGAAACACAGCTATAGAAATGACTACAGTCTCTCCAGTACCTTAGCCTGCCATGCATTAATGGTGCCCTGTTTGTTGAGGCGTGCGAGGGAAGGGTTCCAGGGTCCTGAGTACCAGCTGGAGGCTATGGAGCTAGCAGTGATGTAACGGTCTTCTATCAGTCCACTTTCCATCCCCAAAGGCACAGAGCAACCTAAAGGTGTACATTAGAACATTCAAATCATCTTAAAATACAGCTTTTCATGTCTCCAATCATGATCCTACAAACAGATTATGATCTTAAAGTACCATATTTTCCTGACTATGAGCTGCTACTTTTTCCATATGTTTTGAACCATGAGGTTTATACAAAGGTGCAGCTATTCTGTAGATTTTTCTTCCACCACTAGGGGCGCTCTAACCTGAATTAGAATCTACTAAGAACAATCAGTGCAAAGAAGAATACCTATTTTTTTCTTTAGCAGATAGAACACGGACGACAAATTAGCAACTGTTAATTATTTTTCAAATCCTCACAGATGTGACAAAGCACTTCACTTTCCTACATAGTGGCTACTTTTACCTCACGTATTTTAACCATACAGTGATGGAATAACATTTTTAATATTAACATTTGTGATATGTTAATAATCAGTTTGAAGTCATTGAACTTTGGCAAATATTGTTCCCTTCTGCACATGCTCTGTTTCCTCCAAGTGTTGCCTGTAACTTTTGGTTTTCACCACCATGGAGAATATTGACCTGTTCTTTTATCAATCTCCAAATAATTGGAAAATAAAAATAAAATAAAACATTAGGTCCATATAAAATGGTGTAAATTAACATTTCAAAAAACAGTCAAAACATTTTTCTTAACAATCCAATATTGAACACTGAACTTGTTGCTTTTCCTGTGTTTCAGATAATGTCAAATAAATAAAACAGATCCATCAACCATAGTGCTTTAAGTTAACACATGAAAAAGGCAACTCACATACAGAAACAGTAAATTTAGAGATTAAAATGACAATAATTAATAATAATTATGACTGTAATGAATTAATCTGAATTGATGAGTTAATTTTAACTTTTAACTGTTGCAGATCCATTTCATAGTGCCAGGTGCAATGGCCAAGATGAAGGGGTAAGGGGGCGGGGGGACTAATATTGTGAACTGGGCTAGGGTCTATGTCTTACCATCAAGCTGACACCCGTACAGCTCCATGCGGAGTGTGGCCTTGTTGTACCAGTCAGTGGGGTGGAGCCTAATGAAGCGGGCAACCAGAGGTGGAAAGAAAGTGTTTGTCTTTGTTCCATAGGCCTCCTGGTTTCCAGGGAATAACTGATGATAGATTGAAGAAAATGCAAGAACAGAAGGTAAAGAGAGAGAGGTAAAAGTATTGTTAAACTTTTCTTCTTTTCTTTGGAACTGTTTGGTCTCCACATGAAAATGATCCAGCCTGTCCGTACCTTCCTGTAACCTTTGCCATCACCCTTATAGTGTACCCACTTCCGACGGTCATTGCTGTATGTGATAAAAAACGTCTTCACATACTGGGACTGAAATAGCTGCTTGGCCCCCTGGATCGCCACCTGACTGACCACCACTGGTCGTTGGAAGTCCACCTGTACCAGGAACAAGTCCACTGTGGTCACATGGGAAGAAAATGCAAATAGGCAAGAGCAGAACACCTACAGTACGCTGCTCCTAACACATACCTGAATCCAGCTGTGGTTTTGTTCGGTGCTCCATGCATTGTATTTACCCTGATTGTTCAGTCTGGCGAGGTGGGGCTCCCAGTATCCTTCAGAAAAGGAAAAAGAAAATCTATTTGTAAAACAGGGCTTATACTATTAGGTCGTGGTGAGTTTCTTCTGGGTGAATTGGATGAAGTCAGGTAGATATACCAACCTCTAGTATTCAAAGCTGTGATCTGGTCCTCTTTCACACTGCCTGATTCTAGACCAAGTGGATGGTAGCAATCTTGAAGAAATAATATATATATATATATATATATATATATATATATGTGAGTAATAAAGCACAACATAACAAAGTACCAATGAGGTTCATGTGCTTTTAGAAGGAGTTCTTACTATCATCCAGGATCAGGAGGAGGGTCTGCATGCCCTTCTGTTGGTTCAAACCCACTTCTGTCTCCAGTTGCCACAGGCCAGGCTTGGATGGATACATCTCTATCGTAGCAAAGCTCTCTGGGAAAATAGATGGAACATATTTTGATAATAGAAATAAAAATGTTTGTGCACAACAAGATTATTGCAAAAGATAAAAAAAAAAAAGACAAAAGAAGTGGCATCAGGGGTGTCACACCAGGTTATTAAACAGTCCATTCTGGGCCACAGCATACATTCTGGAAGTTCCAAAATAATTTTTAAGACATTAACAAACAAAAATGTTGTTTCTAAGTCATTATATTATTATTTTACAGGTTCAGCCTACTTGTAATTAAATTGGGCTATATGTGGTTCCTCAACTAAAATGAGTTTGACATCCTGCTGTAAACTATAAAGATGAAAATATTTTGGATTAATTTTTGTTTATTTATTTAAAATATAATCCCAATATTTTGGTTGGTTGTGAAAGCTATCAAGTGACCTTTTTTTTTTTTTTTTTTTTTATAGTTATACCAGTTTTTTCTGCCAGCATTTGGCAAATAAAAACGTACCAGTCTGTCAACACCTGGCACCACAGTGGTAAAAGTCTACTCTGAATATTTCACAATGTGTCTCTGAACTTATTGATTCTTATCTTCAGCAAATTAACAACATTGCAAATTCAAAATGAAACACAGCATTGACAGAAAATGAAAACGACAAATGTTAAGGTTATTTTACAAACACGTAGCTTTACCAGGCAGCAGTGGGAAGACAGCTTGTCTGTAGCTTGTGGTCTTCTTATGGAGGAATGTTTGGCCGTGGAAGTGGACACTCTGAACGTCATTTGGAGATCCCATGTTGATCAGGTGCCAATGCACAAGCTGATTGGTGTACATCCTCAGACCTTTCAGACTGTAAATGATTCCATTGATGGCTACAGAAACAACAACATGAGAATATTTTTATTAGGATTTATAGTCAAGTGATCGATTATCTAACTGATATTCCATCTTGTATTTAATGTGGATGTATAATTTTTTTGTGTAATTTTATGTGAAGGTTAGTGATTACAGGGGAACGTGAAGGTCTCCTTTATGCTCGGGCCCAGCATTCTCCTTCGGGTTTTCCTCTGCAGTGTTTCAACATTCTTCTGGTAGTACCAGCTCTGTGACTCATCAAAAGTCATAAACAGCAGCATGAACTCTCTTGTGTTTGTCATCGGTTTACTTAGAGTACCTTCCCGACACACCAGTAAAGGTCCAATCAAGCCTGAGTGAATATCCCTTTCCTACGACAGAAGAGCAGACACAGCAGCGTCCGTGTAAGGCTCTATAGATCAGCAAATTAAACTTTTATTATGTTCACAACTGACTTTTAAATACTCACAGGATTAACACCTGAATAGTAGGCCCAGGTACGACAATCAGACTCTCCTGGCAATGGCCCAGCCGCAGGATTGACATTCCACATGTATGTAAAGTTACCATTAGGTGGAACTTCATTATCATATTGATAACGGTATGTGGAGCCATCTTCATACTTCAGACCCTCATTCTTCTTTGTATATGAAACTCCATTTGGGTGTAAGGAGAACGGGCGATCAGCATTGTTCTTGAACACCACCTGTAAGACAGACAATTAAATACTAAATCAATTAAAGCACAGTAAAATTATTCAGTTAAAGTAATAATTCTGTCATAAAACTAATTAAAATTGACCTGAAATAAAAAATTAGAGGAACAAAAAAAAAAAACAGAATTTGGTGACCTTGACCTTTGACCTACATTCACCAAAATTTTATGGGATCTATTCAGTTCCACCTCATGTGTTTCCTGAAAATTTCAGGCAAATTGGTCCAGTAGTTTTTGCATAAAATTGCTGACTAACAGACAGACAAACAACAACAAAAAAGCCAAAACCAATGCCCTTACCTCAAAAAATATTGTAATTACAACTAATGAATACTCTGTAATACAGTAATACTCTGGTATCAGGCTAGATCTTACCATGATGGTTTGTCCAACCTCGGCCTTGATGACAGGTCCCAGAATACCCAGATGCTCATCTATCTCCCCTCGGATGTCGGGGGTAGTGAAGGTAATGTCGAGGTAACCTCGGAAAACCACTTTGGTAAACTTCGTTTCTCTGGTATTTTGGAGTGACCTGTCTTGCCTTTTTGTGATGATAAATAGACATAGTTTCAGCTTTGGTTACAGATGCATATATGAATACTATGGGCTCATGTTAGTTTCAATAAGAGTTTGAGCTTTGAAAGTAATAATTCAAATAACCTGAAAACCTGTTCTTGTAATTCTGCAAAGTAAATTTGCATGAGAAATGAAAGTTTTCACATTAAACATGTATGATTAAAGAAAATATATGCATATAGAGAGGATTTCTATTTTTTTAACATAGTGTATGTGTTCACTGTATATTTTTTTTTTTTGAAAGAATGTAAAAAGGTGCTCTTGTCTAATTTCAATAAAATCTAAGCTATCAGCCAATATTAAGATAACTAGTTTAATCATTTACCAGAACAAAATTACAAATATGGTCTGCACAATAATGGCAAAGGGACAATATTATTATCATTTTAAACATAATCTTAAAAAGAAGTCTCAGATTAAAAATGTATGTGCTTGTAATCACAACCTGTGTACACTTTGGCCAAACTTGTAGTCTAATTTTAATAAATCCATTCCCAGTTGAAGAATATTTGCTTTTTCAGTTTTTCTTTTCTTATTAAAAAAAAGCTGTTTTAAAATCAAGAAAAGTTTAGTTAGTTCCTGTTTTTTGCAATGCACAGAATAAAATAAAATAAAATTTTTTTATGAAAACAGAAGCACTTTTACAAACCTCTGTGTAGAGACCCAAATAAGAAAACTGAATAAAATATGACCAAGTCAAACAGCATATTTGAAGACATTAATGGACATTTGTTTGACCTTTCAAAGTCATTAAGGTCAAATGTCAGTTCCTACCTATTACCAGTAGTAATTATTTCACTCTCTTCAGCTGTTGTGAAATTATACAAAAAATGGTTCCCATTAAAAACCAATTGAGATTTTTAATAAATAAAAAAATATAAAATTAATATTTGTCAATTATTTGAATACATTTAGTAGACCTTGACCCAAAGAACCTCTGCTATGAATATCAACTAATTCTGGCTGATGATTTTGTCAAAGTTACCCCAAAGATGTTCCACAACAAATGTCAAGTCATTCTGACCAACAGTTATGGACAAGAATATACTTGAAATATTCTTTATGGATGGACAGACAGATGTCAACTGATACCAATAATTCATCAGGCCTTTCATTACAATTAACATTTCAATTACAAATGCTGATTTTCAGTTTAAAATGTCAGACTTATTTGTCATCATTAAAGCTCATACTCTTATTCACCCATGTCATTTGAGTCATTGAATAATTGCTATGAAAGTGTTTAGTTTTTACTGCTCCTTCTGTACTTACCTCCGTCCATAACCAGCATAGTCCCAGTCCACAATTTCTGCAGCGATGAAGTACGTCTTGACGTTTGGCCCTGACAGCTGTGAGTATAATTTATTGGTTAACTCCAGGTTCAGATCCTTGACGTCTTCATGGCTGCTGTAGGGGTCTTTGTAGGAGACATACTCATATTCATCTAATTTGACATTATGGGTGTTTGTTTCGATGTGACTTGGATCATCCCCAGGAATATACAGCTCATAGTCACTGAAATCTGGCCGGGGTACACCAATGACTATAGCCTGGTTGATGAGATCCTCCTCGTCAGAAATGGGCTGTGGTGAGAGGGGTCGGGATCCACGTGGGGACATTTGGGGATTGAATCCACGAGGGGAGAATGGTAAGTTGTTCATGACCTGCGGTTTGTATTCGATCCTCTTCCTTGTTTTCATGCCTTGGCCTTTAAGGGGCCTGTGTCGCATCGTCACCTTTTTAACCTTAGGAATCTTTTTTACAATCGGAGTGGTTTCAACATCATTCTTCTCAATGTATTTGAGGATGTGATCAGGAATTTCATTGGGTACCATCTGATGAGTCGCATCATAAGTCCAGTTTTCTTCCTGTGTCTTGATGGAGGTGGTTTTAATGGCTTCTGTTTTCTTTTCTTGGAGGTAGATGAACACTTCTTCACTGCTCTCGGAGCCTCCGAATTCCTCGGAGCTGCTCCATGTCACTGGATCATGAGAAATGGAAATGTTGAAAACTGTACTGTTGCTTGTAACATTTTTGATATGGTTTAACACCCCAGGAACAGCGGCGGCTTTACTTCTAGTCTCATAATTGACCTCCTGTGATGAATTCGATGTGAACAGTTCCACAGTGATGTTTTCTACTGAACTATTGAACTGTGTAGCGTATGTTATATTTTCAGATGCTAATGCATCGAGGCTGGAGTTGGCTGACGTGATCCCATCTCCAGAGGAAACATTTCGATGGTGATACTCCAGTTTCGATGCTGAGTGCAGTAAATCAGTCACATTGGTTTCGTTGCTTGTGCTTCCCACCTCCAACTCTAAGGTCAAGTTGTGTGTGTTAACTGTTGTAACATTCACTCCTGGAGCAGACACTGATTGATTTGTTCCACTTGCTGATATGTTGACATGACTTGTAGATATGTTATTCAGTCTCTCCTGGGAAGTCAGTGGTGTTTTTGGTGAATCAACAGGTGAAGAGTAAAAAAACACATCCCCTCTGGTTAGTATCTCCTCTGATGTTACTTTTACATCACTAACAGAAGTCTTGGTTCCATTTATGGCTGTTGCATTTGTTCCGTTTACCCCCAAGATTAAATGTAAAATATTTTCCAGTTTTTCAGTAAGGTTTGTAGTCTCTGTTCCGACAAGACTAGGAGATTCTGTAGACACATTTCCGGCCATTAATATTGATCTAGCATTGGGCAACGTTGTGTTCTCTGAGTCTGAAGATGATGTGACATTATTAAAGTTTGAAAGAATTCCGGGAGCGCTATCATTTACACTTATACTTTCAACTGATATATTCAGGCTAGAAATGGTTATGTTTCCTATTTTATATTCTGAGGAATTGTTAAATCCTGATGATGCACTGCTATTCTGGAAATTTACTGTGTCACTTTGGTTCGCAAATTTGATTGACGTATGATTCTGCGTATCCACCTGACGACCTGGTTTGGAAGATGTTTCATTTATACTCTGTAGATCTTTTGTAATCGTCCCTACATCAATAATATCATAATCCAGGACAGAGAGGTCAAGCTTTTCCATATCTGAAACTCCCGTCTGGTTCTTCAGAGACCTAATGCCTAATTCATCTGCGAATAGTGCTGTGTAATAATCCACCTCTGTTTCTGTTTCTTCATTATTAGCTGCTTTCTTCTCCTCTTCTTCTTGTTTCTTGATATCGTCCAAAGATTCAGGCTTCCAAGTTATAAATTCTTTGCCCAATTCAGTCTCTTCAGCGTCAACTTCATATAAGTAGTCACGAAAGCACTCAACATCCTGAAACCTTACACGCATCCCTTTGGTCGTTTCATGCATGCCAAAGGAACCAAAGAGCCAGATACCTAGTACGAGAGAGAACCAAACAAACATTTATCTGCAACTGACTGTAAAAGACAAAGCACTTTTCAATGGAACTGTTTTAGGTTGAATTATAGACAGGGTTCCTACAGACTTTTTAAGACCTTTTAAAGACTTTAACAGAATTTAATACCCTTTTCAAAAGATATATCGCAACTATTCTGCACTACAAAGTAAAAAGGCAGTAACTGTATTTTTGGCGAAAATTAGTTATTGTGTTTTTTGCAACATTTAAATCATTCTTTGTCATGTAATGAAATATCTCATCTCAAATGTCTGAGTGTTTGTACAGTAACTGCAAGAAGTACTAGTAAAACAAAACAAAAAGGCAGTAAAGACCATTACTGTGTTCTTACCATTGTCCATTTAGGACCCTGCCCCAATAGTTTACCGTCAATCACTGTATTAGACTGAAACAGATTATGGAATTACTATAAGGTGCACTGTCAAAGAATGTTTTTTATGAAGGTTTTTCATATATATTTTCATATCTATGAGATAAAAAGTCAAAATTATGAGATAAAAAGTCAAAATTATGTAATAAAAAGTCAAAATTATGTAATAAAAAGTCAAAATCATGAGATAAAAAGTCAAAATCATGAGATAAAGTCAAAATCCCCAGTCACTAAGCACTACCAGAATGAATCCATATATAAGGCACAATGTTTTTTTTTTTTGTAGAACTAGATAATATACAGTAACAATAACTGCCTCATGTCCAATAATCTACCTACAACTACTGGGGCTGAACAACAACAGAAATTCAAGGTCATTTTTCTCAGTTTGGTGTCTGTGCAGTTACTGCCTTTTAACTTTGTTTTACTTTAATTGGGACTCCTAGAATTTAGCAAAATGTTTTTATTTACTAAAGTGTATTCCAAATGATTTCTTACTGGGGACTATAAATTTAATGACAATTGCTTCATAATTCCAATAGAAATTGTCAGCGGAACAGAACAGGTAGAACTGAGTAATGTTATTTTTTTTGCAGCTTGGAGACATTTAAGCACAATACAAACAACAAGTTCATAGGAACATAACTTAAGACCAACCACATAAAAGGTAATTGTTTAAATTTTTAAGGTGTTAAATGAAGTTTTATAAATTCAAGACTTTTTAAGACCCTGCTGGAAATATAAATGGACAGGGTCAGCTTCAACTCACCCATGTTGAACATGTCCATAGAGATGGTCACTCCAGTCATGGGGAAAAGGTTGAGAATATCCTCCGTGCGCTCATTTAGCTCAAATTTATGACCATAAAATGTGGCTGTCTGGATGTAGTCCTGGGCTCCAATGCTGGACACATGCCATGTTGCCACCTCACCGTTGCAGAAGCCCAAGGTTGGACCACTCTCATACACATAACCATTAATTGCTGCAAAGACACATTAGATATCATGTTAGTTGACTTAATACAACTGTAGCCAAGGCAGACCCCCCCCATCCCAATGAAGAGAGGTCCGCCAAAGAGGTTATGTTTTTGCCAGAGTTTGTTTGTCTGTCTGTTAGTTAGTTAGCAAGATAACTCATAACGTTATGGACAGATCTTGTTGAAATTTTCAGGGTAGTTTGGTAATAGGGAGATCTGGAAATGATCAGATTTTGGTGGTGATCCAGGGGGGGAAACATATGGATGGATTTGATGAAATTTTCAGGATGTGTTGGGAGTGTCACAATGAACAAATGATTACATTGTGGTAAATGGATAATGGATTTCAAAGTGATCCAGAATCCAGGATCTATTCCAGATCACCACCAAAACGTTATACTTTGTTCCTTGTGACACTCCCAACACATCCTGAAAATGTCATCAAGATCCATCCATAACATTTTGAGTTATCTTGCTAACTAACAGACAGACAGACAGACTCTGGTAGAGGTAATACGTAGCAAATAATATAGATGAGATCTGATAGGATGAGGTTTTTTGTGAACTCACTGTGCATGACATTGGATCTATAGAAGTCTGTATCTGCCTTGTTGACTCTGGATCGGTCCGTATACAGCCGGATGTTGTCATCTATGTACCAGCTTTTGTTTTCATCAAACACAGCAAACACAGCATGTTGTTCCTTGTCTGCTCTAAGCTGAGAAAACAGTAATAGCTGACTTATTTTTCCATTTAGATTGTAAGTTTGATTATATTGGTTAGGACACATATAAATGTACAACATTTAAGCTAGTAGTTGATTAGTTACCTCCACCAAAGAGGTTTGTTTGTCAGTAGAATTAAATAAGAATAAAAGTTCTAGGGATTTTTTAAATGAGAAACTTTTTGTAATTTCAGATTTTTTTTTTTTTTTTAAAGGAATTTATTTAGTTTCTTTCTTTTTTTTTTTTTTTTTTACTTTTCAAACACTAATATAGTACTTCTGATTGAACAACACAATCAGGGAACTTTGTATGTGTTCTGCGTACCCTTCTATTTTACTTGTTTTTCATTTCTGCATTTTGCTAATCTATTTAGGTTACAAAACCATTATGGAAAAGTGTGAAAACATACTCAAACCACATATTTCCATCAAAGGAATTCAAACATGCTATTGCTCAATG
Organism: Siphamia tubifer; assembly: GCA_020466265.1. Lineage (NCBI taxonomy): Eukaryota > Metazoa > Chordata > Actinopteri > Kurtiformes > Apogonidae > Siphamia > Siphamia tubifer. Next base: position 32,173,312 of record CM035803.1, on the reverse strand, counting down.
TCACGCTAGAAACCTGAACGTTCAGAATAATTAAATATATTCAGTTTTGAATCCTCAAAGTTTCAGAAATAGTACTACTAACTCAAATGTATTAAGGTGCTGTAACATGTTCTTCTTTTTAAGTACTTCCAACTAATATTTTTTTTTATTAAGGGGAACTATTGTGAATATAAGTGAACACAACTTAACAACATAGATGAGGTACAACTTAGTGGAATTAAGTCATTAAATGCTGAGAATGATATTGTACTGTTATTTCTATTATTTCAAATAAGGATGATTGAAAAAAACATAAACTTAACTAATGTAGTAGATGATGAAATATAATTCACTTCATATCTATTACACCAAAAACATTACAATCACATAACACAGGGGCAGCTGTGGTTCAGTTGGTAGAGCAGTGACTGAAGGGTCAGAGGTTAGCATCCTGGCTCTGTCTGTCCACATGTCCAAGTGTCCTTGGACAAAGACACTGAACGTTGACTTAGAATAATAAGTAATGTTTAATTGAAGTATACTTTTTGTGTTATTGATGCACCATGTGTTCAGGGCAGAAGTGTTCCGTGTTGCCAAATAAGTGTTAGTGATCGATACAAATATAAGACACTTTTTCAACTCAGAGTTGTTCAGAGGATGTAAGGATTCCATTTGGATTTGCAGTTTTGTGGCTATTGCTGTCTTTTTATGTTATTAGAACTGTCATTCTATTGTAATTCATTAAGGATGTGACATCAATTATAAAAAATATGATATCTATGTCATACTACGTAAGTATTTTTAATGTGGAGTATTTTTAATGTCTATCTTAAATTGTCAAATAAAGTTGTGATTCTATTTAACAAATTGCCCTGGGGTTATTTTGTCTTTTATTTAGTTGTTTGCAAGAGAATAATGGTAAAATGGTAGATGTGCTGTCTTGGACAACTAATAGGGCGGCTGTGGCTCAGTTGGTAGAGTGGGTCGCCCAATGACCGAGAGGTTGGTCGTTCGCGTCCCGGCTCTGGCTGTCCACATGTCGAAGTGTCCTTGGGCAAGACACTGAACCCTGGCTTAGGACCCCAGTAGGACTTACCATAGACCTTAGAAACCTACTGGTGTGTGAATGGGTGAATGAGAGGCTAATGTAAAGCGCTTTGAGCACCATGAAGGTGGAAAAGTGCTATATAAATGCAGTCCATTTACCATTTAATAATGTGCAATGTTAAATTTGCATCAATGTCAGCTCCAAATAGGTAACATCATTTAAAACATTGCAGTAACAAAACTATGCTGAACACAATTCCAATGTATTTTTTTTTGACAAAGTTGACAACAATGAGTTTACCTGCACATTCCTGACATTGAGGGATTCACTCTTACAGATGAGGATTGGTCCAATCAGTCCGGAGGCAATGTCACGAGGAGTGTCCACCGCACTGTGGTACATTCGTGTCAGACATCGTGAGTCACCGTCTAAAGGGTTGTCTTCCTCGACCACACGCCAGACGTAGGTGTGTGTCTCACCAGGCTGAACAGCATGAGAGTGGTTTCCTAGATACATTGTGAAATATTCAGTGTTTGTGTTTCCGGCCAAATTGTAGCGAAAGTTTTCCAAATGTGTGAAGTGAACAGAAATGGAGAACCTCCTTCTGGGTAGTTGGCCCCCTCCTCCAGCTTTTCAAATGTCAGTCCATGAGGGTAGATACTGTAAGGTCTGGATGCCTTGTTCTTAAAGATGATCTGAAAAAAATACAAATAAAAGGCAAGAGGATGCTGTTTATAAAAACTTGTTCAGTGGCTTAACCAGCTCAGCAATGGGTTTACAGAAAATGGCTACAAAAAAGATGTCCCTTTGAGAAGATTTATCTTTTTTTTTTTTTTTAATCTCACCCAACATTGATAGGGAGAGATTATTGTAATCACTGTGTGTGTGTGTGTGTGTGTGTCGCCGCAGACACATATCATCCTATAACTCAATGAATGCTTGAGATATCACCATGAAATTACATGGGCATATACATATAGCTAATGCACATCAGATGCAATGATCCATTTGGGTAAAGGTCAAAGGTCAAGGTCACAATTAACTAAAAGGTAAAAATCACATTATTGGTTAGAACACAAGGACGGAAGGTCGCAGAACTTTCAGATTGGTGCTAAATGATGCGGAATTACAGTAAAATGTCTCCAATTCTTACAATTGGTGTTATCACCTACAACCAATAGTTTTTGAGATCTCTGAAGGTCAAAGGTGACATGTTGCAAAATTTACTTGTGTAACACTGTTTGTGTGTGTCAAGCATAGACATATTACACTATAACTTAATCAGTACTGGATATATTATCATAATATTACATGCACTGATGCATATATACATATAACCAAAAGGTTAAAGGTCAAGGTTGCATTTAGCAGGAAGGTCAAAATCATATTATTGGCTCTAATTCAAAAATGGGTTGTCATTGAAACTTGAGATTGACACAAAATAGGGGCGAGATTAGGCATTCTTTATTGTATGTATTTTTTTCATTCTACAGATTTCTGTAGTTTGTATTTTTCTATATTTTCAAAACTATCTTTTATTGCCTTAAACATCAGTGCCAATTTCCAAAATGACAATTTAAAAGGAGTAACAAACAGAATGCAGAAGGTGGTTTAAAGTTTCAAGTTTTGCTTCTGACTTTGAAAATGAACTTTGGAATGAATGTAACTGTGTTATTTTTGGCGTATTTGGTTTTATTTTTGAGGCTCAGTTATCTTCACACAGAAACAGTAGAAATGAGATACTACAGTCTGTGCTTTTGCACTTTCACTTCAGGGTCTGATTAAGTGAAAGTGAACATTAAGATCAAAAAGTACATCTGCATAAATCATTTATCAAGTGTACTTTCTTTTTAAGCTAAAAATCTCTATTTTATGGAACTTTTATTCTCTTTACAATAATACTTACATTTTTCACCTCAGACATAAAAATAAAGTTTTAATAAAATTGATGTTAAAATATATTTATACAAATTGTAATATTTATTCAATGTGTCACATTTAATAAGTCTATCAGTGAATAAAAAGAAAGTACTCTTTATGTGTAATTATGGACCACCATAAGTTGGAAACAACACTGTGTGTTAATACATTACATTAAAAAATGTGCGGTTATATGTCTTGTTTTAAAAGTTATGTCAACATTTAGGGTAGTGCATAAAATGGTAGTCATCCATATGTTACCATGGCAACCTGTCTTCATGTTAACACATGCTGCTTCTATTTATTCCATTTTAATTCCTTTGATTCTAGATCAGTATATCTCACCTTGATGACATCTCTGATTTGTGCTCTGATCACTGGGCCCAAGATGCCAAGCTCATTTTTCCTTTGTTGGATCTCTGATCTTTCTGTAAATGACTCATTTTTATACATAGTGTACACTGCCTTCTTGTACCTCTGACCAATGTGCGTCGAGGAATGTGTCAGATACTGCAACTTGAAGTTCCTGCACAAGGAGACAAGAGGTTTAATCTAAAAGTGCAAAGTACAAATGACACAATCATTTGAATGAACTTATACACTTTCCATGAACACACAGGACCCCTTTCACAAATAATATAATACAGTAACAAAGGTCCTGAATGTTTACCTGTAACATTCTATGAAATCTATTAAATGGGGAGTATCTGTTAATGTTGCTTACTCATCAGTATGTTCAGGCATGTTGGGTGCATAGTCCCAGACAATTTCCTCGGCAGCTATGTAGTATTTCCACTCCGTGCTGTCACGTCTTTGCTTACTGGTCATCCTTCGTTGGGGGGCGTTAAAACCCTCACACGTCTTCACATCAACAAAACCATGCAATCCAACTGCAGATATAGAAACACATTATGTGGTGTTGATTTACTACCCTGACAAGCTCCAAAATGTGTGTTTATAGATTTAATTACCTTCCATGTGCTTTGTGATGTGTGAGGACAGAAGCCAGCGGCCTGTATGGAGAGCCACCATGCTGGCAGTTGCAGACGAGCCGCTGATGAGACCGATCGAAGACACCTTATGTCCATTCTGCTGCAGCACCTGCCCATTCATATGCACTGAGAAGATCTCAGCCTCTGAACTCATACCCACTAGATGGAGGCTCACAGAGGCGTAGGCGCATATAGTGGCATCTGCACAGGAAGCAGAAAAATTTTATTCATCTTGTGTGGTCAATTTTTATTCCATTTATTTACTTTTTAACCAGAGGCACCATAGTATTCCCCTCTCACAATCTGTGCAAATAAGCAAAAGATGTTTTTTTTGTTGTTTTTTTTAAAGATAGTAACACCACCAAAGTGAGAGAGATATTACACTGACGTGAGTGATAGACTACTGCTTTGTACTTGTACTAAAAGTATTAACATCACTGTAGGTAGAGAGATATAAAGCCAGTTCAGTGGTTCTTGGTTTTTGCATTGCTCATTTTCACTGTGGTGACATAACTGCAATGTCAATTAAAGTAACTGCAAAAAAAGAGAGAGAATACACATTTTCCATAATGACAACATATCTGTTTAAGTAATAAAGAAATACCATACTTGTGGGGGAAAAAAAGGAACTTTTGAGCATTACCCAACATAGTGTGACGACAGTCAGTACTAACCAGGCAGTGAACCCTTTGTGTATCCATTAATGGTGTATTTAACATGGTTGTCCTCATCATAGGTGGTTGGCTTGTATTTACTATATTTCTCATCAAAAACACCAAAAAGAAACACACGCTCCTCATGGAAGTGAACCTGATTTCCTGATGCATCTAGACTGCCTACAAAGATAGAGACAAAACAATCACAAATGATGATAAAACCATGACAATATTTCTGGGTCACAGTTTAGGTTTCATACTTTTTCTGTCTAAGTAATATTAATCCGATCTCTAGGATGTATTTCTTACCAGGCTTACAGATGAGTAAAGTACCGATGAGGCCTGAGTTGTAATCCTCAACCACATTTTGGTGGGAGACATAGGTGTAGGTGAGACAGTTAGGGTCATTTTTCTGTGGAGCAATCTCTGACGTCACCTCCCAGTAGTAAACATGTTCACTGTTAGGCCGCACTACATCGTCATCTTTCTCTTTCTGTGACGTGTTGTCAAAGTAGCTGGCTCCTGTAAAAAAAAAGAGGAAGAAATGAAATGAAATTTCATAGAATAGCTAAGTTGGGGTCTTGCGGGGGTTTCCATTCCATATATGTAATGAATTTACTAGAACATTTTAATTAAATCAAATATTTATGAAAACTTAATCAGTTTCCTTAAGGCTCTTCTTTAATTTAACATTTCCTCTGCACTCTGACTTTTGGATTAAATGCAAATTAAGTAGAAATAACTTTCAATTTCCTAGATCCAGAGCATGTTATTTTTCTTTGATCCAGACAGTGATTTTCTACGCTTCCTGTTGGACTTCAGTACTGTCTACTTCTACAATCCACCTGTTCTGGTTAATATTTTAGAAAAGACAAACAAAGTTGTTTGTTTTGTTGCCCAATCTTGTGTAATTATTACAATGAGTAACATCATGAGAACCCACTATGACCTTAACAGATTCTCTTTTTAGAGTGCATGATCATAGGTTAACCACAGCTGTCACATACATCTGGATTAAAAGGCACGCACCCTCTGACTGTTTTCCGTAAGCAATTCCATGTGGGTGGATGCTGTATACTCCGGTTGCCTTGTTCCTGAAAGTGATGACAAGGGTCTCCCCCTCCTCAGCCCTCAGTGTGGGTCCAAGTAGACCTGAACAGACAGAGACACTCCTGGATTCATGTGGTATTCACGTCGCTGTGTCATGATGACAGACTGACACAAATGACGTCAATTCAAACTGGCTCATCACTGTTTTTCTGTGTTTTTGTACTTTTACGAAGACAGTGAGTAGAGTACAGTACAGTAGTGTGTGTTTATTGACTTGAGTCTGGATGAGAGAGTCATTAAGTGATAAAGAAGATAAAAAAAAAAGAGTTGGAGTTTTTCAAGTTTTCTTATTTCTAGGAAGCAACAGCTCTCTTGAAGTTACAGAGAAAACCGTCTAATCCTTTAAGATCATAAGAGTGTGTGAAAAATGTGTCATTTTGCAGCTACTTCAGGATTCAGATAGTATTCTGTTTGATGATTTAATTATGAGAGAAGGCACCGCTAAATAAAGTTGGTCTGAGATCATGATTATTATTACTGTCATGGTCATCAATCACTGAGCATTTTGATCTTTATGTTTCTCTTTTTATGTTTCTCTTTCATCTGTTCCTAAGTTTTCGTGACAAGGAGATATTCAAAGATGTAAAGCTACCCACAAAAAAACAACCACCCTCAATAAATGAGTAGCGACTACATGTATATGTGAAGGAGTGTTGCATAACAGCAAAATTGTTTTTTAATTAGAGCCAGTCTGACTGTGTGTACAGTATATACGGCATTTACCCAAATAGGAGGGATGAGTCTTCTCCTGTCTGAAGTCTTTGTCATACTCGCGAAAGACCACTTTCTTATATGTAGATCCAAACCTGAGTAATAGTAATGGAAAAACACAAAACATGAATCAGTTTGCAACACTTAATGGAGTTACGGGCATGACAATGAATGTATCATTGATCAGAAACTAAGTGGTGTGTTTTTAGAACTATATTGGTTTTATCCTGGTAAAAAACAAACAAACAAACAAACATTTAAGACAGTAAAAATTATGAACTTCTTCAAAAAGAACAACAAATTCAATGCTGTTTGAGTTTTGAGTTTTGAGATTTTGAGTAATAAATTTCAAATTTTTAAGAAACACAAAATAGAAAAATTAACAAATATTAAAAGTGTCACACACTGTCACACTATTGAAAAAAATCCACCTGTTGCAGCTATACAAAAGTCCCAAAAGTCTTACCCATTTGTTTGATTTCCAGAGTAGTTCCAGTCTTTCTCAACAGCAGCAATATAATAATGTCTCTCCTTGGAATTGTCCTGGTTTGCTTTGACACAGAAAACAGTCAGAACCAGGACCAGCACAAGACATAAACCTCCACAAACCCTCATATCTGCAACCGGTCCTGCAGATGAGGGATACTATTCCTAAAGTCAAAGAATGTGTGATCTGACAGAGAGGTCCGCCGGGTGCTTTATCTGTCACTGACACACACGCACACACACATACTTTGTAAACATTACGTCCTAGGGCAATGAACTGTGTCCTGGCATATATTTTTTTTCTACACAGTAAATTTTGCAGTGTTAAATCAACACTTAGAGAGTTTATTTAACTTCTTCTAGAGTGTATTTGGTCCCATTGTCTCCAAATTAACACTGCAAAATCTACAGTGTACTCTGAGTTATAATTGAAGCCTTATGTGCACTTGTGAGTCATACCTAGGGGTGTGTTCCTTCCCATCATCTAGGGGTGAGTGATGAAAATTTGTCTAACCTCAAAATGTGCCAAGAAAAGTTGCAGTAAAGAAAGTGGAGATATATTACTGTGGAGAAAGCAACCCAAAACTTTCACATTGAGTGAGTTATAACTGTGGAGAAGGACAAATATTCTGAGTATTCTATTAAACTGATTTTTAAATAACACATTTTTGAGAACAGGCAATTATCGGAAAACTTCTATGCTTTTATTTTGACAGGTAAAAAGCTAAATGTTTTTAGACAAGAAGAACCATGCTCTAATGTATAAAATACAATCATCTTTGGAGCTATACCTTTCTTATATTTTATGCATCTTAATCATTTTAATTTTCTTATATGTTTCATGTAAAGCAACTTGGATTGTCCTGTACATGAAATGTGCTATACAAATACATTTGCCTTGCCTTACCTTATGCCACAAAGTCAAATTTGGTCATTTTTCATAAACACTCTCTAAGAGCAGTTATTAAAGATGTCTATTTATCAGCAACCTATGAAATGGGTTGAATTGGTCAAAAATTCTATTAATTCTATTCCTTTACAAACAACATAATCCCACCATGTTTGTCAGTTAGTTTCCATGCATCAGGACATACTGTATTTTGCATCAGTTTTTCAAAATGTTGTTGGAAGCGTTGTGGTACTAATGCAAAAATGCCAAACCAGCCTTGTTTTATTTGATGACGTGTGACTATCAATCTTCAGCGGTGAGGTTTTCAGTGGGATTTAAGTCTTAAACTGTGGTTTCTGCATACTGAAAAATAACCCATAAATACTATTAGACTCAACTTTTGACCTTTCAGTCCTGTCTCAAACTTAATCACATAAAAAAGAACAACATTTTTATTATCAGTTCATAATTAGTTTACACTAGTGGATATCTCAATTTGATATCAGTTTGGAGGGCGTAGTATGTAGTTTTATCAAGTACAGCTGTTAGAGTCAATTAGCTGGCTTGAAACTTGTCAAAAACAGCTATTTGACTTCTAACAGAAACCAAGAAGAGACATCACATCTGTCTTATCCTGGTCTCCCTTTGCATACAACTCCAGCACATTCCACAAAATGGATTAAAAAATATGCATAAACACAAATCCTCCTCAGATACTTTATCTATTTTGCTACTAAATCATATTGAGTCATTAATTTATCCATCTGAATTTTTTTTTAGAATAAATTTCTCTGACTTTTTTTTTTTTTAATTATTATGAAATCAAAACTCAAGAGATGCTGTGTTAAAGTGTTTTGTCTGATGTTAACCTTTGCTACAGTCCACCATATTATCACCTGAACACTTACCCAAGGTGAGGTACCATATCATTTACTGAAATGTAATGGTAGAATGTTCACGAAATAATGTTATATTCTGGGGACACAAAACTGCTTTTAGAAAAAGTTAAGATAAGAGACTGTGTCCTGGATAAGATGAAGAAAATGGATGGATGGGTGGGTGAGTGGGTGGAAAGAAAATTGTCTTAGAGACATTACATGTATATTGGTTAGAAAATGACATTGGGAGACTTAGGCAACATTCAGGCTGTGTTTTGACAGGAAATAGTTATTTTCTAGCATGAAAAAATTTACTTGAACATGAAAATATGACAAACATGATTCTGCAGAATATGATGCTGGTTTAACTCCCAAATAGTTCAAATTACTTCAATCTTCAGACTTTATTTACATGGAATGGAGCATCTATTGTATTTACAATTTCATATTTATACCGTTGGGTGTATGACACGTATACCTTTTTCATCTGTGTATTTCCTCAAAAGGCTGAAATTAAATACTTCGACACTCAAAACAGGTTTAGTCTGTGCAGTCAGTACAGTTCTATAATAACATCCAGCACCTGTGCCACTACGCCTGCGCAGATGAACCAGGAAGCGCAGGCGTTAACTCTTGCTAACCACTTTGGATGTTGCTAACTAACGGCGACCGACTCTCCGACACTGGAATCATGTCTTGGAAAATAAAAGCAGGTTAAAAGGTACGCCTTTATATGACTGTCCTGTTTTCAGACCATACATGAGTAAATTTAAGGAATGCGGACGGTGATAACCTGCTGAAACTTAAAAGCTGTGGTGCTATAATGCTAACTGAGTTATGTTTCTCTTTTGGAACGTCAGCTCTTTTAAGCTACAGCAGTCTGTAGCTTAGATAGTTTGCATATTAGTGCAGACGCTAGGTAGGGTTCAAACTAAACCTGTGTATCCCATATGTTTGTGTGCTTCCTCTTGGCTCTCACTTAACGTAATGTTTGAATTGATAACACAGGTGTTCATTTTACATCTGCTGCAGCATGCCTTCATCATCACAGAATGACAAAGACTAATGAAAGTTTTTTTTTTTTAGAAGTATACTAGACAACAAACTAATGTTTGAGTGTTCAAGAAAAGTCAGCATTGTTTATTTTCTTTTTTTCAGAGGGCATTCGTAATATTACTAGTTGAAAGTTCTCTGAAAATATTGTGTGCGTTTTGTTTTTATTTCCTATGGTATGTGCTCATGCCCCCCCTTTTTTAGTTATTATTATTATTATTATTATTATTATTATTATTATTATTATTATTATTATTATTATTATTATTATTATTACATCTATTTCTATACACAAAAAAGAAGTATGAAGGTGTGTTGAGTGCTGCTCAACAAGGTGTTCATTATATGCAACAACATAAGTTGCAACAGAGTTACATAAGAAACCAGTTGGGTCTGCTTTGGGTCTTTTGTATCTTTTTTGTGTGAAATGAGTGACCTCATTTGTGATGTAAGGCTGTTGATTGAAGGATCATTTGCTGGAATTTGACTGCACTAAAGGTCAACAAGACTGGAAGAATGTCAGTCCATGTTTTAATCACAGTAGGGTTTTATGTTCTTTCAAAGAGCTTAATTTGTCGCAGAACAAACCATTTATAGGGTCAAACACCCAAACATGATTTGAAGTTGGTTTTTAATGGATCTTTGGCTGTGTTGTAGAAGTATTAACCTGATTTCAACAACTACTCTTTTATAGGTTGTCTCATAATTGCACTTTGTGTCTTCAGCATGTGACTGTCCTCACTATTGTGTTTATGTCTCAACAGGTTACAGTTATTTCCCAGTCTCAACCATGGCCTGCTGCCATTCTTGCTCCAGATTATGTTCACGCTCCTCAGTCTACACTCTGGCCCTGGGTGTCGGCTTTGTAACCTTGGGGACCAGTCGCATCCTGCTTTTCAAGTTCTCTGCGAATGGTGGTAACCAGCTTATGAATTTTTATTTTTCACACAGAGATACTATCTTGTGATGGGAATATACAGGGCTGGGTTTAAAAATATTTTCTGATTTAAATGAATCTTCATTAAAATCGTCCTATAGCGAAAGTTTTGCTTTAATAAATCTTTCAACCCATTATTCTGGGTCCACATTATTGAAGCCCCTCACTTACAGGCAGTGCTGGGAATAACAGCGTTAAAGTATAACAGCGTTACTAACACAGCCACATTTCAAGTAACAGAGTAATTACTTAATTACTTTATCCTTAACTGTATCGCCATTACCGTTACTCTGGAAATAATGTGATGTATTACAATTTGTTGAATTGGGGCTCAAGTGTTGCCCAGGTACAGACAACAACTTGGAGTTTTGGCAACACTCTCGGTGCTGCATATGTCTGCACCAAGCTCACATTCAGCTTGGTGTAGAACTCCACGTGCATGCATGACAACAAAACCGATCATGATTTGGTAAGTTGGATAGGCGGGGTCTATACTGTCTTGTTCACACACACACACACACACATACACACACACACACACACACACACACACACACAACTCAAATACACACAGATGATGGCAGCACCAAGTCACAAGGTCACATTTGAGCTCCGTTTGTTAAAAATAACAATTTCTAATTTCTTTTCTAGGCAAGATTCTGTGCCCTGATAGAAAGGGTGTATACACTTCAAATGATTGTAACATAAGTTGTTCATGATAATTCAGTAGATAAATGTATAATAGGAGAAGAATATATAGACATCATTGTATTGTTTTTTCACGAATAATAATAGAGTAAGAATTTACAGACATCATTATTTCATCACTACCTGTTCACCTGTATAATAAATGCAAAGTTAAAGGATATTAACATTTTGAACAAATTCAAGTAACTTTCAACAAATATTAAATTTTCAGTATTTAAAATTTATTTTTTGTTGAGAATCTATTGTTTGAAATCTGTTCATTTTGAATAAATAAATGTTTGGCAAGTCAGCATTGGTGCTGTAATTTGTTAGCAATTACTTTTTTACTTTTTTGGGGAAGTAACTAGTAATTGTAAGTAATTATTTTTTCAAGGTAACTTACCCAGCACTGCTTATAGGCACTTGTTGGTCATGTTAAATATATAACATATTAATGTTACTGTTATATGTAACATTTAGTGTAAATGTTAGCATTTGTAATAAATACATTTGTAATAACAACTTGGAATGTTTCTTATAAAATTTAAAGCTGTATATTACCACTTAATGTGTTTAAACCTTTTTTAGTTTTCTGAATATCAGCCTCCTATTAACTCTAGTTTCTGGTCCATTTGCAGAGCACAAGTATCACTTTCACCCTGCTTCTGTTAATCTACTTGCTGAGGCAGTCAAGCTGCTCTTCTGTCTGGTTATGTCGATTAGGGTCATAGTCCGAGGTACAGTAAACATTACACCACAGCTGTTTAAATGTTTCTGCAGAACTTTGTAAATTATGTTTATTTTTTGCTTCTTTTTGTTTGTTTCTTCAGAGGGGAGATCATGCAGAGAATTAGGATATTCTTCCAGCACGTCCCTCCTTATTTCTCTGAAGTGGGCTGTCCCTGCTTTCCTCTATTTTCTTGACAACCTCATCATGTTCTACGTGATGATCGACCTACAGCCTGTTAGTTACGAGATAAACACATTAAATCACTTGAGTTTTGAATGTTTTCTTTTTCTCCTTGACTTCAATTGGAAATCATATTGTTCAAATTCAGTCAGCATACAAAAGTCACCCTCCTGATAACTAATATAAATGCATTGTGCACATATCTGAGCTGTTTCTTGGAGTAGCTGTATTCTGATGTCACTTTGCTGTTTAAGATCTAAGCCTTTTGTTGTTCATGTTGTTTCCAGGCAATGGCAGTGTTGTTTTCCAACTTTGTTATTCTAATCACAGCTGTTCTCTTCAGAATTGTTCTCAAGTAAGTAATCAGTTACTATTTAACAGTTTGTTCATCTTTATCGTGTCTTTTTTGTTGTTTTTTTTTCTGGTTAGAGACAGTGTGTACTAGAATATGGGGATCTGTATGTATCTTTCTCCAACTAGAAACCACTCACGATGGCACTATGTGTCAGTACCTTAACAGTTACTGGTATTGATCAAGGAGACTGATGAAGCAAAACTGATATTTACAGCCTATATATATATATATATATATATATATATATATATATATATACACACACATGATGGGGTTGACTTGACATTTCAAAACAAAATTCTCACTTTGTGCAGTAATCTCCACCGGGCTTTTCTGCCTCTGTCTATAATATACATTATATAGACTAAATATCATCTAAGGTTAATGTTCATTTGCAACATAGTATAGCAAACAATTACATGATCAAAACAAAGTACAGTATTTTCTTCTTCTTCTTCTTCTTCTTATTATTCTTATTTATTATTTGTGGTGTTGCCAGAAATTTGTGATGTGAAAATGGGTTCACTAGCCAAATAAGAGTGGAAACCACAGGTGTAATTTATGTATTAATTCAGATATAACTAGAAAAGCACTTGGAGACGCTGCCAAGGCAGATCACCCCCACTTCGCCCCCTGCCTAAATGAGCGCTGGGCTTCACGTTCACTTCTGCGAGTGCTGGTCTACTCCAAATGAAACATACATGTGTACACACACCACCATGACCAAACACCATGAACATTTCATCGCGTGTTCCTTGTGCCAGTATCAACATTTCCTGAAAATTTCATTCAAATCTGTCCATTACTTTTTGAGTTATCTTGAGAAACGACAAACCGATAAACATTGGCACAAACATAGCTTCACCATTCCTTGGTGGAGTAATCATGGAATTAAACATAAAACCCTGTTAACAAAACAAGTGGTGCCAGGCACAACAAACCCCGCCCCCCTTGCACACATTACCTGATTTGCCCTGTGTCTTATTGCAAAAACACATTCTTGCTGACTGTGACCTTGACCTTTGATCTACATTCACCAACATTTAATGGGACCTATTCTGGACCACCTTGCACCTTTCTTGAAAATTTCATGAAAGTTGGTCCATAAGTTTTCGTGCCTCTTACAAACAGCCAGACAGAAACACACAAACTGACTCAAAAACGATACCCCCCTCCCCTTCAGGGGCGAGGTAATAAAATCCTAGATGTGTACTATAGGTCTAACTGTCTCCTCTCCCTTAGGAGGCGTCTGTCCTGGGTCCAATGGGCAGCCTTGGTTGTCCTCTTCCTGTCCATCGTTTCCCTGACGACTGGATCGGGGGGAAGCCAAAGCCAACACTACAACACTACAGTAGTAGTGCCAAGTCTCCACTCTAACCCACTCTCCACCCCTTCCAATTCGTGCGTGCTCTACATAAAGCGTCTAAATCAGACAAGAAACAGCAGGTAACCTTATGAACAAATTAAATAGTTGTTCATTTAAAGGGAAAATTGATCAGGGTTGTCCTGCTACATAAGGCCATATATCACGTTCTGTCCCCAGGGTCTAATCCAGTTACCGAAGTGTAACTAAGACACAGATAGCTGTTAAAAATACGTTTAAAATATGAAAACAACATTGCCATGGCCAGATTTGTAGTCAGCCAGTCACACATTAAAACTGCACAAAATCTCCCACATCCACATACTGTTTAACTAGGTTATATATGTATCTATGAAATATTATGATTGCCAAAACAAATTAATAATACATAAACTCATATCCACATACCTGGGGAGCAGCATTAATGTCACTACATCATTATAAATCATGCACATAAAATACATCCTTCTACAAGGAGCTGTAAAGTGGTTGGCAAATTAGCTGAACTGCTAAAGTGAATCATGTCTCAGAAAAGAATTTTAGGAGAATTCATAACTTCCATATATGGCTGTCATGTATCAGGATTTCATATTTCTTGTTACTTTTCAATGCTGATTGCCAAAGTCAAAGTATCTTTATTTGTCTCCCTAGGGAGAAATTAGTCTTGGACAGAGGGTTCTGCTGGAGACAGGACATTCCACTCACCCTCCCACTCATTACAGTCATACCCACAATAAATACACTAATTAAAATGCATTAATAAAAACATACACAATTAATAATGCATATACAATAAAAACCTAAAAATAATAATATAATAAAATAAAAATTCATGATGTTAATAGCAATTCAACAGCCACATAAAACATAACACTTGTGGTCAAGGCCCACCATGTCTCTAACATTCCTGTTCATTCCACGCCATTTGTTTATTAATGAGTGTGATTGACAGTGGGATGAATGAGTGCTTGTATCTGTTAGTTTTGCATAGTGGGACTCTATACTGTGTGAATATCTGTTCCTGGAGAAATGGGCTTTTTTTTCCTTTTTTTTTACATATTTATTTGGTGACAAAAGTTGGAACCATTTATGATCCCTGCTACCAGATCAGATAATAACAAAAAAATCTGTTAATTTGTAATGGATGGTTTTCAACCTGTAGAGGGCAATCTACATGCATGTTTAAAATCTAGAAAGCTTGACGATCAAATTGTATTTGCATTAAGTCCAGCTTCACTGAGACACAGAGTAGGTAGACATATTCATCTAATATTATGCCCAAGGTAGATAAATATCACACATTGTGTATTTAATATTGTTAAGAACTTCTCAGTTATCCTGCCTGCTGTTCTATTTTCTTTCATCTGTTTCCTGGTTACTACTCCAGTCCCAATGAATCGTCCATTCCTGGGCCAGAATGGAGAGACCGGGTCGTCCAGAAGATTGAGTTTATAGGCTTTGGTTACATCCTGTTGATTCTCCAGTGTTTTATCTCCGCTATGGCCAACATCTATAATGAAAAGCTCCTCAAAGCTGGAGACCAAGTCACTGAGAGCATCTTCATACAGAACAGTAAATTGTAAGATAAATACCGAGACAAATGAGGCTCCACTTACTTTGACTGTTATTCTAATCTCAGTGTGCTCTTCAAGGTATGCCTTTGGACTGATTTTTAATGGTCTAATCCTTGGACTTCACAATGAGACACGAGGCATTATCATGTACTGTGGCCTTCTCCATGGACACAACATCTTCTCCCTGGGCCTGGTGTTGGTCACTGGTAAATAACAGGAAGCATAATTTATTCAGGTTTTCTCATTTTCAGTATTTCAAAAGTTTATGTTAAAATCTTACTTGTTTCTTGCTAAATAAATTGAGGTTTTTTGGAAAAGAAAAAGCTCTACAATAATATTTATGGGACTCAGATCACTGATACCCTCATCTAATGGGGATGTCTATAATTGTGATTAAAAAATAAATAAATAAATAAATAAATCCAATCTCCTCTCACACTCGCTCACACTCTTCTGTCTTCTCTCCAGCTGCTCTGGGTTTATCTGTGGCCTTCATCCTGAAATTCAGAGACAACATGTTCCACGTGCTGACGGGCCAGGTCACCACCATTGTGGTTACCACCCTCTCCTTCTTCCTTTTTGATTTCCACCCTTCACTAGACTTCTTCCTCCAGGCTCCCATAGTCCTGTTGGCCATATTTATCTATAATGCCAGCCGGCCCAAAGACCTGGAGTACAGCCTGCAGCAGGAAAAGCTTCGGGTTATCAACGGAGAGGTTTTCGAAAGGTCCAGAGGGGTAGGGAATGAACGGCAAAAAATACAAATCTGTTTTTCTCATGCGCACGGTCTTTCCTGCAGTGTAAAACTGCCCCCCCCCCCCCCCCCCCCCACACACACACACACACACACACACACACACACACACACACACACATACACACACATACACACACCAGCTTCTCTGTAGGAAATTAGTTTTTTTTTCCCTCTAATGTAATTTTGCTCAAAGTGAAAATTGCTTTACCTCAAGTAGTTATTAGCTAGTTGAATAAGGACACTGATGTGGAGTTGGCAGAGTTGGTGGTGATTTTTATGACCAGCAACATGTCTGAAACGGCCCGCTCCTATTATGAAACAAAGTATTTCTGTTGGTTTTTAAGGGAGCTCCTTTTGCTGCCTGAAAATGACTTGGCCAGCTTTTTGTGATCACACTGAGGTATAGATGTAGTAAATGGTGTATTGTGAATATCAATGTTTAAACCTATATCCCATTCTTCAACTAACTATAAATTCCCCATGTCAGTTTTCATAAGTAGGCTTAACAAACAATAGACATATCAAATTGAATTTTGACTTAGTTTTCCCAATACACAGAAATTGCTATGCACATCAAAATAAAGTCTGTCCCGGCCATAGTAGTAATACACATATCAAAAGTAAACTGTCCATTTCATGACAGTATTACAGTATATGTCAAAAGTAAAGTGTCGACACTGATCTTCTGACTTTTTAATGTGTGTTTTCTTATAGGATGGTGAGGAGCTGGAGCTACTGACAAAGCCTAATACAGACAGTGAATCTGATGAGGAGTCACTGTAGTATTGTAGGAAGCAGTGTCACTTCTTGAGTGGTCCCAATGGTAATGTAAACCATAGACTCCTGTGATGCCGTCTACCGAAGCATTTATGAAAATCATCAGTGATTTTTTTATTTTTAATGAACTTGTAGTAAACACGTTTGCACTTTCTTTATGATAAAGGAAAAAAAATCTGAGGATTTTGTAAATATTGAGTTGTGCCCGTCTTTGTAACAGTGCTATCTGTTTTGTACCACAAGACACCCAACTCATTTAATTTTACAGTATGCTCTGGAGAATTCATAAAGGGCTTCTGTTTGAGACAGATTATTTTCTCTGGGGATTTTTGCTGTATGTGTAACTGTATTTGGTTAAAAGTGATGTGACAAATGAAATGACCAGCAGCCACATTCGTGCCAGTTCTGTGAATGTATCAGGCTATTGTTAATGGGGTGTAAACACCTAGGGTCCCAATAGCTTTAAAAATGACCATTTAATTGTAACTTTATAAACATATAAAAGACTGCTTATCCAGCTGCAAAGACCGGGACGTATGTCTATCAGCATTTGTTTTGTATTTTCAAAAGCACAAACTTGCTTGAGATTATCTTACTTGGCCTTGGACTCTTTTTGCTACATGTCTGAGTATTATGTGAAATATTAAGAAACAGTTGTCTTATATTTTTGCCTGTGCCATACTTCACTGTATCTGTATGAATGCTAAAGCTGCTATGGAATAAATTTCAGATTATGCGTACCACTGAAATGGCTAAATGTTCTGATTTCAGATTAAAAATTAACATCACAAACTGAAATTACAGGATAAGAGAGAAAATGCAAATATCGTGGAAGATGTTAAATATTGTTAATTATGGGAAATAAATGAGGATGTAACTGAAGGTGAAACCTAATGGTGAGAGATGAGGCTTAAAGAATGTAAAGAAAGTAAATGGGAATAAAAGGGAAAATGTGAAATATGCTTCACAATACCAGTAATAGTTGTCCCTTGGAATGTATTGTACTGTTTAGAAAAAGTATTTACATTCAATTGTATAAACAGATTCATGTTGTATCTTAAGAAATCCTTGAATAAATTGTTACCAAATGCCAGCAACACTAAACCAATGGAGTAAACTATTAAATATATTGTCTTTAATGCTTGGTTTAGGCCACTAGGAGGGGATCTATCTCAAAACATTTCTGCACTAGGTAATTGTGCATTGTCAAGTCTTGGTTATGGGAGTTGATACACTGTTAAAAAAAAGGACAAAGACCAATATTTGTAGTAAACAAATGTTTATTTGTCACATAGTACAATAGAGTATAAATAAAACATTGTATAGCAACAGAAACTTTACAAAAGAGAAATAGTGTAACAGCTTCATACAATTATAACTGCACCTTGAATGCAACAGATGTCAAATAAATACACACTGTATGCTTTACTTTAGCCCATTATCTACAAAATAGGTCTGTGCTAGTAACTGATGGTGACTGTCAGAATAGTAGGTAAGTTAGGGAGGCAGATCATGCCTGTTTGAAGCTGGAAGTGACAAATATATCAAACAAAAAGAACACAACAGATCCCTGAACCTTCATACTCATTTGCGCATGTATTGACTAACTAGCAGAATTTTGAAACCTTCTATTATTTGCTGCCTATTATGCTATATATTAAAGAACTGGAAAGGTGAAAGCAACAGTATTTACGCCTCCACTAAGTGCTACAAAACATTCAAGGACCTCACTCGATCTGAGCAATTCAGAGGATGGGAAGATTAAAAGGTTTCGAGGAGAGGGCAGCGAGGGAGCAAGGGAGCAAGGGCTTTGGTGCCCGTTAGTAACCATAACCCTGGTGATATCCATCCTGGTAACCATGTTCATAACCATGCTGATGGTAACCATAGCCACCATACTCATCCTCAGGGCAGCGCATGCCGAGTGACTGCTGGATGGCCATCTCCTGTCTGCGTAGCTGCATAGAGTCTACCAGGTCATAGATAATAGCCATGGACCACATCGGTGAGGGATACCAGGATTTAACGTTCCCATCCTTTCCAACTAACAGCATGGAGAAATATTCTGGGCTGATCTGGAAGTAGTTCCTCATGTCCTTCACTAAAGTGGCAGAAAGGCCTTCACGATCCACTGTAGCACTCCCTGGTAAAGACAGTAATAAAAGATACTTCAGGTTTCTTTCAGCAGCACAAATGTACAGTGAATGTTATCCTCAATGATGGGAGAAGTCTGATCATCCTTTAGTTTATTTATTTTAGGCCTGTCAAATGGTTTAAAAATGTAATCAGATTAATCACAGGGTTCCATCTGTTTAATTTGGTATATCGTGATTAATAAACCACTTATGTCGTTTTTGTCTCAGGTTTACTTTTAACTCAAATTACCCACAAAATATCCAAAAATACACTAATGCCCTATTTGCAAGAGATAAGTATTAGGCTTACCTATGGACCACTGGTAATTCAGAATAATTACAGAGAATCTCTGAGTTCTTATGCCCTATTACATGGGATAAGTACTATCACGTGGACCACTGGTAATTCACAATTACATTAATTGCAAATAATTACATTGGAAAGGATAAACAAACGTTTGTAATTCATGCAAATTACAGACATTAGGACCAGATATTTCATAAATTCACAACATCCTGTTTTGTCTCCATACATTAATAAAGTAGTATGAAAACAATGTATAAGAATAGCACTGTATCAACAAAGGGGGAAAATGGGAGGGATGCAGTCAGTAAATTTGCCTCACACCCTCAAAATAAGAGCTATTCTTATGCATAATTTATTTTCATACGACCTCATTGATGTATTGAGATGAAACAGGAAGTTGTGAATTTATGACATATCCCATCATAATGTGTGTAATTACAGACTTTTGTTTATCCTGTGCAGATAACACAGAGGGGTAATTGCGAATTACCAGTGGTCCACAGATAATACTTATCCTGTGTGAATAAGGCTTAAGAAACACAAAAAAATTCAGAGAAAAAACATCTACAAATATGTTAAAATCCACAAAAAAGTAAAGTAACACAAAAAAGTGATGAAAAATTCAAGACATATTCAAAAACTATTCTAAAATACAGGGGAAAAAAATTGATAAAACCAAAAATGTTTGATAAGTTATCCAAAATATGTGTACAAATATGAACATATATATGCTATGAATATGTTTATTCAACACCTTCAAAGTTTCAACAAATCAACTGTTCCATTTAACTGCATTACTTTTTTTAAAATCACATTCATCATGATGATGCCTTAATCCATGTTAATGCATTAATTTTGACAGCCCTAATATATTTATTCATTTATTTCACACAAGCACAAAAAAAGATGAAAACATTCAGTTGATGGAGAATTGTTTAAAACTCAATAAGCGTCTTAACATTGCACTACAAAAACACTCAGCTCCAAATAAACCTGTATTTCAAACCTTAGGAAAAAGCCAAAAAATGAATTGTGTGTTAAGTAAATTGTCCCTGTTAGTGTGTCTTTGTTTTTTTTTTGTTTTTTACAATTCTACAATGTTTTAGGATTAATTCACTGATGCACATGTTGCATTTTACAACTGCAAACTTTTAAACTTTGAGCTCATTTGAACTATTTTATAGCCTGCAGCATAGTGTGATCTACAGCAACACATTATTTTTTAAAGGATCCTCGTATATTTATAGCATTTCTGTCTAGTTTTAAACCTTGTGATACATATACACATATTTTCCAGTGTATCCAGGCCTGTTTTTAATAATATTTACTTGTTTTAAGAAAGAGGACCGATTACAATCCAACCTATAAAGGACCACTTAATCCTTAGGTATATTAAAAAAAATCTGAAAATAATGTTCAATTTTAGCAAATTAATAGTGTGTAGAGGATGTACTGTCCTTTAATAAGGACTATCCCTATGACATATGAAATGAACATGCTTACATTTAAGTATTTATTTTATGAAAACACCACTTGGAGCTGCTTATGGGTTTATAGGCAATTCTCCATTAACTGAACATTTTCTTCATTTTTGTATTTTTTTGTAAATCAAATAAATATATTTGCTTTTCACTGGTCAGAAAAATAATCCAAATTGTAGTCTTAAAAGTCAATCAAAATCAAAACTGTCCAATAAATAAAGTGGAGCAAACAGTACAATGTTTCTCCCCTTTCATTACATTCCACAGATGGTGTTTTATTTATTATATATAAAAGATACTTTTATAATTGATAATTACAATACCTCCACATGCTGAGCTCTGAAGCCAAAAGCACAAATTATAATAACTAACATTTTTTGGCAACAGCTCTTATTACAGTCTTACTTAATCCTTATTCCTGATTCATTTTCCCCCAGTAAAGTTAACGCCCCGTTTGATAAAGTGTTCTCTTGAGTCATGTCTGCCAGGGTCATATAATGTGAAAGGAATAATTCATGTTTGGAGTCAGAGATGCCTGTTGCAGCCTCCCCACACATGCTTCTGCAGATGAGGGGGCTGCATGGAGACCGTCCTAGGTCTTTAAAAGTTCCTCTGGGAAAATGGTTCAACACTAAGTAGACCTCAGAGCTCAGATTCTCTTTCCCATATGTTGAAACACTGATGAGAAGGAGGATACGCAAACATTGGCTTGTGCACGGGGGATTTCTGGATTGATTATGATTGTGAAGTAAAGTTTTTCACTTGTAGCTTCAGAAAAAGAAATGTGTTTGAAAGTCAAAGTGCAGAATGTCAGTCAGTCTGAACACATACATGGTCTGAGTGTTGAGTAAAAGAAGCCACTGTGTGTATTAGAGGTGCTATGTTTGTTTTAAGTGTGTGTGTGTTTACTAGAGACATGCCTGACCTGCAGTAACATACATCATTTTATATAAGAATGTCCTTCATACCATTGATTGGATACAGTTCCAGGACTCCGCCCATATCCGGTGGTTCTGTGCCGACCAGCTTCAGAATGGCGATGTGCCTCAGACCTGTCGGTATAGAAATGACAATCAAAATAAGAAAACACACAGAAAAGTGGTCAAAGGAGGAACACTGCATCAAGGTTGTAATAGTTTGGCATTTTTACCTCCGCCAATGAGGTATTAAATTCGAGTCTGTCTGTCTGTCAGCAGGATTATGCAAAAAAGTTCTGAACGGATTTTGATGAAACTTTCAGGAATGATCTATAATGAGTCAAGGAAGTACCCATTTTGAGAAATTAAGGTCAAAGGTCAAGGTCAGTAGTAAAGGTCAACAGCTAAACAACATCATTAGTAATATCTCAGGATTCAGACACGATAGAATCTGGCTTTTTTTTCTTATTCACATCATCTCACCTTCAGACATCAGTTAGGTCAACCACCTATGGCTCCATCATGTCACGTGTGAATGAAAAATCTGCTGTTTCTGACTGCCTTGTTCATTCTAGTTTTTTTTAAATATATAGTTTTAGTTAGTTTTGCCCCCCCCCCCATAATTCTATTAGTCTATAACATTATATCAAAGGTTTTTTAGTTTTTATTAGTTGTCTGCTTTTCTGAAAGCTTGTTTCTCGTTTTCATTTTTTCATTTCTTTACATATTTTTTATATCTTTTATCTTCCTCACTATCCTATTCATAGGAAGTCTGGTTAGGGTAGGTCACTGACTGAGTAGAGACACAAACATATGTGCAGTATAGTGTATACATTCACTATAGCAGGTCTGTGTGTGTGTGTGTGTGTGTGTGTGTGTCTAACATTGACAAATACAAAAATGGAGGGAATATTCACAATTTTTATATGCTTTAATTAGTTTTGTGAGCACACAATACTGTTACAGTTACTTATTGTTTTTTCTTTTATAGTTTTTATTTATTTCAGTTCCTGAAAATGTTTTTTCAATTCCATAATTTAGTTAATTTTCATTAATGATTATAACTTTTCACTGCATCTTTGAATATGCTGACCTCCTTATCTATCAGTCCTTCTGCTTATTCAAGCTGATTTCACCACTGTTGTTTATTATTGGAGCCACCTTCGCGCTGGTTTCTAAGTAAAGGGAGGAGAATGTGGTGGTCTTACAAACCCAGCCAAAAAAGCAGTGAGAAAGCCCACATTAAACACACGAGAGTGCTAGCTTTACTTGATGAGAGCCAAGTGCTGAATACCAGGATCAAACATCTCAGGCCTTCAGCCCAGTCAGCAGCACAAGCCTTTGTCTGGGACAGGGAGGGAGGGAACATCCCTGGTGCCAACTTGGCCAAGAGCAACACATGAGGGGAAAACGTCCTCAACAGACCTCACTCTGGGTCTGCTGATAAGCAGGACAAGCTTTTCCTTCAGTCAGCTGACTCGCTCACATTAAAACAGATGCAGTTTGTCCTGACGTCATGGTTGGATGGGTGTTACTTTTTATTAAAAGACTGTTTAATTCAGTTCAGAGGAGGTTCTGAACACAGTTTTGGATTATGATCCAGGACATTAATCTACTGGATTCATGCAGTGTGAGAACATTTAATATATAATAAGAAAGAAAACTGAAACATTTACAAACTCCTATTACCTGCCAACATTTGAGTAGCAGAATAGCAGAAAAAGGAGATTTTTGTGGCGGCGGTGGGTGTTGCGTTTTCAGACACAAGCGGGCAAATGTTGTTTTTATGATGATAAATGATGGTACAGTGGTATGTCATTGGTTTCCAGTGCATGATTAAAGTGTCACTGACATGACTTTACAACTATACATAATTTAAAAGCTCATCATGTCTAAAATTGAGTCACGCGTACATCACTCACAACAACACCGCAAATGTATATTTAATCCACAAAGCCATTCAAATTGGCCACCTACAAATGTATGTATGTACTTATTTACGGGACTCTGAACTTTGACCCGGGACATCAGCAGATGAAGACTGCTCCGCTTTTCCCGTGTGGAAACATAGACGACATAAGAAACCACAACAGCAACAATTTAAGTGATTTTTCAATAGAAATATGTGAAACAACAGGGGATTCAGTTGAAGAGGAAAATATTCTTCATCTATATCAATTTGACCCATATGAGACGGATGACGAGACTGTTGAAGTAGAGGAAGAACAGCAACACTATGCACACATTGACTGGGATCAGACGGCTGTAAAACACACAATGGTAGGTAGGTATACTTGTAGCATATAAACTTATAAACTTCCACAGATTTACTGATGAGCCTTATCCCTACACATTCAGTATAGTCTGGATTTTCCATTATCCATATATCAAGCTTTTTCACTGCATCTTTTCTGAACTAAAAATGGCTGATTGAGCCCTAGTCCACAGTGCAGATTACAGCCAATTCCATGGGAAAAATGACAGTCACTGTGGACCAGTACCACTGCAATACTGAATATCGACACTGAACACTGAATGAACCAGACATACAGAAGGCATGACTGTCATCAGTGTGACTTGGGCTGATGACCGGATAGTCCAACTTGTTTGGAATTTTCACACATATTTATCTTTTTTCTGAGCTGCCATCGTTGGCCTGTGTGTGTGTGATACTGTCCAGGGGGAAAAGTTCAACCCCCACATACAGTAGATCAACGACGCATCTATGAGTTGTCAGATAGTCAATAAATTAAGTGTATACGTTCCATACATGAGCTGTGTCAACTGGAGAACAGATTTAGTTTTTGACGTTCAAACCTAATAAATTACGGGAGAAATTACAAAACGGGAGATGGGTCTGAAATACGGGAGAGTCCTGGAAAAAACAGGAGTGCAGCTCTGCTCACCGCTATTCATCATATATGACAGAAGGAGCCTCTTTTTTTCCCAAGATAATTGTAATTGTTCACCTTTTGCAACACTGATTTCACCAAATATTAACACATAAATACCATATTGTTGCTTTTGTGGTAGTTCCAAAATATTTTATTTTCTATATTTAAGCTTTATTAAAGGATTTATTACAATTTATTATGACATTATCCTCAGTATTGTGTGTTTTTCAGGAAACATCGGGTATTTTTCTGATTATGTAGATGTTCATAAAAGCTCACATTTAAGTTGAGCGTTATATCAGAAACTGAGAAAATTTAAGAAAAAATGACTTTTTCAGCTAAATCTATCATTTAACTGTCTATAAAGTAAGTGTTTCCATCCACTGTCATTGATCCAACTCCATGTATTTTAATGAAGCAATGTTGTAGAAGATGACAGTGTTTTTACATTCACTACGGAGCCTCTGAATGTCCAAATGGGTCATATCTGATGACCATGAAAAGATGACAAACATCATTTTATATAAATTATTTACATGTATTCATTCAGAAGTTATTAAACATTTTAGATCAGTAGATAGTTTTGGTCATTTGTAGCTTTTTGGTGTTAATGGGTTAACAAGTGAGAATGAATATGTCTTTATATCACTTTAAATCAGTGGTTTCTAATCTTTGTTCCGAAAGACGCCTATCCTGCATGTTTTAGATGTTTCCCTCTTCCAGCACACCTGATGGTCATTAGTAGTCTCCTGCAGACAGTTATGGTAGGCTTATCATTTGATTCATGTGTGTTGGGAGAGGGATGTATCTAAAACATACAGGATCAAGTTCCTCAAAGATCAGGGGTGAGAACCACTGCTTTCAATTCAATGGAGAATCTGTCAAGTTTGTGCGGAATTCTGTGGGTGCAAGACGACCTGAGGGCCTGGTATTAAGACCCCAATAGGAGCCCCATTAAGAAGCAGTGTAGCTATTAGGGCATTAACAGACACGTCGACTCCCATAGCACAAGTCGACTTAAATTTGGAAGAGTCGACAAGTTGCATGTTATTCTTTCTGTCCCTCTCTCTCTCTCTGTCTTCAGCTAATCTTCGTGATATAAGCAGTATCTGCTAGCTAACCGTGTGGTGTGCGTCTTGGTTGCTGCCTTAAACTTTTTGCACTTAATATAAAAAGTGAGGACCCGTGACAGACGTCTGGACAGTCCGGTTTTAGAGCCATGGGTCCAGACAAAATGTGGACATATGTTCACCCTACTGATGTGCAGTCAAATTTAGCAGAAAACATTGTGCTAATGTTAGGCTTTGTTTTGTTGGGGTTAAAATGCTGATGCTTGTGTCTTGTCAGTGGACACTGTTATGTTGCAGTGAACTCAGCTGACAATCCTCAGCTGACGTCAATTCGACTCCGACTTTATTAAGTCGATTTGAAAAAAACTGAAGCTATTATTCATTAGGGGCGTAATCTGATTTCAGTTAATACTCATGTAAAATGAGCCAAACTAATGCAGCTTTAGAAATAATCATAGCACCAGCCTTTCATCATGATCTTTGGTGAATTGTTCAAAAATTGGGGTTAAATACAATGCATTTGTTTATTACATTTGTCAGATTTCTACCCCAATGGCTTCTAACAAATGTTGGCTTTGTACTTCTTTGTCAGAGTGGTCCAATATTTTTTCGCAAAACATAACATACATAAGCTCTTAGAAGTAGGCAGACAGTTAATGATGAATATGATCTATTTTATGACTTATCACCAATTTATGATGCAATAATATGTGATTTATTATAATAATAATAATAATAATAATAATAATAATAATAATAATAATAATAATAATAATAATAATAATAATAATAATAATAATAATAATAATAATAATAATAATAATAATAATAATAAATCAAATTTACACAGTGCTTTAACAGCCAAGCAGAAGGACACAACAGCAGAATAAAACACAACTCAAAGAATAAGAACAGCATCACAAATTAGAACTGAGGTTGAGCGAGTTAAGGTAAAGAGGGCAGAAATAACAGAACATGATGGTGTTAGATCCATGCAAAATGAGGGAATGGAATAAAATAGCATCATGTATGTCAACCAGACAGGGTAAAATTAAAATTAAAAAAATCAAATTAGTACTTTTTCAACATTACAGCAGTTATAATTTATAATCCTTAGAAAGTTCTACTCATCACTCTTAAGCTCATTTACTAACAGTCTAACCATAGCTTCTTGTCCACATTTTCCTTTTATCATTTTTTTTTTTTTTTTCATTGTGTGAAATATTAAATGACATTATATCTTTGGATAGTATGTGTGCGATGATCTTAAACACTGTGAAAAATGGAAAGATGTGTGAGCCAGATGGAAATCTCAGAAATCCTGATTTGATATAAACAAAGCTGGAACATGAGGTTCAAGTAGAGGAGAATGTTTTGATGACAGCATTTATTTGGTTTTTACTGACAAATGGCATTCAAACTTTTGAAAGTTTACACGTCTCTTACGTAAATCTGTCAGACACATCAAGCTGTGGAGATTTGTACAGTTTAGGCGAATGTCTCTTTTTGAGATATTAACATGAGTAACTGTGGAAAAGCTGACTAAGTGCTATGCTAAAAAGGTTGTCGAAAAGGAAGAAAAAGATGAAAACACAGATGAGGATAGATTTTTTTAGTCTTTCGTACATCCCTCTGTACACACTCACACAAACACACAGTTCGCACTAACACAATAGCAGGTGCAGACGGTAGCTGGAGGTGTGTGGTAAACAAAAACAATTGCAGTATTCAGATTGTATTTACATATTCATACATCCTCTGAATAACACGTTGGTGGGCATTGACAGATGTTTGGGTAAAGTTAAGTTCACCATGAACTTTCAGGCATTTACTTGAGTATGTGTACATTTTTAACATTCTCATCCAACTTCTTATATTTACAGTTTGTGGTAGAAACTGTAAAGTCTAAAAAAAAAAAGTGAAGCTTCTTTTCCTAGTTTCTGGCTGCAGTAACAGGAAATTGTTTAGAGTACAGACAGTGTAGTCAGCATGAGAGGACATAACAAGTCCAGCTCAGCACGAAACAGATGGACAAGAAAAAGGTCACATCGATTGTGACTGACTGATATAAAATGGTGGTGCGCTATGAAAATAGAGCTCCTTAACTGTCCTATTATGTTACAGGTCAAACTGTTTGAACATCTAGGAAAGTATTTTTTCAGTATAAAACTTCTGCTAATTTAATCAACATATAATATGAAAATGGTTCATCTCACATATTTATGTAGCCTAGCGGCGCTATCCCTATTCATTACATGTATAGGTCTAGTGGTGCTTCTTAGGCAGGGGAGGCGGGGCTAGAAGGTTGTCTTTCAAATCTCTCTGTATGCAAAAGGACGGTACTACAACCAATCAGCGTAATATTCAGGATGACATAGTGAGACGCCAGAAAGTTCACGGAGGAGTCAGAGAAAAGTTATGAATGACTAAACAAAATGGTGGATTATGGAGTTTAACGACTGTTGTCACTTCTGTAAAAACTATTTATACATTCTTCACTCATCTTTGATAAAAGGAAATCGCCACCTGTTGTTCTTCTTCTTCTATGGTTACTTCCAGTTGTTTTCTCTGAATTGTTGCAGCGTCCATCCTCTGACTCTATATTTAACTGTGATTTGTTGGCTAGTTTCAAGGAAATCTAGCTAAAAGTTAGCGTAAGTGAGCGTAACTAGAGCGCTACTACGGTAGCACATTAGACTTGCTACTGCTAGGGTTGTCTAGCGTGGCTAGCCTAATATTTGTGATCAGCCTCTTCATTGATACGGTTTGGGTCAATTTGACCCCAGAGACAAACCGGAGGTAAAATGATGTCAGAAATATCAGACAAATTTTCGTTACAATAGCAGTGCAATAATTGATATTAATGTGCATATTTTGTGTATACTGTGTATATATATAGATATATATATATATAGATATAGATATATATATATATTTTTTACAACTGTATATTGTATATACAATAATTTATTTATATAAGTGAGTACTCTTGTGTGCTGTGCTATAATCTTGCTTCTGTAAACCTGGAATTTCCTTTATTGGGACTAATAAAGGAATATCTTATCTTAACTATGACACATATTATGTTATGTTTCAATATTATGTTTTATATGTTGGTCTTTCAAAAGTAATACAGTGGTGGAACGTTAAAAAAAAAGTTAGATTTTTTTTAAAATGTAAAACGATCAAATGATCCTAATTGAAGTGTTAGAGGTAAGGAACACCACTGCACTAAATATTGATAGAATAGTTAGTAATGGAATTAACAATGAAACATTAACAGTGCTAACAGATATCTTTTGAATAAGTAAACATTAATTATAATTACATTCTAATAATTAAACCGGGTTAAATTGACCCAGGACCACAATTGCTGTTTCTGACAAATGAACATAACAGGAGGGTTAAAGGTCAGATTCTCAAAAATGCCATGTGCTCTACAATAATTCCATGTATTTTGCTCTTGTGGGATGTTGTCATGGAGATGGTATATTTTGGTATTTGAAATAATCATTTATAAGAAGTTAGAACTGCAGCATGATACAAGTAGTGATGGTAAAACACTGAAGTAACTCAAACCTTTAGCATCGTCTTTCTTTTCGGTTTCTTTGACAGTGTCTTATCAAAAGTTAAATTGATGGCCTCTAAAAAAGTGAGCTATGTTATCACTTATCTGTCATATCAGTGACAGCTGTCTAAGTCAACTCACCCAGGTTGCACGCCTGGCTGGTTAGGGCATAAAGCTGCTGCTGATAGGCCCACTCCTCATCTGTGGGGGCGGAGATGATGAACAGGCGACGTCTCCAACGGAACCTACAATCAAAGAAAATGTTACCCCAGATTTAAGTGGCACTTTAAGGCAGCAGTGAAAGCTCTGAACTAAGACAAGGAGTTTGCGATTGCACACTAACATATTCCCATACTATTACTGCCAAAGTGTGACAACCCTGAATTATGGTCAGAAACGTGCTAGATCTGTACACTGTGATCAGGAGCTGGAATTCAGGTCTCCATGGAAACAAAAGACAGCCTGTCTGGTTTAGACATCTCAGGAAAATATGCGGCTGCAGTGATTCAGCCTTGAGGAACGGAAAGGGTTTATGCTCCTTTAAATATCCACGGAACACATAAAAACAAGCTGCCACAATCTGCCAAATGTTGCGCATGAATGCAATAAATTGTGGTCAGCTGATTATTGAAAGAGGGAGCAGATGTTTGATGGGAGCGGAAACAGCCTGATAGGACCACCCATTAAATCCAAATAATGTTTCCTCCGCAAAACATTTTGTTACAAAATTAGTTTGTAGTTTTTCAGGCTCAGCAGCAGATTTAATGCAGCATTTAACCAAATATTAAGGCCTGAGGATGTACTTTTAATTATAGGATAATTTCTGTACTTTTACTATTGACTATTCATTTATTTACTTTAACTTTTTACTTTAGGATATTTAACTCCTATTGTTTTATTTCATTACAATTTAATAGTTTTAATTCAAGATGGTTTCTTACATGTGAGAAAGAAGAAATACCATAAAAACGACCAAAATGAAACAAAAAAAAACATAGCCTCCATCAGATGTGTCCACAATCCTTCACTCTTTAAGCAGTTATTTTATTATTTGTTTTTAATAAATCTTCATTTAACCAGACACAGTCCCATTGAGATCAAGATCTCTTTTACAAGGGCGGCGCACCCCACACTGTAAACCTGAATAAATTCGCAGAACTCAAAAAATGTAAGGCAATTGATTTCCTCAATTATTTTAAGTTGATGAAACTTAACATTTTCATTTATAATATAAGCAAACACCATTTGCATGTTAACAAGATGGTTCAACAACAGCATTCAATTTACTTTATTAAGAAATTTAGGCGAAATTGAGTGGAAGTTTAAAGGGTTAAATATCATCCATTTTTCATCTATATTAGATGCTTTTTATTTTGCATGAACAAACACTGAATATATTGACACTGAACATGTTTGTCGTAACTGGGTGATTGTTATCTTAGTGTTATCAGAATCCTAGATTAATATATGCTTAGCATCAATGTAATATTTTAATCTGTAAGTGTTGTGGGTGTGTCTGTGGGTCGACTGTTCCATCTTATGTTTTATTTTGTTGTTTTGGTTTTTTGGTTGGTTCTGCTGCCTGTCATTATTGTATGAACTGACCATTAGCACATGCACATTAGCACATTAGCACATTTGTCCCTACTTGGACAAACTGCCTGAAATGTGTTGGCAGACATTTCCAGAGTCACTCTGCTGCACATGTTTTAATTGCGTTAAAATTTTTAATCAGATCTGTAAAAGAGGTTTTTATTGTCAATGGGATATTTCCTGGTTAAATAAAGGTTAATCATTATCAGAATGGATTAATCTGTGTTCACTCTTTAATTTACTTAAAACATATTTGGTGAAGTCACAACAACCTTGATTTATGGCCATTAAAGTCTAATCAGCTCATCTCTGTGTTTGTGCCAAATGTAGAGAAACGCTATCAAAGCATTCCTGAAATACTTGGATCATTAAAAAGGTCAGACATACATAACATCACAGTGACAATGACATTTGACCTCTGGCCACCAAAACCTTCT